>JAWNLC010000235.1:3647500-3887500 GCA_035041535.1 Drosophila cognata
ATACTTTTTGCTTTTGTTTTGTGTTTATTGTTTTCGTCTATTAACGGCACATTCAATGTATTCAACTTGTATTGCAATTACATACCTATGTATATAGTACATGCATACATGCTTGCAGTACAATACAAAATTTGTACATAATCATCGAATGAAACTAAAAACAAAATCTTAATGTAAGCATACTGTACATATGTATGTGTACACATTTGTATGTGGGTATGTATTTGTTTTCATTTGTATTTAAATTTGTGTAACAAAATTCTTTATGTGGCACTTAATTTTATTTTTCACGACAAAAAAAAAAAAAAAAAAGATTAAAACAAGAACAACTACAATTTTACGAGCATTTTATTAATCAAGAATCTCATCATAACCTTTCGTTTCCCAACAAAAACAACAACTACAACAATAACAACAACAACATCAACAAAACCGAACCAACAACAAAAACAAAATCAACCAAAATCAAATCAAAATCAAAATACAAAATCCAAATTCAAATCAAAACAAACAAAATTACGTGTTGCAAACACCGTGTCTTATGTACGTACACACACCCATATCCATATAAATACGGCGCGAACATATGTGATTGTGTGAATGTGTGCGTGATTGTCTACCTATCTGTCTGCCCATGTATGTGTGCCTGTGTGCCTGCATGTGTGCGTTTCTGTCTGTATGGGTGTGTGTATGTTGGCATTCCTACGCCCCATACACCACGAATATGCATATGCAATATGTGTGCATATTTTCGTATCTCAATCAACCAACCAACCAATCAATCAATTAACCAATCAATCAACCAACTTACAAATCAATCAACCAACCTACGACCAAATTCAATCCATCGACCATGCCAAACGTATCGAAATGACTTTGTATATAATCGAATACAAATAATTTCATAATGAATTATAAATCCAAATCATACGCACCATTCAACGCTTTAAACAATGTATACCTATCTATGCATATATATATATATATATATATATATATATATACATATATGTGTGTGTATATATATATATATGTATGTGCCCTGTGTGTATACAAATCTATGAATTAAATACATATAACGCATATAAAATAAACAACAATAACAACAACAACCAAAAAAACTCTGACGTCGATATCAACATGAACATAGACGCAAGACAACCACCCTTAAGTACGATCCGCCGTTCTCAAAGAAACCCATCCCCAAGGGCTACGGCGGTGCGGCAACCGCGCCCAACCATCATTCCGTCGAGGAGGTATCCTTAGATGGCTCCAGCAAATTGGTGTACGCCAATCAGGCCGGATTCAGGTGAGCACTTCCGCATCCCACCATGCCCCACACTCCAATTCTTATATATATTTATTTTTTGCTTACATTCATACATAAATATATGTATTTTATAAAATGTTCAATCGAAATTGCTTTGTGTTTGTTTTCGATTTCATGCAGGGATAAGAACTTACACGGACGTCGCTATACGACGGGTGGTGAGGACGACCAATCTCATGCAGGTTAATACAACATTCCCTAAACATTTTCATGCGCTAGAGGTCATCATACCAATAATAATACCAATATCAATACCAATACCAATACCAATACCAGTACATACTATTTAACAATCACACAATCTTCAAATATCGTAAACGTAACATATTGCTATGCATAGGTATACCAAGTAATTGACGTTCTTAACTAGTATGTATATATACTTACTATACATAATGCAGTGCCTTTGCCGTTCCCGTTCACGTTGCAGCTATATACAAATAATATTGCTATACTATATATATACTTAAATACTATCAACTTATATACGTTCTTCAATTTATTTGTAGTCTTAAGATAGTTGCCCCACACACAATACTATAATACTTACAATACAAGTTTTTTGATTGGTTCCATTCGGAAGACGATCTTAAGGATTTTGAAAATCAGTTGATCGTAATTATTATGAAGCTAGTCACACACCGTACACACAAACATAACTTTTGTCTTTGTCATAAGACATATTTTTATTGTCAATGATTATGCTGCATTGAAAAACTTTAGAAAATTTATTTTGTTTTTGTTTTTTTTTTTTTTGTTTTTTTTTTATCTTTAAGAGCTTGTATGCCTTAGCTAACTGCAATTTTTAAATCGTCCTAAAGTTTTCGTAATTAATGTGTCCTTATTGCATTTCGAAATAGTTTAAAGAACTTTTAAGATTGCCAAAATAAGTATATGTATTCTTACAATTATAGCACTCGAGTATGCTCTGCCAGTATAAGTAGTATATAGCTAGTCATTTCTTCAAATATTTATTTTGATATACAAGAATATATTAGAGGTAGGTCAACGATAATCGATAAAATACAGGAAAATATTTCTTAGTAGATTTATTATTAAAATTAACAGTTGTAGAATATATGTACATATGTATATCAAGGAGAGAATAGTCGGACTTGATACTAGAAATGATAATTATAATGGATAATCTCAACGCCAAACATTTATGTATATATTGAGGCTAATCTGTATTTAAGAAAAATCTTCATATTTTTATTATTTTGTTCAACTAAATATTTAAGAAAACAGACTTATACGTATGAAAAAATATATATATATATATGATAATGTTACCGATTGAAGATATTAATAACGAACTAAGCATAAGATGGAGTAAAGCAATGACTTAAGTTTTAAGCTAATCAATTTATTGTAATTGAGTGATTAATCTTTGCGGCACTATCCCTACTATCTATTTACGACTACAACTACTACTACTACTAATACTACTAGTACTACCACCACTACTACTAGTAGTAATACTACTACTATTATAGCTACTACTACAACTACTACTACTACTACTATCACTTCTACTATTATAAATTCTACTTCTACCACTACCACTACTACTGCTACTAATACTATTACTACTATTTTCACTACTATTACAACAACTAATACTACGACTACTACTATTATAACTGCCACTAGTACTACTACTGTTACAACTACAACTACTCAGCTCTCTCTGCTGTCTGACTCTACAACATTTGTATGTTCTTTTGCATGTACATTGGAACGGCTCGACCATCGATGTGGTTATGATTGGACACCACAGAGAAGGGCATACTGAAGAAGCATGGCTATGGACTTGTGCATGGCGAGCAGCTAAAAGACAAGTGGTGCGATGACAGCCAGTCGGAAAATGTTGAGCTGATTACACAGGATGGCACACAGACATCCACAATTGGTGGTGCTGCCGCTTCGGAAGTGGAGCGTACGCTTAAATCGCTTAACGGTTATCACGAAGACATTTTGGAGGCACTGCGTAATGCGGCTTCGCATCGTGGCACCGGCACTGGCAACACACCAGTCGGCAGCGGCAGCTTGAGTGAGGAAATGTTACGCAAAACACTGCAGGAATGCGGCAGCGCCCAGCTGGCCTACTCTGTGGAACCGTATAAGCGGGCGAGCGGCTCCAAGTCGAGTTCGCGCGAGAACATTTGCGACAACGCCGCCGCCCACGCCATTTTGCTAGATGGTAGTGGTTCCGCTCTAGGCGGCTTGTCCCTGGGCGCTGATTTGAGCGGCGGACGGGGTGTGGGTGGCGGTATCGGTGGTGGAGTTGGTGGTGCTGTTGGCGTAACAAATGCAATTGGCCACGGCGGTGCACTGATGCATCATCATCGATCCCAACATCAATTGCATCAGCCAACTGGAATGGCACTACAACAGCAGCCAACTGATGAGGATGATGCCCCATCAACTGGGCCGCTGCGTATACGCAATCTGGAGGACCTCATCCGGCAGCTGGAACATCACTCGTCGCGTCACATGAGCCCCAGTGGCTCCGAAGACATACGCATGTCGGAAACGGAGGGCGATCGTCACTATAGATTAGATAGTTCCGCCGCTTGTAGTGAGTCCTCGCAAGGGTTAGTTTCGCATTCGTATTCGAATTCGAATTTGATATATCGATATTATTTCGACGTCATCCCAAGAACCCAAGTTCCTCAGCCCAAAAAGATACAAAATTACCGCCGAGTCCGATAAACCCGATACAAGCTTATCATGCATAGCTCTTACATTTATTTTGCATACATGCATACATGCACACCTTTTATACTCACAGAAACACACACACACACACACTACACACACACACACACTACACACACACACACACTACACACACATACACACTTATAAGCAAACCGACCAACACATACTCTTATCTTGTTTGACTATTAGTAGGATTTGCTGGTACTCGTACTCGTACTCGTACTCGTACTCGTACTCGTACTCGTACTCGTACTCGTTCTCGTACTCGTAATTTGTTGAATGCTCTCAACATCTGTGTGCATTGATTGCGATTCGAAAAGTAAATGCAACCAAGTACTTACTTAAATAGCCAGTACCAAAAAACAAAACAAAAAATATGCTTGTCTTATAACTATTATTTGTACTCGTATTATCTGTCACCCAGTTCAACTTATACTACTATTTAAAAGTAAGCAACTCTATAACCTGATAACTGTAGCTCAATTGCTTCACACTGTTAATGGTTTAGCGTAAATTGTATATGGCTTTAACATTCTTCACAACATTTGCAGACATTGCAACATAGAACAACCGGAACAATCGCATAAGCATACACACAACACAGAGACACACCACACTCACACTCACACATCAAGAAAGCCAGATGAGCATGTACTAAGCTGCTGTTGTCCGTTTGGACGGCAGTTATTTAAACCGAACATTAGCCAACGCAACTTTCTATTCGCATTTCTTGCAGGCTTCAGACTGGAATATCTTGTGTGATAAAGGTTGGTTTCACATACGTTGGCACGCCCACAATTAACAAAAAAATAAAAAAAATAACCCAAAAACCCCTCAAAAGAAACAAGCCACGGGTTCGCATGGGGATGGACCCATGGACCATCTATATGTACATAATGTCAGCTACACAGAATACCAAAAATAGGACTCGCTGTTTCACAGCTTGCCTCTCGACCAATGTCCATTCGAGAAAATGTCAGACAAACTTATTTTGGATTTTGATTAGTATATTGTTTCATTTTTTTGGTTCTGTGAAAACGTTGCCGTTAACTTCACTGTCTTAAAGTAGGTCTCGGTCTCGGTATCGGTTTCGGTTTCGGTTTCGTTCTCCCAATTCCCATCACATTATGCCTTATACATATGTTGCGCTTAAGTATGCTAAAGAAATTTGTGATTGCTCTTTGCTTTTCGATACCGCCAGCTCGAATCAGCAAGCAGCTCAAACTCAGAAAACCGCTACAATCCACCCGTCTTACAGCAGCCGTTGTCGGCCCCGCTCTGACGAGGACCCGCGCTTTGCCTACGGCGGACGTTACCGCCAGCCGGCGCCCGCTGGCCGACACACAACGCATCCGTCGCACTCTCCGCACGCATTCGGACACCACACGCACCATTCGCATGCCCATGGCCATGCCACACACGGCCCACACTCATCGCACCACTCGTCGCACACGCATCTGCACCAGGATGATGAGGGCATATACGAAAGCGCTGATCACCATGAGCGCGGCGCGCTCGACACACGACTCGATGCACAGGAGACGCCCGAGAGTGAGAGGTAAGTCTCCGCCTATCAGCCTACATACATATGTACATATATATATATACATATATGCCACTGTCGCCTCAGTCGCCTCCTAGCAACCAAAGCAACCACGTTACGTAACCATTCGCCGCCCATCGCAACTCTTTACTGGCTTTCCATTATGCAGCCCATTGGTTTCTTGGCCACGTTTAGTGGCTAATGCATTGGTTTGCATGCATTACTGTGTTGTTTGTGAGAGGAAATACGAAAGTGTTTCCGTTTAACCAGCAGACTAAGGAATCTAGCCATTTTGGTACATTGGTATCATATCGCTTATTAGTCGATCGATCAGTTCAGAACAATAGGATAAACATGTTGTTCCGTAGAAAACTATTTTTTTCAATATTCTCTATCATTTCAATCCATTCATAAAGTGCATACAAAGATATACAACAGTTCGACCCGTTTTGGCCTCTTTGTAGACGATCCGCACCATCTCAATTCCTGTTCCTTGCTCACTAATAAATATAATTACACATATGTATGTACAATCAAAGGCTATTGAGTTGCTTATCATCCGATAGGGTTTCGTACAAAATACCTTAGAACAGGTTAGTGTTTGTTGACCTGTGGATTCTTAACGCGTTATTTGGCATTACGAAATAATCGTCGTATTCAAAAAAAAGAGCTTAGAAGTATATGCATATATGTATTTATATAGTAGGTATGCAATTGCAATGAAATGTTTCCCTTGGTATTGAGTTAAATCCAAATATGGTTGCCATCATCCGTTCAGTTTCGACTGTGCTTTGATCTGCTGCCCAGCGTAAGAGAGGTCAATGTACCTGCAGTCCAGTCCCAGCCTAAGGTCCTGAGTCCTGATGAGCCCCCCTTGTGTTCTTACCATGTACCGTTGTTCCTGTTACGATTATTATTTTCTAGTGATGACTTTATTCAAGCTCAACAACAGTTAGCCCGGTGGGCGAGTGAGGATGTGGTATCCGTCGTGGTATTGGACCAGCCGCTATCCGGCACAATGTCGGATTCCCAACCATCCAGCGGCGTCGCGCCCATATCGGGAGCTACAACGAACAACGTTATGCACCATCAGCATCCGCACCAGCACCACGGCGATCATCAATCCTCCGCAGCGGCAGCAGCGGCGGCGGCGGCAGCGGCAGCCAACAGCAACTCTATAATGGGTATGGCAGTCGTCCCAAATGGTATAAATGTAAGTCAGAGGGACTACTACCCCTCGCCACCCTCAACGGAGACGGAAAGCAGTGGAAGTGTTATCCAGCCACCTACACGCCGCACGTTGCAGTCACAATCGGCAGACACGGCAGCCATAAGTCAACAGCAATTGCAACTTCACCAGTTGCAATTGCATCAGCATCAGCAATATCAGCTTCATCATCAGCAGCCGCAGCAGCAGCAGCTTCAGCAACAATCAGTCGATACCAGCAGCAGCAACAACAGTCAATCCGGTCAAATAATCGAGAATGGCTGCTACCCGGAATATAAGCATTGACAGTTCAAACAGCTTTAGCTTCACCCGCATCCCCAACCCGGCAGCATTCTCCCACACAGCTGCAACATTTTCTAGCCAATCCCATTGGCAGGCGCTGGCAGAGGCAGGCAAGCATTCAAATCATACGATTCTGTCAGACTATTAGTACTCGCGGTACTTTAGCATATGCTTACATAGTTTAATTAATAACCAAAACAAAACAAAACAAAACAAAACAAGAAAAAAACAACAAAAAACCAAAAAAAAAAAAATAAATATTAAAAACACAAACGGAAACAAAATATGGAAAAAGCCTACATACTCGTATAAGCTATACATACATACATACATTCATGCATACATACATACATACATACATACATACAATCCAGTAAGTATACTTACACTATGCATGCATACATACATAATTAGATATGTACGATGAGATAAATGTGAAATTTACAATTATGATTTTACACAGACACACAAAGACACACACACATACATGTACATACACACAGTGACAAAATATACATATGAATACATTCATATAAATATACATATGAATATTTCATGCATATGTACATACATACATACATACAGACATACATACAGACATACAGACATACAGACATACAGATATACATGCACGTATTGGATTTACATGTGAATTATGCATAAGAATTTTTATACTTAATTACATACATACGTAGTACCTCAGACGTGCCCGGCGACGCCTGATAATTTCAATATACATCTAGTAAATGTAATAACTGTAAATACATATGCAAACAAATATGCATACATGTATGCATAAATACATGCATTTGTGCATGTACATATATATGTGCATTCAAACCAGAGCTGGGAATTAATCGATAATTAAATGGTTTATTTTGAAACCACTTTCGATGGTTTTCATATTCCATTCAATACCTAAAAGGTGAACGAGTATTATGTATCTTCAAAAGACAATTCCCTATTTACCTTTCTACCTTTTCTATCTCTCTCAAAAGTCGATTGGAATTAATGCATTTTCACTTAGTTTGATCTCTGTAGCTCATTTCGCCCGACAGTGTACATAATAAGCATGTCATTTTGTATGATGACCTCTGAATCTGCCGTTAGAGTTGCTATTGCACTTGTGTCATGTGCTGCAAAATTACCATTGATCGCGAAGATTTTGATAACGTCTGATAGATTTTGAGGCAAAGTGCCGCCAGTTCACATTGAATAACCCAGTGGATAGCCCTAATCATAAGATTAATCAATTTTAAATATGATAAGAACAGTTTAAATGATTAAAGATAAGCAACATTTGTAACAAGAACAATTATAGACATACAACATACATTCCAACAAAATTCGCCATTTATCGTTAACATTCATCAATTGATCAGGCGATAAACTGTTAGTAGAGCATTTGTCGGTTTTGCTTCCTGTGGCTGACATAAACATAACATTGTCAAACTGTCATTTGCACTTTAATGCGAAATCGTCAAAACGATCGTCAGTCAAATGTACAAATTTCATATGCAAATTGCATATATATGATTACCATCTGGTTGTCTTATGCAAAAATTGATTGATTTGTTTTCTGTAATGATCTCTACTGGCAAGGCAAGTTGAATAATATTTAGTTTTGTACACTTGCTGATTATTAGTGGAATAATTAGTTAACCAAATATATATAACGATCATAAAAATTCATATTCATTTAGGGACATCTACACACACACACACACATGCAAACTTGTAGATACCATGGCAAGTGCTTACTCGAATGTTGGTTAAAGATGGGACAAAGTTTTTTTTAGCTAGTAAATGAATTGATGGGTGTTGTTAGTACTCAAATTAAAAGGCATGTAAAAGTAAAAAAACAAAACAAAACAAAACAACAAAAATAAGTGAAGAAAATACATGTTTGCATACATACATATGTAAATGAATAGTTAGTGGTAAATCAAATTAGGTATACGCAAGAATCCAATCCAAAAATACACTCCTTAATAATAATAATACTGATGAAATAAATATTTACATATGTATATATACATACGTGTGTAGATATTTGATGTTATGTTATAAGTATGTGCATTTACATATGTATTTATGTGTGTATGCATTATATACAGATGCATACATATATTTGATACATGTTTTCAGCCAAACAGTCTCTTTCACACCCGCGTAATTGTTTCTTAATGTCAATTATAAGTAGATAATTCTAAGTCCCAAAATGTAAGTCTCCTGAAATGACGGCTTACTTCCTTATCTACAACGAGCTTCAATTGACCGTTTTGCTGTCTCGGCAAAGAGGAATTTTGTTTAGGTATTGACAGGTTAAACACTTCCGGAGTTATCTCGTCCGAATAACAAAGCCAATGGCGAAGTCACAATATTTTTGTTTTATCCAAAATGAATATGAGATTTTTGAAATATTTTCGGATTTTGCTCAAGGATAAGTGACTGAACCAGGCGTCTTTCTGGATAATATGGTGATTTACAATTCAGATGCCATTGATAATATCGACTTTCTTAAAGGTGATAAGGAAAGTGCCTTCGATGGCCTTCTCATAGCCATCGTTCACTCTGACTATAGCTGAGTTGTCCTGGACGACCCGTATTAACTCCTTTCTGAATTGATGGCAGGCGAGTGCGCCCAAGTCTTGCAAAAAGCAATATACTCACAAAATTGCTTCATTCCTTTGACATTTTTCGTATAACTTCAAGATATTGAAGTTGTCTTCTGCATCAAATTAACCAAACCATGGCAAAATCGAACGGAGATGTACAAATCAAAATAATTGTTTGTGTAATGTGCAACACACTTTGTTTCCATTTGATTTCAAAAAGGTGAATGAATGTCGAATTATCCAGTTTAAAATGTATATAGATACGTATTTCGTATAGTACATGTATGTATGTACATATGTACGTACATGTAGTTGTCTGTACTGTGTGCACGAAAATTGGAAAAGGCATTGGCATAGCCAGCCACATCGTTAAGAATTTGAAACAAATAACCAGAAATACCAAAAGTTGGTGCACTAATTAAAATCAAATATGTATGTTGTCAATAGATTGTGGTTAGGCAAACAATGAAATATGCACCTACACAGTATGCTTCTACACATACATATATAGATATACATATACATATACATATATATATGCACATAAGTGCATATATAATGTGAAAAGTAATACAATGTTCATGCAAGCATACCTTCACTAAGTACTTTTTAACAACACGACTACAAACTCACACACTCACACACGCACACACCCACACCCACACACACTCACATACTCGTAGACTAAAGATGATTATGTGTCGAATACAGTTGCATAAGCATACATTTTGAATACATTTGTGTGTGTGCAATGTAAATGAACAATACATGAAATCAATACAAAAACGCATTGGGGAATCTAAAATTGAACAAAATTGAACAAGATTGAACAAGATTGAACAAGATTGAACAAAATTGAACAAAATTGAACAAAAAATGCAAAACTTGTATTTTAATTGTAAGTGTTTAGTCGTAATTCAGCATGTGACTCACATTGATTCAAGGTGTGTGTGTACCTGTACATGCCTACATGCATGCCTATTTGTGGGTGTTATTTACACCTTATGCATGTGTGTACATACTGTACTAACATATTGTAATAGATAAGTACTTAGCCAAGTAAGTAAATTTGAAAATGATATTGATTGGTTTTTACTGTGACAAGTGCAGTCGGAACTGCTAAATATGATATTATATAAGATAGATTGATTAAAGCTATTGTTATATATACACACACATACACACACTCACACACTCACACACACACACACACACACATACACACACAAGCAGTAAATAGGTTAAATACTATTTGAATAATTGAATTTGACATTTACAACTAAGAAAACGGTACACAGGACATTATAAGATGAATAAAAATGAAACCATTGAATGTTATCTAGAGATCAAGCTTAAATCGCAATTTGCCAAAATGTTGACAACAGCAACAGTAACATAATTAACAACAACAACAATAATATTTTGGATATGAATACAAGAGTCTAACATGAATTTATATGCCAATGGATGCTTAACACTTAACACCCCAAAAACACAAAACACATAGATGAGAACATACCGAACAGCATACTAACTCTTGCACTACAACCTCTATGCAATAATACTTATGTACGTATAACTTACAAATACTTAGTCCAAAATAAATGCAAAAATACAACAAAAAAAAAAAACAAAAAACAAAAAAACAGAAAACAAAAAACCAAAAAACAATACCAAAACATAATAAACACTCAAAATTCACATATCGCATATCAACAGTATGTGCTTAACTCAAACTGCTTCTGATGGCCTTTAGATTTTGTCTTGCCTATAATCTGAACGAGCTTCTGATTCTGATTCTGATTCCAAAACTCTTGCCGCTCAAAAGAATAACGAATTTAAACAGTCTTCATATAATTATTTCATTATTTTATTTATAATTATCTCATTTTATCCATATCTGTATCTCAAACCAGATAAATACCCATCATTTTTGTAGAACCGAGACAGATCAGAAGTTAATTTTTATGTTCTATTAGTGAACGCTAAACAGTGCAGAAAACGTAGGTGAAATATTTTTACAAAACAATCTAGCCAAAATGCGCAAAAGTTAAATGGTAATTTTGAAAGAGATCAATTTTGAACTCATCAAAAGTCTATACATAAAACGTATCGATAATGTAGAACCAAAAACCATTTTGAAAGTACTGATTCCTTAAATATTAAACAAACTCAAAAAAAGTTTGAAATTGTTTCCATTCGGCGCTGCACTGTTATGCCTGGCTCGAAAAAATGTAATGAAAATATTGAAAACTCTCACATAGTATCAGTGAATTAACTACTAGCAAGATCAAAAGTATTTAATAATTTGAAAGGCACAGTACAAAATCAATATATGTATGTACTTACATAAATATGTATACATACATGTGTGTATTGTTTAAATGGAATTGAGCATTGAGCATAAATCATCGGCATTTGGATGAATATTGCAATTTATATACGAATATGTATGTATATGTGCATACATACATATGTACACACATACTGGCACTTGCGAACAAATGTATGTACAAATATACTTGTGTGTATTGAAAAAGATGGCAACCAAAATTATCGCTAAGTGATCCATTTGAAGTTTGGCATGAATATAAACACACACTCACACACACACACATTACACACTCACACCGTATGTTTGTCAAGGAAAATTAGAAAAGCAACAATATCGGAGAGAAGGAAAAATGTTCATTATAATAAACTTTTTGAGACAATTTCTAAAGAACTGTTAACTGTTAATAATATTAAATAAAAAACAAAACAAAAAACAAAAAAAAAACAAAAGCAAAAACAACTGAATTGTATGGAGCTTCACCCCCATGAAGTCATCAATAAAATATGTACATAGATACACACATACGTGCATATGTATGAGGCTGAGGAGAATAAAATAACAACATAGCTATAAGACGCCAATTGGATAATATGGTCCATAATGTGGTCTAAAATAATTTAAGTAAACATATAAAAATAAATAGTAAGCGCAATACAACAAATAATAAAAAAAAAACCAAAAAAAAAACCAAAAAAAAAAAACAAAAAACGAAAAAACAAAAAACCAAAAAACAGCCACAAACATTCAAAAACCAATTAAAATTTATTACAAAATAAAATATGAAAGCAAAAAAAAAAAAAAGATCAAAATTAAATAAATGTAGATGTTTTTATGTTTTTACTACCAACGTAGCAAATAACAATATTTCGCTATAGACACGTACATACGTACATTGTATTTATGTATGTATCAGTGCACATTTACACATGCAAATATATGATAACGATAGCTCACTGTACTAAACAAAACGTGCATATGTACAACAACATGCATTCTAATGTAAGACATTTTTTTTTGTTTAATTTCTATCTGGTTTTTTTTTTTTTTTTTTTTTTTGGTAATCATAAGTTTTAGTCGACTCTGCCCGTCAAACACACTAATTTATCTGATTTATTTATTTTCAAGTCACTTCTTTATCACTTCTCCGTCTTATCGTATTCTATTTTAAAAGATTTCAATTAATTTCTTTTACCACCATTGTACATGCAAACATACGAGTAAGTAAGTATGTTATTGAAAGAGATTTAAGTGAGGGAGCCGGATTCAGAAAGATCTGACAAAAATATATACTTGAGTACCTACCCACAACGAACGATCATTTCGAAGAGTCGCGGGAGTGTACAAGATGTGCTCCTTATGTAGCGGTGTACTCTAATATACAAACATTGATTGAGTGCATACATATATCCATTCAAACTCAATAGTCATATTCATTCTTGACTGCAAGATACCATGTCATACGTGTGTGGAGAGAACAAGCATTCGATGGTGATTGTACACATTCATGTACATATATATACATTAATTTTAACACGCATGTGTGTGCAAGTACACACCAATAATAATACACACACACACACACACATCACACAATATAAAGTTATATATATATATATATATATATATATATACAATACATTAATTATAATTTCACTGTCTGGTGCGACAAGCTTTCGTTTTGAATAATTCCATGAAATTTTGCTGGCAAAATATGAAAAATTTGTGTATATAGAAATTTAATTAAAATCAGAAAAAAATAAACAATTCTTATACTTTTTTTCATCGTACGTAATACACGATAAAAATTCGTTAAGAATCTGATTCAAATCCCCAGCTGGGATTGAGATGACATGATGCAAAAGCAAAACTATAATTAATATCGGAAATCAAATTGGAAATATATGTAATATTCAGATGATAACCATATATAAATTCGATTTGACGCACCAGACAACCAATGCTTGTTTTGGCTTGAGTTTAGGGTTAACGCAAGGACGCATCTCAGACACAGGGCTATAAATAAATTGAATGAAATAATTGTTTGAAACTGGCCTCGCTAATATCACATTTTGTTTTACTTTCAGATACTATCGCTAAAGTATCTCAGTGAGATATTTCAAATGCAGTTGACGCTGGGCTTACACTAATAACTACGAGCTTGGGCGGCAGTACCGCAAAAAAATGTAATTCGTCAAATAATTGGTTGAGCATTTTGGCTTTGATGTGATAAGAATGATAACAATAGAACGCTATATTTGCTAAAACTTTCTCAATTAGTTTTTAATTGTATTCGATGATCTATTTGGAGATACATTTTGGACAGATGTATATATATACATATATATATATATATATGTATATGTATTTACATTTTGGGTGTATTTGCGAATTTCTGTTGAGTGCCAAAATATGTGGAATGACCGCCAGGGGCTTGCAGCACTTTGGAGTTTCACACAGACACAAAGTCTGAAAACAAATATATGAAAACAAAAAAAAAAAAAACAAAACAAAAAATGAAATGTATAAATGAATATAAAAAAAAAACAGCGGAACAGCTGGTGATCAATATTAATTTCTCCCCTTAGAATTTTAACACGGCAAAAGACTCCGTCATAACTCGATTGCCTACCGAAGCAATATCAATGAAAACGAGAGGGATAGAGAGAAAAATGAGAAAGTATGACATTAAATATTTATAATATAGAGCATAAATAAGATCTGAATCTAACTGAAGATTTGTCTTAAGTTGCTTATCAATTGTACTTCTCTCTGGTATACACATAAATATATAATACATAGTATAAACTTTAGTTATTTTACAAAATTACGATTATATCTTTAACAAATCCTAATTTTGTGAAATTTATTGATACATTTGATATATTTGGATCCTTAAGACTACTTTTTAACGGGATGCCTCTACGGACGCCTCCCTGCCATAATTCATAAGTAACTGATGAATGCCATTGATAAAAACGATTAGCCTTCAGTAGATTCCATGAAGATGTTTTTTTTTTTTTTAATAAACTGAACACCATTTATATGCTTAACACAAAATGAAATATGCATTTTTCAAATGGGTGGATAAGGAATATGCAATTTGCTCCAATAGCGTCTGCAGTCGCCTCTTGTGGGCTCCCAGCTGCTGTCTACAATTTATTTTCTTCAAATATCTATGTAGATCAATGAATTTGCTGATTTAGACTTGTGAAGAGAAGGATATTTTCCAGCAGCTTTCAGCTGATATTAGACTACTACAGTGAAGCCAACAATCAACGTTTATTTATTCTAAATGAGGAAAAGTTTGCGGTTTTGGGGATACTATTAACACGGGTATTTATATAATACTCCGGATACCTGGCAATGCTTATGAGCCATTTGTGCGCCGATCGCTACTTTCGATGTGCACATACATGTATGTATGTATTTATGTATATAGTAAGCTGTGTATATGGGATATCGATAATTTCAGGATGTGCATATCGATGGTGCGAGAAATGTGCTCGCTAAATCAATACAAAATGGCGGCTCTTTTGAATTTCCGGCAGAAAAGCCTCCCAAAATGAATGGGCAGTAAAACAACTCTTTAATTTTTTTTCGTGAACATAAATAATATGTAATATATTAATAATGATTAATAAACTTAAGCAAGCCTTATTTATTGCATAAGCGAAGCAAAAAGATTTCAATTACGAAATGTTTAAATGTTTACAAATTTAATAATAATAATAATAATTTATTGCTTGGCTGACTCCATAATAGAAATGCGTATATGCGTGCAACATTAGTAAAAGTACAATCGATTAGCGTAATGGTCTTAGAAATAATTAATTCGCAGCGGACATTGCACAAACAGTGACCGAGAAGTGTTGGGGTGTGTGTAGGTCCGAATTACCGAAATGTGTACGAGATCTATGTGGGAGACATGTTGGGTTGATGGATGGAATAGTAGCAGGCAGGTAATGCACATGCATCCACATCCCGCTACATGTTGCAAGCAAACTAATAGCTTGATGGATGCTATGCGCATGCCAGACTCAGTGGTCGCCAGAGCCATAGCCAAAAACCGACTTAGGCTTGTCTCAGCCACCTTGTCTGGATTTAGACGGCAAGCGTGCAACAACGAGCGCAAGTTGTGGTCAGCGCATTATCAGAATTTATACCCATAGGCCTACTGATTGTGATGTGATATTTACTTAGGGTCTTAATAATACTTCTAACTGTGTTCGACTCAATCTTTGGCTAACAGTCGCGGGTGTTGAATATTTGTAAGTTCGTTTTTGCGATGAAGATGTTACGGCAACCGTTGCCATTTTTAACTAGGTAAGTTAATGACCTAATGCAGGGCAGTGCTTGTCATGCTTTCAATCACTCAATATCCCATGCACAAAGGCACTTAGAGCACTGCAAATAGCTGCAAAACTGTCAGACGCGGTCAAGTGGACGGGCCGAGGGAATCGGCTTAGATATTGTCTCTCCCACAGACAGTGTGCTTTAGTTGATTGCCTTCCTTACGACGTATTTCAATTTATCGTTTTTTATTTATAGTTTATTTAATTTCAATTATCAAATTGCTCTCGGCATTGTCTGAGCTAAATTCGTAGATGCACAAGTGAAGTAAAAAAAGCCAAACTGATTTCAAAGTTCGAACCAACTTTATAACAAAGCCATTGTACATTATGGCACATTTCAAGTGAGTGTGTGTGGTGTGGGTTTGAGGACTTGGGTGTTTATTAGAGGGGCCACAAGTGTGTGCATAGGCATACACAATATGCTACGTACAAAAATTATTTTGCAAATCAAGCATTTTCTAGCCAAGTGTGCGGAGATTGACAAGAGGAAATATGCTAAGTGAGAGAGAGCTACACTATTACAAATGGCAATACACACTATATCATTAAGTTGACATTTTTCCAAAAAAAAAATAACAGTGCATTTCAAAAGGAAGTAATCAACGGCATACATATGGCCACATTTGCTGGGACAACCCAAAGTTGCATAACACTTGCCCAGGGCTATAACATCGACACGTAAACGTCGACGGCGCAATCGAAACATGTCACAAATCTGCAGACACCCACGCGTAAACGCCAAGATTACCCCATCGCAGCACTGGAAGCGGTCGCAAGGTCGTGAACTGAATAACACGAGTTCTTTTTTTTGTTGTCATTATTATTAAGCGGCTCAAAAGCTGAAATAAGGCAAACCACCCGCGGCCAGTAAACAGCACACAATGCACAGTGGAACGAGAAATTACTTAACGCATCCCAGCACTCAGCTCACCTGCAACATGCAACCTGCTCTTCAACCATAACTTGGCTGAGCGCTAGATAAACCATTTAAAATGCAACTGAAGAGCTGCCTTTTTGGCTTTTGAAGGACGGCTGCTCATTTTGACAGTTGACGCAATTCATCCGCCATCAGTTTATCAGTTTTTGATAGCTTTCAGTATTTTCAGTTTATTTTCAGAATGTGTTGAATCTTCTGTGTGTTTTCAACTTATATAGAATTTGCTGTCAGTATAAATCACACTCGGTCAGGCAGCTATTTTGGATAAGTTTTGGCATTTTATGCCAATTGAAAATATCTTAAGCAACAAAATGGCATTTCTTGAGTTTCCAAAATAGTTGGAAAATCCGGTGTCCTTATATGCATAAATGCATGACACGCAATACAAAGATACAGCCAGCACACACTTGCATACGTACATACATACATACATACATACATACATACATACATACATACATACATGCATACATACATACATGCACATTATCATGGGCATACGGTACAAATTATCCGAGCATTCTTTTGTTTGACTGTAAACGGCGTTTATTTGTACTTTTCGTGTTATTTTCGTTGTGCCACTGACGTCAACGTCGGCACTTTCCCTTTGTTCGCAGATGTCACACTTGCTATACCCTGTAACTGTGCCATTGGCCGGGTATTTGAGCATAACGCAAAATGCAAATGCAGTCATTTGGGAATGGTATGAATAATATATGCCTGTGCTTGCCGAACATATAAGTTGCTAGCAATTGAATACATATTCAAATACATGACGCAGAGTTGCAGGTATTTGCACACATAGACAATTGGTCATAACATAATTATAATCACAATGATTGCTACATGTGCTTGAGGAGTATCTTGCAATCGCATTGACTGCTAAGTTTACATTTTCGCCTTACAATTGCCAGCTCAAGTGTTTAATTACTAAAGCCACTTCAAGTGTTGAACAATGAAAAAATGAAAGCCAAGAGAGTTATGAATCAAGAATTGCTTCTATCGGACTGCCAGGCTGCTAGAGCACTTAATTTTGCTGACGAGTGCTTAGCTGCACTCTTAAAGGTTTTCCAGTTACCTATCTGGGTTTCTTATGTTGAGATTTGGACAATGTTGTCCAAATGAACGCTTATTAGATAATTGGGATGCATTTTTTCTCCATCTTATGCGAAATATAATATATATTAATAATTGGCTCTTTGACAGCTTCTTAATTTACATCAACCTTCTTGAAGGGCATTGGGGTCAAGCCACTTCAATGGAAGTAATCAAAATGCCAGTGATAACTAGCGAGTTTAAGGCCAGTCGCATCTACGAGTCATTTCGCGCACTGTCCACCGTCCCGGTCCAAAGTCGTCTCAGTCGACGTCACGTGAATGAGACAAGCACTTTCGAGTCTGGCCGAGCAGTGCGAAAGACACGGTTGCGCACTCCATCAGCGGATATGCTGAGCCGGAATATATCCAGCATATTGGAGAATCTATTGAAACGCTACGAGCAATCGCAGCTGCCCACACATGGCCAGGGTATGCCAACGGTGGTGCGGACCAACATACTCATACGCAGCATGGGACCAGTTTCGGAGCTGGACATGGACTACTCGATGGACTGCTACTTTCGTCAGTATTGGCGTGACAAGCGGCTGAGCTTTCAGGGGCCCATCAAGAGTCTCTCGCTCAGTATCAAAATGCTGGACAAGATCTGGCGACCGGACACATACTTTTATAATGGCAAGCACTCCCACATACACACCATAACCGTGCCCAATAAGCTGTTGCGACTGGATCAGGATGGCGGCATACTCTACTCAATGCGGTGCATACAGTGGCTGAATCTCTACACTGACAAAAAATATCTCATATCAAACTCTATTTTGCAGCTTGACGATTAAGGCCACCTGTCCGATGGAGCTCAAGAATTTTCCAATGGATCGGCAATCCTGTCCACTCATCATTGGCAGTTGTGCGTATTATTAGCTGATTGAATTTTGGCTTGCAGCCTTCGCTAATCGGGATGAATGCATTGCAGATGGTTACACCAATCAGCAACTAGTGTACGAGTGGCAAAATCACGATGATGCTGTCTCCTTCGTGCCCGGCATGACACTCAATCAGTTTGATTTGATCAGCATGATGCATCGAAATTTCACATCCACACGACGTGAGGGTGACTTTTCCGTATTGCATGTGGCATTTAACCTGAAGCGACACACCGGATATTTTCTGATACAGGTGAGCAACATGATACTTATTTCTAATTGCCAAATTCCTACATATAAATGCCTATCTGCAGGTCTATGTGCCCTGCATTCTGATTGTGGTTTTGTCGTGGGTCTCGTTTTGGATACATCGTGAGGCAACCAGCGATCGTGTCGGTCTCTGCGTGACAGCTGTTCTAACGCTATCGACCATCAGCCTGGATTCACGCACCGATCTGCCCAAGGTGAAGTATGCCACGGCCCTGGACTGGTTTCTGCTCATGAGTTTTCTGTACTGCATTGCCACACTGCTCGAGTTCGCGGGCGTTCATTATTTCACCAAATTGGGTAGCGGCGAGATACCACGAATGGAGGAAGAGTGGGAGGATATTGGTGCGTTGGGCTTCACATCAGGCGAGATCGCCGACGCTGCCGAGGCCAGCGATGACAGCGAACCAGCCAACTGTGATAGCGAAGTATTCGTCTTTGCCGACCACGACACACTGCACTGTGATCTCCCATTACCGGCTGAGCTGAATGGTGGCGCCTATCCCAAGCGCAATGCCTTTAGCTGTCCCATATATAATGTGAGTTTCAAAACAATATAATAATTATATATATAATTAAAGTGTCTGTGCTTGAAGCAGAACCAGCAACAGAATCCTGCACACATTTTTCCAAAGCTCTCGTCGCATACCTCGACCATGGAGCGTACCACACAGACGGAACCGCCCGCCGTTTCCCGGATGCGTCAGATGTGGCTCTGCCTTAAGGGTGACGTCAAGTTTCGCAGACAGCGCGAACGTGACGCTGCCGCTGAGAAGAGTGTCCAAGGACGTGGGGCGAGCTATGTGAATAGCATATCACTGATTGATCGGGTCGCTCGGGTTGCATTTCCAATGACCTTCGCCCTGTTCAATTTGCTGTACTGGCTGGCTTATGGCATGTATAAGAAGGAGTTCTCCTGGTCCATGATTAAGGCTTAAGCCCGTATTTCTATATGCTTCGTTAGACTTGTATTCTTACCTTGTTTTTCCTATACTAAATCACACATACCGATAATCCATACATCTATAAGCTATAATGCAAATTCGTTTCTCTGCATTCTCCATTTTGTATCTGCCATAAATCAAATAATTGTTTTTATTTTTATTGTTAATAAATAAATGGTTGCTTTTGGATAATAATTTATTGTCTTGCTCGTTCTCCTCGCTACTTCATACTTCTCTCCACTCGGGAAATCTGAAGGTAGACGGACGGGGGAATTTTTTTAATCCCAATTGAGAAGTCTACAGAACTCATACTCTGCTGTTTTTCTCTGCAAGTTCGATCAGATGAAATCCGGCCTGACTCATATTTCTCAAGATGGTCGAAATTGTAGGAATTTGGCCTCATAAATCGTATCTTGATTTAGTTTGCTGAGATCAATTAATAGTCTCTTGTTACGCAGGACGTTCCAATCCGTTCCCATTTTGTCAGCAACCCAAGTAGGGTTATTGTGGGGGACGTTGAGGATTGAATACTGGCGACATGCTGGACCGACAGTGTCGTCGATGTGAATGAATCATTTGTCTTGTTGTGTGAAGTCAATGGTTCCATTGTCTTTTTTGAGTAAGTCAGCGCCAATAATGCCGCTGAGATCTTTTAACGTACTTATGATTGAACAATTAGTTCTAACCTTAAAGAGGTGAATGAGACATTTATGCTCTAAGATGAGAAAGTAGCTTAATATCATTCTTTTGAAGGTAGCAGGGAGCCTCCCGCTGAAAAATTGCAGCTTTCTGCATCTGAAAGGTCGTCGATCATTATCATTTTTAGTGCATCTTGCGCGGCTGACTCATATTCTTGGGAGCCTGTCGGTTATTGTGAGGTATGATTTATATATTGGTTTTTTCTCAAGTTTCCTGCAAGAGTATCGAACTTGTTAGTTTGGTTGAATTTGGTCGATTGCCGAAAACGGGAGGAGAAGTCTACCTAGAGCATTTTATGAGTGGTGGAAGTCACGCCAGTTTTTGTCTCTGCGACCTCTATTTAGGTCATAATGGTTTTATTTGTTAGAAGCGTGAGCATCCTTGTATTTCAGAATTTGAGAAGAGGAAGTTCTTCCTGTTATGTGAGTCCTGTGTTATTACCTGTGCCGGCGTTTCGTGTGCGTATCTGAAGTCCAACCGAGCTACTATTGCCTAAAAATGTAGCATCTTATCCAATATGAATCCATTGTAATACTTTACATTTGACCATCTCCAATGGAAATGCTTTACATTAAATGTTGTTATAATGCAGCTCTCCAGATATTATTGGGTTGGGTAATTTATTAGCCTCCGTGTGTTTGGCTGTTAAGTATGCGCTTGGATAACCTTAACTAATTTTTGTTCTGTGGGTATTCTGAAAAAGAAATGCCTCCCAATTGTTCAACCCAAATGAATGGAAATTGAAACGCATTTTGTTTAAAATATGTAAACCATTTAAATAACATTTCTAAGAAATATACAGTAAATGATTTGTATGATAATGTGAATACTGTGAATAACCATGAAAAGCACTTGAAAGGAGGAGAGTGAAGATATTTTTGAGACTTTCAGCTAGCTCAGTGGATCATTAATTGATTTTGCTTAATACTAAATGGTTCATTATGCTGAGCTGCTCAAATCAATATTTTGCCAAATGCATACCAATTCCTTGTATAACTTGGCTAAACTCGTACTTAATTTAGCTAGAAGAACATATTCAAATTACTGGGAACACATTTACTGTGATTTACTTATGCGAATAGCAATACTTAACTATCTATATATATATATATATATATATACTCAAATGTATGTATGTTTCCTTGTATGTGTATATATATATATATATATGTACATATATCTTGTTTACTAAGTATTTGTATGTATGTATGTGAGTATGTAGCAGGTTTATCATTCATTTATATATATATATAAATTGGTCAATGTCAATATATATCATTGTTCATCAATGGGAGGGCAGCAGGTGGAGGCCAGGGGCTATGACACTTTGGTAAGTATGACTAAGATTTTCAGCAGCAACTACTTATTCTAATATGTAGAAGATCCAGTAGCCCAGGTTGAACGCACAAAAGCTAATGGGGAATATCATGCGTGAATACTTGTCAATAATGTTAACATCCTTGATTTTTGGTAATGTCGCCCTAATGGCTGAGGCGCTCTTTTTTATGGCATGCATCATGCGTGGGCGCGCTGAGGTTCCTGCAGAAAGAACGAGAGAGAGCGAGAGAGAGAGAGAGCGAGAGAGAGAGACAGAGAGAGAGAGAGCGAGAGAGAGAGAGAGAAATACAGAGACAGCGTTATTAAATAATGATATGATACTTGGTCTGGTTAGTCTCGTTTACCTCTTTGACCACGATGTCGCAGCTGGCTACGACCGGTGCCATAGTTACGAGTAATACGAAAACTCGGCGGGAACTTGGCCAAGTCCATGGTCTCTGTGCCGATGGAGCCGAGGGTCACATTATAGTTACCCTTGCGCAAAGAAGGTATAGGACTCATGCGCACGTCCTGCAGCTCAATAATATCTTCTGTGGTTGAACACGTTTCGGATTTTTCCAATTTACCTGTTTTTTAACGAGAATTCAAATAAAGATTTAAGATTTTAGTGATATCAGGCCACTAGTGATGTACTACTAAGACTGTAACATAACAGCTGTAAACTAACATGCAACTGTGAACTTAACACTGATATCGATGTCGATCGATATCAATTGTGTGATCTCTAACAAAAAGAAGAAGAAGAGTTAATCGTTGTGAATAGAGAAAAGAAAACAGGCGTGTTTTAAAACGAAAAACAATTTAGTTTTGAGTGCTACATTATGGTTCATACCTATTTTATGTTGATCACAATCCTTCAGCTTTTTGATCTTTTTCTTGGCTCGCTTGCCCCAGTATGTATAATTGACCGCAGCGTATTCAAGGAGCGCCGCAAATACGAACACAAAGCACATCACCAAATAGATATCAATGGCTTTTACGTAAGAGATGCGGGGCAAGGAGCTGCGTACTCCCGTACTGATCGTTGTCATGGTGAGGACCGTTGTTATACCCAGCGCTACACGAGCGCTCGTTGCCTCGTGGTTAATCCAAAATGATACCCAGGACAGCATTACGATCAGTATACTGGGCAAGTACGTCTGGAACACAAAGTATCCAATATTGCGCTGTAATTTGAAAGAGAGCGACAGCCGCTGATAGACGCCAGTGGCCAGCCGCTCCTTCCGGTCGTTCGTTTCATAACCAATGATCGTAAATTGTGGCAGTTCGGCGTCCTCCACGCCGCGCACCGGTGTTGGCTTCCAGTACATGACTACATCGCTGACCGTGTAACCATCTATTCAACATGAATCAGAGCAGATTGTACAATATTGAGATCAATTATTTTTCATTAGTTGAAATGAAATAACGAAAAATATATATGAAAAATGCATCGAAATTAAATATTGCACCTTGTTGCTTTAGGATGTGTATGTTGTGCGCCTGTTCAAATGTAAACAGCCATTCAAAACACTCATCGCATAATCATATTCATATCGAAGTATATATAAGAAATGAGCTCCTCAACTGACAAAAATAATGATGTGCCACTCCTTGAACACGATTTCCGTTGGATGCCGGAGAGCAAATTCATCATTGTATGTGGTATGTATTCAAACGACTTCTTTATTTAGTTAAGTTAGTCGGACTAATCACAAAAATAAGTATAGACTCTAAGCAGGCAATACATAGCACCGTCAAACCGACTCTAAACTGACTGCACCAAATATAAGAAATACTGAAACTAAAACTAAACGGATACTCTCTACGTTTACTTGAAGTGTAATCATATTGAGATAAATGCAAAACAAGTAAGAAGTGGAACAAATATCCATAGCAGCCAAATAAAAATGAATATCTAGCTCCGATCTCTTCCTGAGCGTAAGCCACTGCTACAGGACCAGATCATATTGAAACAAATCAAAAGATATCATACGCGTATGGGCAAATGGACTAGCTTATTGGTATAGCTATTTGTTTGGCATTCTTAACTTACAGCTCTCTATTTCCACGGTGCAGTTTTGAGAGTCCAGTGGGTAGTAGTGCAAATCCATCATGCAGGCCAGTGTCGTGGTAAATCGCATGCCATAGGTAACGGCTCCATCGCCGCCAAGACGTACCAACTTATTGCGCTCGGTGACGTCATGTAGGAAGCTGTGTCATCGAAAATTAAAATGAAAATGAAAAATATGTACAGCTAGTTAAACAGCTGACATACCTGTTCTTGTCGTTGGCAAAGAATGTATCTGGCACCCAAATCTTCTCCGCAAAGTCTCCAGACAGCGTCAGCACATCGTTGACTCCATCGTCCTCTGCATCGGTATCGTAGTACGGTCCGTATATATTAAAGGCCAGGCGCTCGTCGCGCCAGTACTGATTCAAATACATTGTTATAGTATAGTCCTAGAAAATAATCAACAGATTTAGCACAGTTCCATCTAAATTCGTGTATGCCAAGAGCGCCACTTACCATATTAACTTCTGAGATCGCATCAAAGCTTGCTATAGTCAAATCCATACCCACGTGCAAAGGCTCACCGCCAAAATTGGGCCGCAGGCGTATATCATATCCTTGCAGTATTTTTGAGATCGTCTGTGTTACATTCTCTAAGCGACCCGCGAGCATTTCTTTTCGCTTGCATCTGTGGGCAAAAACATTGTTTCCAATTAATAACAGAGATATTGACATAATACTTATTCGTAACTACAAATGGGAGCTAAGCAGATTTTATTGCTGTTAAAAATATGTGTATTACAATGGATAGCATAGTTCTCATCATATCTGAGATCAATAAAATCTACTGATGCACGCTCTGATGAGTCTGAGATATATTCTTGCAGAAGACTGATTGTCTATGTCTGAATAAGAATGATTTTAGATGTTTGTGCTATGTTTTTCATCGATAATACTTACCGAACCAACGAGAGCTGGGCGCTCAGCAGTAACAGCAGCAGGCTATAACAGACGCCCAGGTACCAATAGCTAGTCATATTGGCAGCGTTAACAGTTGCGATTGCTATCGTTTGTGATTCTCAACTCGTTGGCATTGTCTGTGCTGTCGTTTTCAGTTTCATTCCGGATACTGATACTCTGGCATTTGTTTCCGTTCGATGCGGATACGTTTTTTGTTTTTTTTTTTTTTTAATTTTTCTATTTTTATTATTTACTTCATGACTATGATGCACATATCATTATATATTTGTACAACCAAACAGTTTAAATACTGTATTCAAAAATGGCGACTATTATGTGTTTTTTTTGTTTCTAGAAAATACCCAAACTGCAATAATATTACGGTTAGCATGTGAATATGTGTGGTATTAGTTTTGGACAGACATTTTACAATCTAACGTGTGAGTTTCGTATTTGTGTGGTTGCAAGGTTTCCCCGATTGCATGTAATCGTATCCATTAGGATTATTATTATCCTTTTTTTATTCAACAAAAGCAAGTGTGCAAGTACAAACTTCAATGAAATTGCAGAGCATAATTATCATGTGAAACATCGTTTCATTGCTACATCGTTAAATGTTTAACTGAATGTGCAAATTACATCAACTTATCATGCCTGCAATATATACATATATGTGAATATAATCGTAAGTACCAGGTTTGAGTACATAACTGTGTGTTTCCTAATAGCGCGCATTGTGCAGGCGCCTCATGGTTTTTTGCTTCACGCAATTTTCTTCTCGTTAATGTGGGCCCTCATCATTGTTGCTTTACCTACACACACATATATATATAAATATATATATATATATATATAAACACACTTTCATGTGTTTGCCTTTTGTGTGTTTGACCCATTTTTGCTACTGCAGCTAGTGCACAATAAAAAAATGAATGAGAAAATGACAACTGTGCCGTACTCTGGTTTTATATTTTTAAGGACATATTTATAAGCAAACTCGCATTGCTACTTACAAATGTGTGTGAGTGCGAGTGTGTGTATGTGTGTGTGTGTGTTTGTGTGTTTGTGTGAGTATGTACATGTGCATTTTGGGTGACATTGTATTCATGCACTTGCGTTGCCTTCATTTGTATTAATTATAGTGTTTTTGGGAACAAAACCCTCACAAAAGTGCCAATAATAGATCACACACACACACACACAGTTTTATTTGCACACATTAATTTAAACAAGTTGCATAAAATTGTTTCATAGAAATGTGGAGCATTCGAAACAAACAACAAAAAAAAAAAGCACACCCACGGATGACACTGTAATACGTCGAACGAACAACGAATGTGACACGGACGCCCTAAAATTCAGTTTCCCATTCACTTTTACCCGCTAGCCCTATACCTAAATATATGTATCTGTATCTCATCGCTAGGAGCGAGTCGTGAGCAGCTGCGTGTGTATGTGGAACGCCTACCGTGTCTAGCTAACGAATGATTACTGTCAGTTACCGTTGTTCGTCTTCGGCTGCTGCGACTATTGCTCTAATTGATGATGATGTTGAGGGGCCTCTCGGCTGATGTCGTCCACGAGTCCTGGGCCTGCGCATGCCACAGTCGGCATATTCCACTGTCACACGGAACAATTTCATTCAGAATCACGAGATGCCAATGCTCATTTAGGGTTGTCGCCGCAAAAATGCCCACACACACCCACACACAGACACACACACACACACACACATAGACACATCTGAATTTAAGTAGCATACATACAATGAAAGTGAAAGCAAAGCGATAAGTTACTCTTTGCACCGACTATTTGAGAGCAGTCGGTGTTGTCAGTCGGGTGTGCCTTTTTATTACAAGCAGAGGCAACATCAACCCAACCCTGTGAGGATCATATTATTCTAGAATGTCATACTTCATTAAAAGAGTGTGTTTTGGCACTGCTCTTCTTCTTGCTTGCTGAGGCGGGCCGCGGCGTGAATTGTCCGCCTCATAGATTGTGACGTCACAGTGTACGCGACTTGGCGAAATGAAAGTAAATGATTTTCGCCAAGTTTGTTAATTTCAGTGTATGCATCTATCACTCACATGACATGTGCATGGGGGAATAAAGCAATTTTTCTTTCATAATCGTTTGCAATTCGATTTATTGTTTAGCAGCGATTCAAATGAGAGATACGTTTAGTTGTCGAAATGCATCTCTGTATGGTTGATTCTCAATGGCAAAAGCTCTGACGCAGCCTATAAAATAATAAACACATTGGCCTATGGATGCTATCCATTTCTTGTATGCTGATGGCAAAAACTGTGCTGGTTCAGAGCGAGCTTTTGCAATGGTAGGCATAAAAGCTTCAAAGCACACGCACAACAAGGACTGGCTACAGCATCAGTTTTACGCAATCTGCGTTTATCTATGTGTGGGTAACAATTGGGCGAAAGAGTCTGTCTGTGTATGAGTGAGTTTCGTGCTCCTTTTCAGTAAGCCCATTGAGAAACGATTGTGTGTTGGTTTTCTGAAATCTGAGCGCAAGCTTTTCTTTGCATACAAATGAACACACACACAAACACACACACACACACACACACACACACACACACACAGATTCCCATGCATGTGGGACAATCGGCTCAGCTGCGAATGCCGACCACTGCTGTGAATCTTTTGTTAGTCCACATTTCTCGTAGTACGGAGCACGCAAGCAGACGTTCCAATCATCTAACTGACGCACAAGCATCACGCTTGAGCAAAAAAATATGAAAAATAATAATGAAATAAAATAAAATAAAAGATACCTGGAAGTTGGGGAAGGACTTGGCCAGCAGTACAAATAAATACAATTTTAAGCAATGCAGATTCAACAGAATTGGTCTGAACTAAAGTGCTAGGAAATTGTGCTACGAGAACAACTATAGCAGCAGCAGCAGCAGCAGCATCAGCAGCAGCAGCAGCAGCAACAACGACAACGACAACGAAAACTACAACAAAAACGACAACGATAATGGTGTGATCGACAGGACGGGACGGGCTTTAGCAAGCAGATTATTGCAAAATACGCATGCAAATTTGTTTTCTAAACGGCTTAAATATAAAAAACATAATATGTATGTATCTACATACATTCTGCAGTTCGTAGATGTGAGTGAATGCGCATGCTCTTAATAATATTTTCTTTCATGCGGTCGGTGCAAAAAAAAAAACAACAATCTTCGAATTGTGCCAAAAAAAAAGGAAAACATTGTTTAGCAAAACTATAAATGCTAATCTAATCGAAAGACGAACTTTAATCAATGATATTGAGACAGTTTCGAAGATTTCTCTCGTATATCCGCAAATCCGTGGGCCGCAGGCAAAGCCGCAGCCGCTGTCGACGTTCACAGTGGGTGTTTCCCTTGACGAACACACACACACACACACACAGGCACACACGCCCACACACACCCACACACACACACACGGACACATACAATACGTGTCCACACATAGACTGAGTATAATTGTATCTACTGCTTAACAACTGTGCACAGCATCAGTTAATGGGCAAAACAATTATTAATACGAAGTTAAAGCTAAAGTTTAATCATCGTAAATACATATTTGCAACAAATACGCAATTTATGTAGTTTGTTTGAATATTTGCAAGCAATTTTGGTGTCGCCCCAATGAATGCTATAGAGCAGTCGCAACAGGCCTTTTCAAAGGCGAACAGTTCCGTCCGTTAAAACAAAAGAGCGAGACAAACAACCGTAATTCCATTGAATGTCAAAGATTATGAATTTGTTGTTGTTGTTGTTGTTACCCAGTGCATGATACTGTATTCGATACGTACATATATTGGTCCGTAAAGCACTTAAGCGATGCTGCTTGGGGTCAACAGCAGCAGCAGGGCGCATTCTTATATTATGGATATATATATATATATATATATATATATATATGTTTATATTATACACTTTCAAAGCATTTTTTTGTAAATACCCAAGAAACATAAAACTCAATATCACTGAATTAAAAAAAAGCCAAACGTAAGGAAATTGTTTAACTGTATTTTTTGCAAGTGCTACATATACAAAGTGATATATATATAAAACTGACGAACATACATACAAGTGTGTAGATATGCATGTATGCATGCTTATGTATTTGAGTAGGCGGATATAATAAACCAAAGTTAATCACCACTATCTATTAGCAGTTCAAACACGTTCGATGGATCGGCTCTGAAAGCGATAACCTATATAATTAAATATACAATCAAATGAATTCAAATCAAAATTACTTAAACTCTTTGAAATGTGTAACAAGTGAAGCATCAAAATAGAGAATCAAACTGGGCTTTACGCTAACAAACTTTTTAGCAAAAACGGAAATAACAAAAAATTAGCATAGTTAAAAATAAGAACAATAATAACAACAACTGATGTGTTGTACATACATATGAGCAGTGAACGAATTTTCTTGCCAACGTATACAGCCGATGTACATATGTATGTATGTGGCTGTACATATGTATGTACATACGGTCTTGTGAATGTGACACCTACGCAACGCGAAGCGCATTAAAGTGCGAACACAGTAGCCAAAACAGCAGCCCAAAAACTTCAGCTAGAAGCGCGTCACACGCACGCGCCGAAATCCAATAAAACAAAAAGAGACAACAGAAGCAGCATCAGCAGCAGCAGCAGCAGCAGCAGCAACAGCAACAGCAGCCACAGCCACAGCCGACGAGGGAACAGCATCAGCCGCACATCCACGCAGCGCCAGTGTTGCGTGCGTGCGTGCTTGTGTGCGTGCGTGTCCGTGTTGGTGTCTGTTTCAGTGCTGTCCGCGCGTTGGCAATGTATGTGCTAGTCGTGCCGTTTTGCCCTTTGGTGTGCCTGATATGCTTTGGTAAGTACCGTATCTCTGTCATCTACATACATACTCACCCACACACATCTGTGCATACACCTACATGATTTGTAAATATGTATGCATCTGCGTACTTATCAATGAAAATTGGTCTTAGCATTGGAGCATTACAAAAATTGTCTGCAGATAAACATAATAATTAAATGTTACCCAGACAAAAGACTAATCAGAAAAAACTAATCATTTTTTTTAAATACCATCAGCAGCTGTATGTACAAATTATTATACACATATATCTATCTATATGCTATGTTCATTCCAATCAAATCGGAAATGTAAATAATTATTATTAAATTTGTTCAAATTTTGTTGTCAAGCTTTTCGCCCACTCAATTCATTGCAAATGCATAATTGCAGATTACATACACAGTTATGTGTATACCACCTGTTAGTTGATTAGCCCACGCACATTATGTACATACATACATGTACACATGTATAAGTACATGCATAGTTTTTTGTGCAGATTTTCAAATAAACTTTGCATCTTTACGTTAAGTTTGAATTAATACAGCGCATTTGAAATTAAGTTAATCAAATTTTTATTTTTATTTATAATATATTTTTGCTATTTGCTGTTGCATGCATACGCACTCAGCAGTTCTTCGCCGTCTTCCCACGAAAGGCACTTTAGTAAACAAAACATTAGGAAACTTAATGTAAATATTTAATCAGCGGAAAACGAACAAACTCCACAACAACAATCCCAAAAAGCCCAAGATCAGCAAAATGCCATTCGACGGAAGACGAAGAAGGCAGCTGTTTAAATATTTACATTAAGTGTCCTAATGTTTGGCTAAGACAGCGCAGAACTTCTGAGTGCGTATGCATGTTACAATGCTCAGTTTCGTCTGTCTATATACACTTTTCGAGATATCAAAATAAAAGCATATCAAAACAGACCATTTTGATGCAATTTTAATTGATTTGACTTCTTCATTGTTGGAAGGTGTGGGAATTGGCGATTTTGCTGCCGGTCTTGGAAATCAGTTTAAAAAGGGCGGCGTAAACAACCAAAATGATGATGATGGAAAGAGTAAGCTTGAATTTCCAGAGCACTGGTATCAGCAATCCCAAGCAAATGTGAACGATGACGATTTAGCCGATGAGCTGCTGCACAAAGAACATGATCACGACTATATAAACGTTTCCGAGTACCCACCACATCTGGAGCACGACCATGAGCGTGAGCATCAGCATGACCATGACCATGATCATGACCATGACCATAATTATGATCTTGTGCATGACCACGGTCACGCTCACCATCCAGATCACGATCCCGATCATGATCCCGATCATGATCATGATCACGATCACGATCACATCGATGATCATCTCGAGGGCATCGATGAAGTTGACAAGATGTATGGTCACGTCTTTACCAAGGAACCAATGATACCTCATAAGCCAAGCGTTGCTACTGGCGCGGGCACCACAAGCACCGGCGACACCCCAAAGTTCCGGAATGTTGGTGCCCAGGGTGGCCGTGGCGATATGTATGTTGTACGCGAATCCGATCGACAGTCGAGCACACGTGGCCGTGATGGTTTTGTGGCCGGAGCGAACAACAAGCAGAAGGGCTTCCGCCCATTTGCGAATAGGGTCGTTGTCCACGACGATCCCCGGCAGCTGAGTCAGCCCGGCGATGGATACGGCGCACCGCCGTCCTCTGGCTGCCACAATAGCTGCGAGGAGTTACAGTGGCAGTGCAGCAATTGCCAGTGCATCGAGTCCCATGGACGCTGCAATCGCGAGGTGCAGTGCACCGATGGCTCCGACGAGTTTGACTGCGACAATACGGACGACATGAAGTCCAAGCTGGAGAAGGAGTGCGAGCAGAGCGGCCTGCATGTAATGTGCCCAAAGACCTTCCGCTGCATTAACAAGGACTGGCTGTGCGACGGCGACGATGACTGCGGCGACTACTCGGATGAAACGCATTGTGGAGCGCGCACCAATTGCACGGAGGATCAGTTTGAGTGCCAGAACGGGTTCTGCATTCCACGACCGTGGTTATGCGATGGCGAGAACGATTGCAAAGATTACTCGGATGAGGTGCACTGCAATCGCAGCAGCTGCACCGATGAGCATTTCACCTGCAATGACGGCTACTGCATTTCCCAAGCCTTTCGCTGTGATGGCGAACGCGACTGCGATGACAACTCCGATGAGTACAAGTGTCCGGCCGTGATCAACAGTTGCCCGGAGGGTGAGTTCAAGTGTCGTGGCGGACTGGGCGGTGCCGGGGGGCCCAGCGGCCAATGCATACTCAATCGATTCCGCTGCGACGGTGACAACGACTGCGGTGACTGGAGCGACGAGGAGAACTGCCAGCAGAAGCCATCGCAATGCACGTCCGGCGAATACAAATGTGCGGATGGCACTTGCATTCCGAAGCGCTGGAAATGCGACAAGGAGCAGGACTGTGATGGCGGCGAGGATGAGAACGACTGCGGCAACATGAACCCAGAGCACCCATTGACCTGCGGCCCCGACGAGTTTACCTGCCACAATGGACGTTGCATTCTGGTAAGTCCGTACGTCCGCACGATAGAATTGGGATCTGGTTATATTTAGAACACTTTGCATAGGGTTTTTCAGTTGCTTTAATTATGTATCTTGATATTAGGTCATAAGATTTCATAAGAGTACTCAACTTTCGAACAATAGTTTCTACAGAACTCTATATGTTATATAGAGGTCCGATCATTAGTTTCATCATTATTAGCTTAAGGCAGAGACTAAATGGGATATGAATAGACAGACCGATATAAATGGGGTTGGACAAGGTGCCTTCCATGTTTCCATGCTTCGCAAAATATAATAATACCGTGCGGCCAAGTACAATATAAATAAATCGAAGGACATCATTTGTAAGGAAGTTTATTCATAACTACATTTTCTTCAATTGAAATGCATCCTTTACAGCGTACCTGGCTTTGCGATGGCTATCCGGATTGCTCTTCTGCAGAAGATGAGGTCGACTGTCACCTGCTGTGTGACGCCGGCCAATTCCTGTGCCCCGCCAAAAAGAATATCACCAATCTAAAGTGAGTTCATGGCATTAACGCTGCCTCCCAGAACCACTGCTTTAATGTGTACCTAAATGGATTGCAGAATTTGTGTTCATCAGAAACATGTCTGTGATGGTCAAAACGATTGTCCGCTTGGCGAGGATGAGGTCAACTGTCCCGTCGAACAAAAGTGCCCCGAGCCCAAGCAGTGCGAGCAGCTGTGCATCAGGACGGCACGAGGACGTGATGAATGCGCCTGCCGCTTGGGATATCTTATGAATACGAATAAGCGAAAGTGCGACTCTCTATCAACAATATAACTCTTGTTAGTTTGCTAAGCTAATTCTCTTGTTTGTATATTTGTCAACAGTTGCACGGATATCGACGAGTGCCAGTATCTGACGAGTCCTGTCTGCTCACAGAAGTGCCATAATACGATGGGATCATTTGTTTGCTCCTGCGAAATGGGTTACATACTGAGGCCGGATCTGCGCACCTGCAAGGCGCTCGGAGGGGCCATGACCCTACTTGTCGCGAATCGTTGGGATATACGCCGTGTGACGCTGAGCAATAACCGTTATATGGCCATAGTCAAGGGATTGCACAATGCGATTGCGTTGGACTTTCATTATCGTAAGGGTATGATGTTTTGGTCCGATGTCTCCACGGATGTCATCAAAATGGTTTACGTTAATGGAACTCGAGTGCGTGACGTCATCAAGTGGGGCTTAGAATCACCGGGAGGCATTGCTGTGGATTGGGTGCATGATCTATTGTTTTGGACGGACTCCGGCACACGACGCGTTGAGGTTGCCAATTTTCAGGGTAATCTGCGCACAGTGATCGTTTCAAGTGATTTGGATAAGCCCCGTGCCATCGTCATCCATCCGGGTGAGGCACTGGTGTTCTGGAGCGACTGGGGACCGAATCCCAAAATCGAGCGTGCTCACATGGATGGATCGCAGCGGCAGGTGATTATATCGAAGGGTGTTACCTGGCCAAATGGTCTGGCCATTGATTATCCCAACAGCAAGATCTACTGGGCCGATGCCAAGCAGCATGCCATTGAGTGCTCCAATCTGGATGGCAGCGAGCGGATCAAAGTGCTAAGCAGCCATCTGCCGCATCCGTTCGCTCTGACTATCTTCGAGGATACCATGTACTGGACGGACTGGAACACAAAGACCGTATCGGCAGCAAACAAGATAACGGGCAAAGGTTTTCGGTCTGTTCACGAGAACTTTCACTTTCCCATGGATATACACGCTTACCATCCAGCACGTCAGCCGGACTATCAGGATCGTTGCCAAAAAGATAGGCGTGGAATGCGCGGCGGCTGCTCACATTTGTGCCTACCTAATAGAATCTCCCGCCGCTGTGGCTGTCCCATCGGACTGTCGCTGAAGGACGATGGTAAAACTTGCAAGAGTGCACCCGATAAACTCGTCCTGGTCGCTCGCCGCAAGGATATTCGTTTGCGCCAGTTAAACACCAAGTCATCTGGACCAAGTGAGGTCGATATGATTGTGCCACTGGACAATTTGAAGCATGCCGTCGCCCTCGACTGGTGCAGCGAAACAGACTTCATCTACTGGACAGACGTGGAGCGCAGTTCCATTAATAAGGCCCATCTGAATGGCAGCTATCAGCAGCGCGTTGTGCACTCAAATTTGGTATCGCCCGTTGGCCTGGCCCTCGACTGGATTACCGACAAACTGTATTGGACGGATCCCTCGACAAATCGCATCGAAGTGGCCACCACAAATGGCAAAATGCGCACACTGCTCGTCTGGGAAAAGTTGGACAAGCCGCGCGATATTGTCGTCAATCCAATAGGTAAGAACCATGATATATAACCATATATATATATTTAGCTAAACTTAAATTATTAATTTTGTAACATTTGTTGAGCATCAAGCAAAGTGTTCCTTTCATTTTCACCAGTTTTAAATCACAATATTTAGAAAATAATCGATTTTTCCTCTTACAGTGGGCAATTTTGTTCATTTTTTTTCTCAGTTTTCCTTACTCATCATAAGGTGTTAAAGGTCAAAAAGTCGTTGGAAAATCAGTCGCAAAATACACATTTTAAGCTACAAGTTTCGAAGTCATAGATTAATTCATATAAATTATTTGATTTCTCGATATTTGATACCGAAAGTATAATGTCCGTCATGCTATCCATATGAACACACTTTTTTTCGACACTCTTAAGATTGAGGTGCTACGTCTACTAGGAGGCTAGGAAAAACCACAATTTGAAAGCAACAGTTGGTAGATTGTTGACGATGTACTTCAACGATCGCCACGCCCACCTTCCGAGAGTCCGTCAATAATAATTGGAATAACTGTAGCTTCTGCAGTTGTTGGTTAAAAGTCATCCAATTTGGAATGCATATTATTACCGGTAACATCTGCTCCTATAATCGATATTTCTGAAAATGGAAATCAATAAACCGCATATCTCCCAAAGTCGCAAATCTTGGAAGGTAGATTGTTGGTAACCTCCTTCAAAGCTCACGCCCAGTCACACCCCCGTTAAAGCCTATATCTCCCGTAATGTAAGAGTAACAGTTACCAAACTTGGAAGATAGATTACTAGGATTATGCCTCCAACATTTCTTTTTGGACACTGCAATTCTAAAAGCCAAACTTGAAGAGATTTCGAGGAACCTCCTTCAGCGGATGGGTATTTCTTGTTGTTCCTGTTGTTAGATGGTATTTCATATTGCTTATTGGTATATTGGTTACATATTGGACTGCTACGTGCTCATTTCTTCCTTATTGGGAAAATAGAGATTTCCTGCCACAGTTATTGTTATTTTAATGTTTGTTTGTTTGTTTTTTTGCTATTTCAAAACCAATAGATGGTCTCATGTTCTGGTCGGATTGGGGTGAGGAGGCCATGATCGAGCGTGCCAACATGGATGGCGCCAGTCGTGTTATTATAGCGTCCAAAAAACTAATATGGCCCAATGGACTCGCCATCGATTATGATCAGCACAAATTGTATTTTGTCGACGGCGGCACAAAAACTTTGGAAAACATGAACTTTGATGGCAGCAGTCGCAAGGTGATCATCAGTAAGTATTAAATATCCTCGTTCTTGTCTCAATTGGAGCTAATCACATGGTGTTGCCCTGATGCAGATGGACTGGGCCATCCCTTTGGACTGGATGTGAGTGGTGCGCGTGTGTATTGGACCGATTGGGATACAAAGTCTGCAATGAGTGCCGATAAGATGACGGGCAAGAATGTCGCCACTGTCATCGCCAATAGCAGTGACCTAATGGACATTCGGGTGTTCCATCGATCGCGCAGGCGTGTCTACAATGCGTGCGACAAGCGGAATGGTGGCTGCTCTCATTTGTGCCTCTTGAATCCAACAAGTTTCACGTGCGCCTGCGCCGTTGGGGTGCAGCTTAAGGAGGACCGCCGCACATGCTCCGAGGGACCCACAAAGTACATTCTGTTTGCCCACCGCATTGATATCCGTCAAATATCATTGGACTTTGATCATCTAATCGATGTGGTGCTGCCACTGCCGCCAATCTCCAATGCAGTTGCGTTGGACGTTGATCAGAAGACGGGCTACATTTTCTGGTCGGACACCATTGAGAATGTTATCATGAGCTCCAGTCCGGACGGCCTGCATGTGCACAAAGTGATCGGCGAGAGTCTAGAGAATCCGGACGGTCTAGTCGTTGACTCAATTGGGCGAACAATTTATTGGGCCGATGCCGGCAGGCACACAATTGAGGTGGCCACCCTCGATGGAAGACATCGTCATGTTATTGCCTACAAGGACTTGGAGTCGCCGCGTGGTCTGGCCCTCGATTACGAGGCGGGCCTGCTCTTTTGGACTGACTGGGGACACTATCGCAAGATCGAGCGTTCCCATTTGGACGGCAATGAGCGTTCCCGCATTGTGACCGCAAATCTCGGCTGGCCCAACGGCCTCTCACTGGATCTGAAGAGTAAACGCATCTACTGGGTGGATGCGCGTCTAAAGACCATTGACTCCTGCGATTATACGGGCAATCAGCGCAAGCTCATCATGTCTGCCCTACACCATCCATATGCCCTGGCGCTGACCAGTGACTATATCTATTGGACCGACTGGAAGTCCAAGGCGCTGCACATGGCTGATCGTCGCAACACAAGTGCCAAGCGTGACGTCATGACCAATATTGATGGCCTGATGGACATTAAAGTGATTGTCAAGCATCAGCTCCTCACGGAGAACGTCTGCGACCTGAACAACGGCGGCTGCTCGCACCTTTGCCTGCGTAACCCAACGGGATTCACCTGCCAGTGTCCAACTGGACTCAAACTACGTGAGAACAGCACAACCACTTGCGAAAATTTACCAAATGTAAGTCGAGTATTTTAGTATATAGATTAATATAACTCTTGAACTGAATTATTATTATTTAAGTATTATTATTGCTTGTGCCTTGTTGACATTGTTTATATGTGGCTTGTGATTGTTGCCTCTATTGCCAAACTCGAACTCGCTTATTACAATTGATGCCATTATTCTGATTACTTTGACCATTGCCTCTGGCACAAAAATTACCTTGATGATTATTACCTCTCTGGTTTTATTTTCTTTTTCTGATCGATCAATATACTAATTTGGCTACAAGTCATTTTAGTGGAATATATTTTCTAGTATTGCATCGCTTAAGGTGCTGAAATTGTCAAATTTCGTTGGCATTGCTGATATTGCTTCGATAGTAACGAATCTACCGACTTTATTTGAATATATGTCTTTTATGCTGCTACATCTAACTTATCTTCTATTTAGGACTACCTCTTAATTGCACTGCGCTCAGGCATTGGCATGATTTCATTGAACAGCGGTGACTACATGGACGTGGTCCTACCCATCAATGGCGTCCACGGTGCTGTTGTGCTCGACTATCATTTCCGGAAGAGCCTTCTGTTCTTTGCTGACGTCAATTTGGATATTATTCGGCGTGTTAATCTACTGAACTTCACTGAGAGCAAAGTGATCATCAGCACCGAGCTGCTGACACCAAATGGAATTGCTGTTGATTGGGTTGCCGATAATCTCTATTGGTCGGACACGGATCGCAAACTGATTGAAGTGGCTCGCATTGATGGCAGCTGCCGCAAGAAGCTCATCACCGAGGATTTGGGTGATCCTCGCTCTCTTATCATACATCCCTCCAAGGCGTATGTTCCGCCCATTTCTAAATCTATAATTTACTTTAACTATACATATTTTCGTTTGCTGCAGTTATCTTTTCTGGTCGGACTGGAATTCGCCGTCGAAAATCGAACGCAGTTTCTTAGATGGTTCAAATCGCACCGCCATTGTCACATCGGGCATTGGTTTTCCAACCGGTCTAACCATTGATTTTGCGTGAGTTCCTTATATAACTAGAAATAGAGCACAACGATGATAACCTTTGATAACCCTTGCCGACCGCTCATCTGGTCAAATCCAAATTTTATTTATTGCCTACCTCAAAACTTATAAGAATTTTCGTATCAGACAACATCATACACAAGTATCGAGTCAACTTTAGCTTTATCATGCCAAAAGCTACTTTTATGTTACGGAGCAGGACGGAAGATGGCCTACATCGTTATATTTGCCATCTCTTTTTATACATATACTTGTAGTGCTATCCCTATCTTTTTCGCCATGACCAAACAAAAGTTATTTCTCTTTCGCACATGATAAGAAAGTTTAGTCAGTGCACAATCAAATTGACTTAGTGAGGCATTTGGCTTAAACCAGATATTTGTTGTTGGATACAGCTTTTTTGTGACCTAGGAATATACTTCTAAGTATCCGGTGGAAGCCCAAAAGTACCAAGAAATTAATATTCCATATTATGTTGTTCAATATAATACATTTATATTTGACCTCTGACAGCAACCGACGCTTGCTTTGGGCGGATGCTCTTGAGGACAATATTGGCCAGGTGGATTTTAATGGTAAACGCCGACAGACCATTGTGCCATATGCACCACACCCATTTGGTCTTACTATGGTAAGCCCGATCCTGTGACAGTTTTATGATAAGTTCTTTAACATATTAACGCTTTCAGTTTGAGAGCAACATTTACTGGACCGATTGGTACAACAAGTCTGTTTACCGCTCCCAGCGAGTGCCCCGCATGGGCTACAGCTATCCATTCGAGGTGCGCGATGCGCTGAGCGGTGCACTGGACATACGGGCCGTATCGCAGCAGCGCCAGGCGAAGAGTTGGAATCAGTGCGCTCAGGACAATGGCGGGTGCTCGCATCTCTGCTTTTATCGTGCCGTCGATTATGTGTGCGCCTGTCCGGATCGACTGGAAAGCGATGGTCGGCCATGCTCGAGCGCGCCCAGGGAGTTGGTCCCAGCACGCTTTGAAGGCGATCCCGATTACTCCGACGAACTGAATGATGACAACGCATCGACTGAAAATCACGAAAACAATAACCAGCAGGATGATGACCTCAAGAAAAAGGACGACAACGAGCGTGAGTTGTTTGTGCTCATTGCGCTCGGCGTTGTCATTGTCATGGTGGTCATTATAATGCTAGTGATATTTAGTAAGCATCTCTATAGCTACCCTCCATAGATGAACTTGATATTAATCTTTGGTTTGGCTTTGCAGTGCTCGCTTTTAATACAAATCGCAAAAAATCAAAGCGTAACTCCCGCGGCTCTAGCCGCTCAGTACTGACTTTCTCCAATCCTAACTACAATGTTGACGGCACACCTATGGAGCCGAAGACCAACATCTGGAAACGGTTCAAATACGACAAATCGCAGGTAAGTTGCTATTGCTGTTTTTGTTGTTGTTGTACATTTCATATTGCAACTTAAACATAATTTGTACTATTTAACATTAGGAACGCGGTGGGGTGTACGAGGAACGCAGTCTCACAACGGAAACGGCTTCGTCCAGCCTATTTGTACCGACGCCGTCACCGATGGCATCGCCGTCAACGAAGACTATGCAATTGACAACGCTCTCGACTATCACATAAACTCAAATGATGTTACATAAGTCATCAACCAGAAACATTCCCTATTACATAATTAATAATACAATTTTGTTACGATGAGGATGAGAAGAGAATGATGATGATGATGATGATGATGATGATGATAATGATGTTGTAAGTGTAGGGCTAAGAAGCTGGACTCCTCAGATTCTTTAGGCAAAAGCATATATATTAACTATCTGCCTAACTGGCTGTGTAATTTTGTTGATGTTAAGTAAAAAAAAATTAGGCCTGTAAATGACGTGAATTTGTATCATTTGAAATTTATATTTTGACAGCCAGTTATTTATGCCGTGATTATACTTGCCTAAAAGCAAGAAGTATGTAGTGGGCCATGATAAATATTGTAATTTAAGTTATTCAAAAAGACTACACTGTGTGGTGAACGGGGAACGGGGAAAAGACACATTCAATCGAAACACTTTTGCTCGTTTGTCTCTGCTAACAGAATGAATATATAAAGTCAAATGCTCATCGTTGTGAGATGGAATACATTTAACAAAAAAAAGACAACATGTAATGTGCTAAGGAATCAGAGCTATAGAACAAAATGTGCTTCACTATACATATGTTCTCTTGTTTGTGTTCTTGGAGCTTATTGTTAACGAACATGTTCCATTAGGATATAGTTTTATTAAGTTGCAAAAAAATACAAAAAAACAAAAAAACAAATATATGAATCAGCAAACTTGAATGGTTTGTAGGCGTGCAGGGCGCTAACTCGCTCTGGCCCCATAGTGTTCATGTATTTTATAGTCTATACTAAAATCAAAAACTTACAACAAAACTAGGAAAATAATACATTTACATTGTGAACTAACTGTCAAGGATAGCAGCTTTCCATTTTATGTTTGATTTTGTGTATTTTTATACTCTGGTACCGAAGTTAGGGGTAAAATGTGAGGAGCTGATTTAAGTGTGTATAAAATCGGAGATTGTAACAAAGTTGCATTGAGATGAATTGTAAATGTTAATAGTACATAAGCAAGTATTATCACGTTATAAATGTGGCTTATCTCTTTAAAAATCGTCGGGGCGAAAAATTGTAATATAATTCACAATTTGTTTTCTTATGAAATTACATTAATATATCTATCTACAAACGAGTTATTTCAGTTGAAGGCCTGACACTCACCATTCATTTAATGTAATTAACATTTTTTTTTTCATTTTTTTGTACACTTTCATTTGATTTTGATTTGAATTCTTTGTGAGTTTTGGCCAATCGATTCACCGTGAAATAATAAACTTCGCCCATAGGTAAACCACTAAAATTGACAGACAGTAACTAGTACAAATGTATGTACATATACTTATAATGGTCAGTGTTGCCAACTCAAATGAAAAGTCAACTAAATTGAATATTAAAAAACAAGATTGCCTTTACAATAACTACAAGAAATCAAAAACTTTAACTGATTTTAATATAACTTTCGGATGTTTATATTTCGCTGATAACATTTTGTTGATTCTGCTGGCAATTATATTTTTAGTAATCTGGATACAAAAAACATGAAATCGGCGACACTAAAACTATGAGCAAAAAAAAAGAAAATATATATATATATATATATGAAAAGAAAAAAAACTATAAGAACTGGTCTTAATCTCCCATATTTCATGCATATGGAATTTTTCAATACTAGCAATCGCGATTTTAATCAAATTTAGCGAAAGTGGAATTGATTGGTGTTTCGGAAATCAAAAAAATATAAGAAAAACAAAAAACTAAAGCTAAAAAAAAAACAAATTTTTCGATTTGCACAGCTTTGATTGTTAGTCATAGTAATTACTCGTTTAAATCTTACGTATGCGTAAATATATGTATATATATAAAAAGAAAAACAAACAAAAACAAAAAAAAAAAAGAAGAAAATTGAAAATGTTTCTTTGTGTTGATGACATTATTAAAACCGTTGCGTTGGAGCTGCACTGAAAACTAAATATGTATGTATTGTATGTACTTATTACAAAAAATGAATGAATTGTCATCGCAACGAGATCTGTCACAACTGTTTTGCGCTTATATTTTATTGAATGATATGCAAAATTCATAAATGTAGAAAAAAAAAGAACATATGATGTATGTAAATCGACGAATGTGTCAATTTGTAAAATAATTTAACCAAACCTTATCGCACATTTGGGACAGGTCGAGTGCTCAATAAAAATAAAGCATAAAATGGAGTTGATATTATTAAATATATTGATTTATTAAAACCGTTTCTGTAATTCATACATTTATTCTCTATGGGTCAGAATCTACACTCTTGTTCTCCTCAGCTCGTAAGTGTTTCACATACAAGCAATTTAATATTGACGTCCTGGAAATCCTGGAAATCATATATCCGCAATTTTAAGTAGCAACAATTATTGTTCATAATCATCGACAAATGTATTTTTTGTCTTCATTTTTTCTCGATCTTTAAGTGATGCCGAATTGAGGCACGTTGTTTGTGGGTCAGACCTGCGCAATACTTTTCAGCCTATCTTAGGAACCGTGGACGTTTACGTAATTTTGCGCCTCTTCTTACTTGCCGATACTTTGAGTACTTTAAAAGCCACTTCTGCTGTTAGTATCGATGCCAATGGCTTGTCTGTTGAATCAGATTGCTTGTCAATGAATTGTAACGAAATTATCGATACTTTGGCGTTCCATCGATATGCGATAATTTGTTTTTGATTTGCAATTTGATGTTTACTTTTTAAATATTTTAAATGGGGGGTGTCGAATGTTTTGAAAAATATTACAGACACACAAATACACAGGTGTTTTTTAACTATCGCATTTTTATTAACAAAACATTACAAACAAATTAAATGTTATATATATACATATATATATACATTATCTATTGATATATATATAGATATTTATAAATGTAATGTAAATTGAAAAATTATTCGGCTTTCAGATAATGGCACGCTTTAGGGCCAGTTGGAAATATGACGAATCCGTGCAAAATAGCTGAGAGCCTAAAAATCGTGCATAAGTATAGGGAACAGGATTCATGCAAATTTCGTGCTGGGCCAATTCCCACTTTCCCACGCAGTCGTGCTGAGAGCCATGCGCTCTCGAACCCAGCAAAATAGAGAGTGTCGATGATGTTTTCGCCATTTCGCTCCTTCGTGGCTCGTTAAAGTTTAACCATTTGTTGGCCCTCGTTCTCGGCTGTAATCAGGCATCCGTTATGAGACAATGTGCATAGTTTGGGCAGCAACGAGGCAACGTGGGAGCACCAGTCGCACAATCAAGTCCAGCAGCCACAGTCACACACATTGCAAGTCCCCGACAAGTCTCACTTCACGCATCAAACGTGCCCTGATTTAGCTTGTTCCGGTTTTGGCTACTCGTGTGTAGCCAATGGTACGGATAAGTGTCTAATTTTCTTTAAACTATCTCTGTGTCTTCTGTTTTTTCGTATTTTTGTTGTTGTTGTTTTTTTCTGTTTTTTTTTTGTTTACATAAGTGCAAGAATTCATATATTCTTAGTTGTTGCATTGCATTGCTAACCTTGCCTATGCTACCACTAAGTGGACTGTGTCACGTATTGTTCATATGTAATGTCTTACTACATATATGTATGTACTTCTGTGAGTTTGGGTGTGGGAGTGCTCGTTTTGGCCTTAGCGTGCTGCTAATTTATTACAAAGCGTAACCAATTATCTGACGCTCACCACATATAATTGAACGAGCAAATTAACCAATAAGAATTATCAGACCGTAGTCGACTTACTATCTACTAAATCTATCTATAAATCCGTATATGAATTATGTACATATATGTATGAAACATGTGCTAATATTGTGCCTATATTTCCTATCCGTTCTGATTATGAGAGTGTTCCTATCCGGCTTTCAATTTTCTCTGATGAGACTCCTAGACTAGTTTGTATTCCTTATGGCGAAAAATCGTAGTTTTCAGTGACTCTAAGACAAGAATGCATGCATGGTATGGTAATTGTGTAATATTTGGTCGATTAAACAAACTGTTTAGTATATTTCATTGATAAAACCTGCAATGATAAAACTGCTGATGATTCCGCTTTTGTCGTAGGCATTATATGATCAAGCTCGTTTGAAATGAGTACAAGAGTTGGCCAACTTTTAAGTGGGCTTTGAAAGCAATTTTAGGCATATCATGATGATGATGTCAGCAAAAGGGGCATCACATTCGCACATGGGATATTTGCCAGCATTATTTGCCCTACATGTGTGCAAGTGTGTGTGTGTGTGTTGTGTGTGTGTGTGTGTGTGTGTGTGTGTGTGTGTGTGTACTTTAATCACACGCAAGTAAATACTTATGCACATGAACAACAGTTTAAATAATTTACTTGTATATGCCATGTACATCTTTGTGTCAGTGTCAGTGTTGTGAAGGTTTTTTTTTTGTTTTTTGCTGGTGCACCTTGTTTTTGGCTTCAAATCGTCAATGCCAAATAAAAGAAAAGCGACGTTAATAACGCCGAGTGCCAGAGAGTTCACTCGGAGAATAAAAAAAAAAAAGGGAAGAGAAAATGGGCGAGTGTGCGGCGTTGTCGAACTGAGCCCCACTCGGCCGTATGGTGCAACTGCAGTAACTGAATACGAAGCGAAATGCCAAGCAGCCGAACGGCCTCCTATTGCCGACTGCCGACTGCCGACTGCCGACTGCCGACAGTCGACAGCCGAGAGCCGACTGCCAACTGCCGACAGCGATGGCGCTGGCGCTAGCGAAGTGACGCGGCACTGTCGACGGCGACAGCGACAAAGACAGCGACAGCGACAACGACAGCGTCAGCGCTGTGCATTTGCGAAGGCCGACGACAAACATTTGATGCTGCTGGCGTTTGGATACTTGTTCGTACTTGCAGAACCCTCCTCGACTCGCGATAAACGGCAGCGCAGTGTTTGCTGATATTCAACATTGTAGCGTAGGTCCTCTTCAATTAAATTACAGTTGAAAATGTTGCAATTGTGACAGAATCCGTGCATTCTGTTGAACACTCCACGCTTGTGGGCCGGGCCAGTTCAGTTGTGTTAATCTAAACATCGTTATTGCCAGCCAACAAAATCGACGGTTATTATTATTTGAGAATGTTGCCTTATCATTGAATTTGTTGTCCGTTTTTTGTTTGTTGTGCGTGCACACACAAGCATAGACTGAATGTGGGTGTGTGCGTGTGTGTGTGTGCTTTTATTTAATATGTTTGCATATCCGAGACTTGCTCGGATTAAGTTTTTTATTCAAGCTCCTCAATATGGAGTGAAAAAATGTTCGAATTTATTTAGTTATTGGCATAGTAATTGCAATTTTTTCTTTCAGTTTTTGTTAGTCTTGCACAAAAATGTGAAATTTGGTTTTTTTTTGTGAAAGTGCTAACTAATTACATGGTTTTTGTGGGCACTTCCAATTGTTTCGATGGCTGTGCTATGATTGATATGTATGTATAATTATGTGGCATTACTTATGTACATACATACGTACATCATTTCCAAACAAATATTTTTGCCTAAGCACACATTCAAACATATCTTCATATGTATGTAAATATGTAAAATGTAATTTTTTTTTGTGCCACGTTCGGTACGATGGACTCGAAATATTAGCATAAGCAAATCGCTGAAAGCGTAAATTCAAATTTAAATGAAATAAGAAAAGAAACGAATGGAAACGGAGCTGTTCAACTTGCAAACTTAAACAAGTACACGATACTAGTTAATTGGTGAGTATTTATCTACTTGTTTTCCCCATAAGTGGCAGTAAGGCTAAAAGCAAACCCGGTAGCAAATTTGCGTATGCAATGCATTAAGAAACTGCAACTACGCAATTGAAAATGAAATAGATACGCCTGAACAGCAAGTCCCTGGGCTGACATGGTCTTGGTTAGCTTAGACAATTGTTGGCCAATAAATCCGACTCACTTTGACCCGTTTTCGGATTCTAAATTCAACATTTTGGTTGGTGCTAAATTTACTGACTAATTTAGGTCGGTTAGAAAGTGGCAGAAGCGCAAAAGAATTATTCCGGAGCAGGCCTAAAGCATAGATGGTTTTCTTTTAACCTTAAGTCAGAATTAACAACCGTTATATTTATGTTATTCATTTTTTCCAGCATATCAATCTTATTAGGAACATATTACAAAAAATATACTAAATGTTTAAAAATGATTGTAATTCAGTCCTATCAGATTTTAATTATTGTAATATTCGATGGAATCAGCGATACGTTGTATATTTTTCCGAATTACTTGTAAAGATTTCTCAATATTTTGTATGTACAAAGTGAAATATTACAAAAAGCATTCTAATATTACAATAAAAAAGCTTCAAATTTTTCATAGCTTTGCTATTATTGCAAATAACTTGATAGTAGATCAAGCTATACCTTCGAATTTGTAGTATTTGTCAATTAATGATTAGTCCAATTTCGCGCAGTAAGTGAAATGCATTGAAAAATCGAAAAAAATATTAAACATTTGCCTTAAAATAGGAAAAGCATTTTTCTTATGTGATGTTTGTACATATCTAGGATCGGGGGTACGTTAATATCTAAATTGATCGAATGATGTATGTGTGTATATAATGCAATATGCAAATGATTTTTTATTTCTTTCTGTTTTATGTGTTGCAGCAAGCCCATCATTGGGCCACTTCAAACTGGCACATCAATTTTGGTTTTCCTATCCGCCACCTGGCGCTGGCGGCGGTTCCTCAAGTAAGTTGCATGTATGACGTGTGAATTGCAGCATTTTTGATTTCTTGTACGTCTTTTTTATAATTTTGTTTTTGGATCTTTAGTTGTTTCCTATATAACGGCAAGTCTCTAAATGTACCCAGTCTCTTGCTCTGTTTACAGTTCGATTAAATATTCTTGCGTTTGTATACGTACGTATGTAACTAAGTGAACCTGAATCGTATATTCATAGATGTAAAACTATATACTATGCTCTATATCAGTACAAAATTATGTGTATGTATATTAAATATTGATTATGTATCTCCAAATTCTTGGATACCTTTATTAACATGAGACTTTAATCGTGTAGTACGAGTGCTAAGTACCGTGTTCTAAATGCTATATCAGTATGTACACTATATAGTACAACACTTTATAAATTCAGTCACTATTTCAATTTTAAGTTACCTATTTTAATTTCACTTTGAAAATCGATCCACTAGGCATATGTATATCGACCTACGTATGTATGTATGTAGCCAACAATTTCCAGAACAACAAGATGACAATCTGCAAGGCATGAACACTAACAACAAGATTACGATCTATGAAAATGGTTAGTTGAATAGAAATAGAAAACAAAAAACAAGGCGAGAATTTATGAAATCTACTTCTTGAATAATTAGAAAACCGCTAGAATTGTGTTTAGCAAGCAAATAGCAAATGTAAACTATAGACATCGTGACGAGTATAGGTAAAGATGAGGAAATGAATTTATTATTTGTTGTTTATTTTTGGATTTCACTCGATTCACTCGTATCTCGTATCTCGTATGTACACGTACATGTATTGATCTGTGGCTACTGCTGCAACAACAAATTACAATTGATTTTGCTTAAAATAAACGTCAAATACATACATCAAATACTGGTTAATGCCAACTGCAAAAATGAGCAAAAGCAATGCAAAGCAAATCGTTACGACTAAATTATTAATCATTCACATTTTGTTGTTTCTTTCTTTCTTTTCTTTGATATTGTGTCGTTAATCCACCTTGACACAACCACCGCCCACCGCCCACTTCCACGACCACGTAACGCCACCGCTCAGCTACTAATATATTCTAGCAAGATCGTATTCGTAATACTTGCCATACATTACAACAACAACAATAATAACAACAACAACAACAACAACAACAACATCTAACGGTACATCAGCATTGAACATGAATCGTAGACAGATACACATACGCACACACACACGCGCGTGTGTATGTGCATAGCAGCAAGCAAGAGAATTTGAATATACTCAGTGTTTCGACCTTAACTATTGTCCAACACACAACACAAAAAAAACAATTGAACACACACTCACACTCACACACACACACACACACACCTACTGTCATTGCATATGCAGGATAGGCATATGTTGTGGCTGGTAACGGTAAACTGCCCTCTTCACACACACGCACACACACACGCACGCTGCTAAATTCGCCGTTAAACGCAATCGCCGCTGCTCAAAATAAAAACAAATAAAAAAAAATAACAACAAATGCAAAAAAACAAAATAACTAAAAGTAAATCGAAAAGAAAAAAACAGAAAACAAAAAGAAATTTCGTCTGCTTTGCACACGCAACACTCGTACGGTTGTAAATTTAAATGCTAAAATATCTTACAACCGACACATCTCCGACAAGAACAACAACAACAATAACAATAACAAAAATTACAACAACAACAACAACAACAACATCATCAACAACATCAACATCAACAATGAACAAGAAAACCAACTGACACATCTAGAGGTAAGGAGTACGCCTGTCTCACTCAAACTCGCTCTCGCTCTCGCTCTCTCTCTCTCTCTCTCTCTCTCTGTCTGTCTCACTCTGGTCTCGTAGTGTTGCCTAAATTGAAATTTAAAATTTATCGCATAGTTTATGGTTTCTATTTGATTATTATGATTATTATTATTTATGTTATAATATTAGATAGTTTTGTTGTCGTTGCAGAAATCATTCAATCATTCAATCCCAGTTCTGTTTGCAAAGAGTACATAGTACATAGTACATAGTACAAGTATATATATTTATTTTTAGTTTTTCCATTTCGTTTCGTTTCTCGTATAGTTCGCTCTTGTTCAACACTAACACATAGCTTGTACAATGCAGTACATAAGTAGGTATGTACAATAACTGTAAGCACATACATAAGTGCATAAGTAGAATACCGCTTCTCTGTCATATTCCCTTTCAAAGGTCAGGTACATACGTACACACACACACATGTATGTACTTGCACTTAATACAATTATTGTAATAAGTGCTATGTTTATGAAATATACAGAGGCCCAACTAACACCATTCAAATCTGGTATGTACACTTGTTTGTATACAATACTCATACATATATATATATATATGTATATATATATGTATGCGACTATATTAATACATATCGAAGGTCACGTAACCAGCATTTTCAAACTGCCAACATCCCCCAATAACACAAGCTTTTTTACACTTTTCCCCTGCCACCAGGCAGCATATTGAATATAGTACTTGTAGAGATTAGCGTATGACTAGAAGCCTTATTTAGTTGCACAATAAAGCCATCAGCTTAAATCAATTCAGCTTATTTTAAGAAACATAAAATTCTTGAAAGTCCAGCAAGCATCAAAGGTAAACATATGATATACACCCTTATACTTTACGAATCTTCACAATGCGGCAGTTAATCTAATTGTAAAATATAGTTTTTCAGTTGAATACGAACAAATTAATAAGTATGTAACGATTCCTGTCGATGAAGCAATAAAAACAATGCTCTCAAAGTTTTTCTATACTTGAAATTGTTCAATGAAATTCAAAATACTCTCCTATTATCGACAACTTCTGAGTTCTAAACTAGTTTTTGCTTTATTTCTATGTTGCATCTAACTTCGGGAGAGCCTTACACGTTTACACACATCTTACCTACTAATAAAAAATAGATATTTGAAAAAAAAAAACAGAAATAAAAATGATTGGACAAGTCAAATGTGAATGAGTTATACCTCCAGAGTCTACCAGCAATTTGGTTTATTTTATTTACCTAATGAATTAGCTTCAATATGCTTCGATATGCATATACATATATATATATATAAAGAACCCGCAGATCGGTAAACGGGAAACATTCGAATATTTAAATCTCCAAATATATTTAAACTGATCCATCTATGAAATGTACATACATACATAAGTACAACAACAGCAACTAGTGTGAACAGCAGTGTGAAATTTATAGTTTCGCTTATTAGTACTTATTAGCAGTAGCAGTAGGTAGATCAATGTATAATAATTATATGTATGTGTATTAGTAGTGCGCACGAATGAATGCAACATGGACGTAGTATAATTTAGTGTCTTCTGTGAATGCGAATGTGAATCTTTTCCTATTTATGTACATATTAAAGACTGCATGCATATTCTGATACTGCCATACTGATCCTCAACTATCTATGTACATATATATATATATATATAGTTTTGTATGTAAATATGTATTTTTTGGTTTTGTATGTTTGTATGCTGATGATTGGTTTTTATTTTGAAAGGTTCTCTTACTTTCGAAATGTGCATGGAACATGCAGTCTCGAGTCGATGGCAGTTCAATTAACCGTAACAATTAGTTATCAGTTATCTGCATTTCGTTTCTGTTTCTCTTTCATTCGTTTACCAACGCAGACAGCAAAACAGCGCAAACCGACGAGGAAAAGCAGCGCGATCGGCAGCGCAACGAGCGTGAAGCCAAAAAGGAAGAGCAAGACGCTATTAACTATAAGGTGAGTGAGTGTGTCAGTGCTCCTATCTCTCTCTCTCTCTCTCCCTCTCTCTCTCTCTCTCCCTCTCTCTTTCTATTTTTCTGCCTGTGTGTGTGTGTGCGTGTGCGTGTCTGTGTTCTTGTGTGTGAGTGTCTCGTGTTCGTTCACGTCTATTCGTTGGTGCGTGTTTTCTGTGCCTGTGCGTGCGTGCGTGTGTGCGTGCGTGCGTGCGTGTGTGTGTGCGTGTGCGTTTGTGTGCGTGTGTGTGTGCAAGCAGACGCATCTCTAACCAAAAAATTAATTTCAAAAAACAACCAACTAAATCATAAACAGAAACCAAAACAAAATTAAATTAAATTTATGCACGCGTTTCTTCATCAATCAAATCAAAGAATCGCTTGAGCGAATAAGAAGTGAGCCCAAAGATGAGATACTACATACGCACTTCTCGTAATTAAGCAAAATAATGAGCCTAAGGCTGATGAATTTATAGTTAAAATGCACTTTGCAACAATTGCATGTAAACAGCGCGACAAGGAGAACCGAGAGGCACGTTTGCTGGATTTTGAAATACGACGCCAGCAAAAGCGTGAGGAGCAGAACCAGCAGAGACAACAGCAGCACCAGTTACAGCAGCACCAACAACAACAACAACAACAACACCAACAACACCAACAACACCAACAACAACAACAACAACAGCAGCAGCAACAATCTCAAAACGAAAAAAGTCCACCCACAACATCGTCGCATTCACAGCAACAACACCTGCAGCAACAGCAACAGCAGCAGCAGCAGCAGCAGCTGCAGCAGCAACAGCAACAGCAACATCAACGCCAGCAATTGCAGTTGCAACAAAGTGTTGCAACACAAGCGAACGCTAGTGGACGGGTTCATACACCAGAGACGCCCAAGTTGCAAACACCACCAGATCGCTCACTGCCGCCAGCCTTCCGTAGCCGCTCTATCGAGCGTGAAGCTCTTTACGAACGCAAGCGCTTCTCGGTACCGAGCGCAGCTGAATTCAAGGTTTTTGTGTGTTCTTAATCTCTATGCGCTGTTTTGGCAATGTAAGGCATTCACTAAATTGCTTCTGTTTTCACTCTTTCCCATTTTTGTCCTGGGTTTCATGTAGGAGGCCGTAAGTACGACACCATCTCCGCAAACGCAAAACTTTACGGAAACGCCGCCGACAGCATACACGGCGGCATTGGCGGGACCGCCAGCAACAGCTGCAGCTGCCACAGCTGCTATAATACCCATACTACCGCTCGGCGTTGCGACGCTGCGCGATGATTCTACGGAGTCCGAGCAGTCCGTGACATGTGCCCAGACCCAACCGGATGCCTACCATCGCATGTGAGTATCTCAATCGACACTATTTATTGTATCGTATTCCAATTACATCCTTCAACTTGACAAGACACGCACAGAAAGTCATTGGTCAATCATTTGAAGCTCAAAAGCTTTCAACTGCTTTTACCTTGCCTTCAACTTGAGTGTCGTGTACTTTTTCTCTTTATTTCTTTTGATAACTGAAAGGTATTTCCAAATACATATACAAAAATAAAAATGAATAAAATATTTATAGACGACTTTGACAAAGTTACATTTAGTTTTCAAATTGTTCATATATTAATCGAGAACACCTCATGTCAATTCTGTAGCAGCAAATTCTCTTGGTTCTCCGAGCATTCAAATGCGCGCAAACGCTGAAAACTCTCTCCCAGAGCTTTTGAATGCGTCATGTTAGGGGCGTGATTTTGTTTGGGATGCAAAGCTTTTGGCTGTTCAGCTTCCGCAATACATTGAAGACTGTGTAAAAGGTTTCGATGCTGAGATAGCCTAGACATGAACCTGAAGGCGAATGTTGCAAATTGTGCTTAAACTAAACAGTTTAATGCCGCTAACTATTGCAAATAATTTCAAATAAAAACGTTGACCAAAGCATACCATGTGTTTTGCAGATTTATTGCAGATAATTGTTTCTCATATTTAATTTTATTATTTTCCAATTGTGCGTCGCATTTAACATACCAAAAACAATTTTTACACTCCCTTCGCTTTTGCGCCTTTTAAAGTCTTTTAAAGTGCAATGGAAAAAATCGCTTTATAAAGTATTTATATGAATAATTACTGCCTAACAATATGTTAGTTTTCCACGTCTATATTTTATTTACATGCAAAAATAAGTTCAATATAGTAATGATTAATTAAAGGGTTAATTGCTTAACTTGAGTATATGAGTAGTTTTTTGCGTTCGATATATGAGCAGCTGGCGCATACGACATGAAAAAATAAAACAGAACTTATTGCTGTACATATGCATGTATGGCCACATTACTCATACGACATGTAGTAAAAACTTTTATACGTTAAGGTTCCAAATTAACTTTAAGCGAAATGCTTCAACTGTGACAAATTGAGTTGTTTAGTTTGTCTCACGCAAGCGTTGGCAATTCAATTGGCGCCTGTGCATGTCAGCTGGAATCCCAATGCCAAATTTAGTTTCCTTTTATACTATTCAAGATCACACTCTCTAATGTCTGTAGTGATCGAGAACACATACATGTGAATAGTATAGAATTAGTATTGTAATTCTTGCAGAGTGTAGGCTCTTCAAGAATCTGCCGCATCTGTGTCATGGTGGACTTTTGTGTGGTTTCAAAAGCACACCAGGCAACAATGAAACGAATAAAGGGAACTTAACTCAGCTTACGCTTTGTATTAGTCAAAACAAAAAAAAAGTGCAAACATTTGCGCTCGACACAAATTTCGTATGAACAAAACATATGTATGCAAATATATATTTGTATTTGCATACATACACTCGTCTACATACATATGCACACACGAATAAACGTGTCCATTTCCATTTCCCTTGGCAGGGCACATTTTGGACAGAACATAGTAACAACAAGAGGCGCACAGTTTTGACTGCCTGCCTGTGGTTGGACTGGGATGTTGTGGGCCTTGGGTGGGTTTGGTGATATGGGTTGCACTGCGGTTTTGTGATGGTGTGCTTGAAAAGTGGAACACGTGTGTGCCACTCAAAATTCACCACAAAAACAGAGAGCCAAAAAGCTTGTTTCTGTTTGGAACACTCTCAATTGCAATTGCGCCTGCTATTAGCATGCTCTTTTACTCGACATTTCTCCCTCTCTCCCTCTCTCTCCCTCTCTCTCTCTCTCTCCTTTGTGTTTGTATTTTCTTTTCTTGCTCTCTCTCTCTCTCTCTTCGTGTGTGTCTCTCTCAGTTCGCCGCTTGTACGACACTTTCCTGTATTTTATTGTTTTTCTGGTACAAGTAACACGTGCATTTAGCTTTGTCGTCGTTTCGATGCCAATGCCGATGCCGAGATGCCGCCGCCATTTCATTTTAATGTTTTTTTTCTCTGTTTGTTGTTGTTGCTGTTGTTGTTATTGCTGTTGTTGTTTTTTTTTTTGTATTTTACTGCCTTCGCATAAATGTTTTCCCCGTTCGTCCGCCGGCTCCTAGTCAGCAAAGTTGTAGTCGTGTGTGTTGTGGCCGTTGTGCCAGGTCGGCCAAGTCTGCTTTCTGCCTTCTGCTTTATGCTTTGTGCTTTCTGCTTTCTGGTCTCTGCTTTCTGCCTCTGCCACTGCCACTGCCAGCGTATTCGCCATTTTCGCTTTGCTGTTTTTCGGCTAGCGGGCCAAAATATTTTGTCTTTCGCCTGTCGACTTCATTGCGGTGTTACGTGTTTCGCGTGTCAGACGCAACGGACGGCGACGGCGCGCGGCAAAAGCGGCAAAAGAAAACAACAGAAAAATATATATATAAAAAAAATATAAATATATATATATAAATATATATACAAATATATGTACTATAACAAGCTGTAGAAAAAGCAATCAACAACAATAAAATATGTGTTTTAAAACATTAATAAATTTTAGCGTAGAAATAGTGTAGAACATATAACTACACATATATGTACAAAGTCATATGTATGTATGAAAATATTATGAAAATATTAAATGGAGAGATTAATTATGTATACCAGCCAAACGCACATCACATATAAATATATATATCTATAAATATATATATATATATATATATATATATATATATACGCGCACACACATTGACAATACATGAGTATGTAACAGATTCACAAATCGAATAAAATTCAAATTTGCCTTCTTAAACGCCCGTTAAGTGCCATTTATGAAGTGACATTGTGTGCCCAATCTATCTATCCACATGAAAGATGTACAGATATATATATATATATATATATATATGCGTGTGGGAGACATTAAGCCAAAATAATTGATCATAGTGTTAGGGCACAAGTTCCTTGCAACATTTTTCATTGGCTTATCTCACAATCTCTATATTTGTCCTTAAATGTGAATACATCCAATCCAAGTGAGCAAGTGAGCTTTGTCGGCTATCTAATTGCACTTGGCTAATTTTTTTAGAGTGTTTGTGAACTGTCCCATTGTTATGACACACAGATTCAGGAGCATCATTTAGCTTGCGACTGCTCATCGGCTTGTTTGAGGTTTAACCTTGCAACACGCGCCGGCAGCAAGCATGTGAGATTTGCTGCCGTGGCCAATACAATATTAACTATAATTTTATTTAATTTTTCTTGTCAGTGAAATCGAAAAGTGTTTGTTGTGTGTCTATTCCAATTATGGGACTTAACTGTAAGTTTATTGGTTCCATTACTGATCTCCCTCAATCTAAACATACGAAAAAGTACTCCTCAAAATTCGAAATATTTTCTAAAAATCAATGCAAAAATTTGATGTTTTATTGCCAACTATAAGACCAAGAAATGGAAAGAATTACGTATGTTTTAATGGGTTTCTTAATCAACTGACACACTCACACACACACAAGCACACGATGGCCATTGCGCCTGTGCCGCATGTGGCGCGTTGCACGTCGCAACATCCTCATCACACTTTGCAGCATTCTGTTATTTATTTGTTTTCCCCCATTGTGCGCGATAAAAACAGAAACAAGTGATACAATCTCTTGAGACTGTATCTCTAAAATCAAATCGAAACAATCCACATTATACACAAATTGCTGATTTAAAGCCAAATCACAATAACATAATCAAATAGTTTCTCAAATTCATTGTCAATCAGATTGTCAATACTCATGCAGATTTTCATTGTCAATCAAGTTGTCAATACTGTGCTATTTGGTTACTGTTATTGCTTGTCTCATTTATAATATATATATATATATATATATATATATATATGTATATATATGTATATATACACTTTTGTAATTGAGTTTATATCAAGTTACTTGTCGTGCTTCCTGCCGGGCTTTGATTTCATGCGCGTGTCAAATGATCTTTTTGGCCATATAAACATGACAAGCGTTTGAATGTTTATAATGTTGCATGTCACACGAAACATTGGACCCAGACACACACACACATACACACACACACACACACACACACACACACACACACATACAAGCAAATATGCGTGTCGCGATCAACAGAAGCAATCATTAAACAATTTATGCATTTCGGAGGCCTTCACTTGCCTTTGTATCGATTACCTTGCCATATAACACCTGATATGGAATCTAAATATATTAAAGTGCTTAGCTAGAATGCTGTTGTTTGCCCATTCCATTTTTATTTTATAACGTAAGTGATGTAATTTTCTAAAATTCGATCGCAATGCTTGGAAATTGAAGAAAAATAAATACAGCGCATTCATGCAGAATGTTTGGCTTTGGTTCATTGTAATAATAACATCTTCATTAACATCATAACATTTGTATCAGATGTAGCACACATACATGCCTGTCAAATTGTCATTCTTTGGGTCATGGAAATCTGCATTAAATAAACACAGAAAATGCGGCATATCGACCAGTTACCAGTAACGCGTAACCAGAAAGAAGTGAAACGAGAAACGAGAACAAATGCGGCTCTATTCTTATATATATTTTTAGCTAGTGAATGCATGAATATGTACATATATGTATATATATATATATATATACATATATTTGGGTATTTATTTTATTATTTATAATGTCGACTACGTGCTGCGCCTAAGCGACACTTTCCTTAAAGCGTTGCCTTGCGACAATCGCCTACCTTTGCAAATATATATATTCATACCGTACACCGTACGTAATCTGGGCATCTGTGGACCGGAGAATTCGAATATGTATACAAATAGCAGCCATACAAATATAAATACAAGCACCTGAGCTTAATGCGATGCCATTCACACATGCATGCATTAAAATGCTAACTTTTGGCGAGTTGTGCAAAGAACATGAAAGATGAAAACAAATGCGCATACATTTATTAAACATTTATATTTGTATACGTATACGTATACACATACATATCTGCATACTACACATTCGTACATTTAGCCGTAACAAATTGGCACTGACGAATGCAAAAGATTTCGTTTTCCATGTCCTGTTGGCCTTTTGCTGCACTCATAATCCATTCCACAGCACTGGCTGTGTAAATGCACATGAAAAATAGATGCTTGAAACAACGCGGCTTGAGAAGTGACGCAATAAAACATGTACATATACAGGCTTGTACGTGTGTGTGTGTGTGTGTGTGTGTGTGTGTGAATACTATTTTCAGCATCAAGACAAGTCAAGGATGGGTGGGGCGTCTCAGTCGGTGCCACTGTGTCCATGGCAGCTGCAACGAAGTGCATAAAATTGTATTTTTGTTATAGCTTTTCCCCTTTTCCTTACATTTTCGGCCGACTACAAAATCTGTGCAGAGAGTTGCTCCTATTAAGATCAAGGGCCCGCCCCAGTAGCTTTTATGTAATTTGCAAGCTGTGCAAGCGACCAGTTGGTATAATCCCACAAACAGTAGTCAGCAGAGCCCCAACTGCCGACCAGAATATGGCCTAGACTCTCTTGATTTATGTACCAAATGTGTCAAAGCAAGGCTGAGCGGGTCTTGTATATGCATACAAAAGCAAACACATATATGTATATATGGGACACATGTGTGTGTGTGTGTGTGTGTGTGTATATATATATTGCTGAGCAGATAATCGGCAATGAGACAATTTAAGCACTAAACTAAATCAATAAATGTACTTTTTTATATAACGCTAGCAAACACATTCACACCCAGACACCCGCACACCCACACACTCACACACGCACACGCACATTCATCTGTTTCAAAATGATAGCAATCCAAGTCCATTCGCCCAGCGGCTATTTAGTATAGCATACATTTGGGAGGCACTGTAAGCGCACAATTTCAACAGCTGCTAATCTACAAATAATTGTGTCTAATGACAAATTATACGGCTATGTTACCCACACACGCACACACACACACACACACAAACACACACTGTCACACACACAGACACACGCGTTTAGTGCTAAGCAGCTATTATAGATATTATCAAACTGCTCGACAATGCTTATATAATTGCCTTTATTATTCCAATCAGTGATTTCTGTGATAGCTCACATTGCTTTCCAAGACACGCATTACTGAAATCAAAACAAACTGATGCCCTATGCAAACATAGATGCTTTGGGCATATTTGTTAATTCACTGCTTGTGGCAAGTGTGCTGCCAGCTTTAATGCATATTCAAGTTTTTGCCGCTCCCTTTTTTCCCCGAATTGTTGGTGTAATGAGCATCTAGCATCGTAATCTGTGGAATATTGAATTAAAAAATAACAACTCTGAGTACCGTACTTACTGCAACAAAAATACGGACTTGGTTAGTTTCATCCTAGTTTCATTAATTGAACTGCTGAACGGAGCGCGACGGATTCGCAGCGAATCTGTCAAACGGATATATATAGAACCTCGACAAGTGTATTAAATATGTATGCAGTGAACAAATTCGATTGTAAAATACAAATCGTGTAGATCTTTTATAAAAATGGGTGCTGTCAGGTGTGCAAAGGCTATAATAAAGTCCGTAATCACTGATCGAAATTCCCTGTTGAACAACTTAATGCCCTGGTGGTGCTGTAAAATCAATATATACGAATAATGTCAGTAATATCATACTGTGTGCTGTTTGTTGTACTTAGGAGTTGTGCTGATGTCGGCAGGTTATTGGGCCTACCCTTTCCTGTCCGAAGGTCATGGCAGAAGTCACGAGCCGCCCGCCGTGTTGGTAATAGAAATTTAGGCATTGGGTCTTAGCCAAAGTCAATGCTGCGCCCCGGTCGCAATGTTTTCGCTTACCGGGCATTCAAATTTGCATATTGGTCCGCTCAGTTTTGTGTGTTGCGTGACCAGCCACGTGAAGTGCCATACGCTGTTGGCCCAGTGTCCCCAGCCCAAACGAGCCAACATTTGGTTTCGAGTCACGTTTTTCATGGTTTTCTTCGTTAGTTGAAAAGTTATAGACAAACAAAAAAAATTAAATGAATTAGTAAATCACCCAAAATTGTTCAAGCTTTTTGCCCAAATGTATACACAAAAAAAAAATATATATATATATATATATTTAACGTTCTTAATAAGTTTGCTAACTATATAATCGGTGTTAATTCAATTTGTCTCCCCATTTGTGTTGCAGTGTGTAAATCAAATTTTTGTTGCCGTCTGTTCCACTTTCGTTTGGCGCCCACAGTTTGCGCTTGCGTTCATGAAACGAGCAACTTTGACCCCATTATTTTAACTGCTTTTGTGACAGCTCTGCTCTCCTGGACGTGGATGTGGTTACGAGTGTTAACATGCCGTCCATTGTGTCATATGGAAAAGCCACAATTACAATACTGCCATAGAGCGGGTAATGACTGTAAGTCTAGTGAATTATTGTGAACAGACTACTGTACACCCTGCAAATTCAGCATTTGCAAAACTCTTATCGTAGTTGAACTGTTGTGAATTATATTCTTCGATTATTGCATATGTGTATATTCCTTGTGGAAAGATCTGGGCTAGAATATGTGTGCATTTTAACTGAATCAAATAAAAGATGCTAGTCGCATTTGTATGTGCATGCATTTGTATGCATTATGTATGCATATGTACATACATATAATGTAAACTGTAATTGATCGATATTATAGAATCCAAAGCAACAAATTATTGACTGGACTTGCCTTAAAGTAGCAGCAATAGCTAAAAGCTGCTGTGAAACATTCAAATTGTGATTATTAGTCAAATTTAAGTAAAGTAGTGTTCAAATCGGATAATCAACAAAAGAAAATTAAACATAAAACGAAATATAAATATAAGTCGAAAGATACAACGAATGCAACGGCCAAGTTAAAACAAAAGCGTTACAATCATGGAATCCAGTCAGTGGAGAAGCAGCAAGTAGCAAACAAGTCCAGCAGCCAGCAAAGAAAACCCGCTCAAGATGTCCATGTTATGCAGTCAGAACAGTGATGGCAGCCCGGCCAACATCAACACCAATACCAATACCAATACCAATACCAATACAAATACAACTGCAAATGCGAATGCGAATGCGAATGCGAATGCCAATGCGAACACAAATACGAATACAAACGCAGCTGCGACGCAGGGCAGCACAACGGCAGCGCACACAGCGTACGAATACGCGCAGCAAGCGAGCATCGCTGGTGTGCCCAATGCCAGCACCCCGCTGCTCCTTGACCATGAGACTCATGGAGGCCTAGGCGTTGATGCCGGCAGTGATTTGGGCAATAACGGCAGCTTGGCAGCTATAACGGTACTGCAACCGACCGGTACAGCGAATAGAATTGAGCCATCTGCAGTGTCTGCAGCGTCGTCGACTGCGACAGCGGCAGCAACGGCAACGGCAACGGCGACTGCAACTGCGACAGACACCGTACTCAACGTGAATAACGGCATTTTGAATGTGTCTGGTATGACGTTGCCAGGCACATTGAATTTCGTAATGGGCGCTACGTCCGCACAAGCGAACAGCAACGACAACAACAACAACATGGACAATGCAAGCGATGACTCAAACCCGGTCACTATTTACAGGTAATGCCAGTTGCAGCTGTTTGGATTTAAAGTGGTTAATTGCGATTCAATTGTGAACAACGTGAACTAGCTAACTGGAAAAGTGGCAAACTATATAGTGTGTTTATTTCTTCTAAAAACAAATCCATAAATATTCGTACGATTATGCGTACAAATTTAAGCAGTAGAATTGCACAATTTTCAAATACAACAAGAGCCTTAATCGAAACATTATTATGACGGTCTATTTGCAGGTGCCGGGCTCCTATAGCGTCACTCGACTGCATGGAGGAGTTCAGTGGTACGGGCGGTCATCTTGATTTCGGTATCGAATTTCTCACTATTATATAACCTTATAATTTTTTGGTCTTTTAGTTTGATACTCTTCGATTGCTTGGCTTGTTGTATTTTCTTTTATTTATTTTTTTTTTTTATATATTTTTCGTAAAACTTAAATATGTACATGCATACATATCAATGACGCATCAGTAGCCGCACATACCACATCTCGAACATCGTCACGCGTATTGAGTTTCCCGATCACGAAACAACTCACGTTTTGCCCTGTTTCGCACCGCAAGTGGTACGAGTTGCTTTGATTTTGTTCCAAACCGGCACGAAACCCCTTTGGAAAATTGTTTTATTGCATATATGTATTTTAATGAATGTGGCAACATTTAATATTGACAGCTGCATGCATTGCTTCCATTTCAATAAAACTAATAGAACCTGCAACGTAAAACGGTCAAGGCCATATTTAATTATTGTATAACCTTGCAGCGGCTATCAGACTATTGTTGTGAAGTGTACAACGCATTGAACGACACGTCTCCGATAAAGTTCTTGATAGGCCTGGCTGTCTGTCTGCATCTATGCTAACCAATATCTGAGTCTTACAACTTTTGGAGCACTGCCACTTCCACCACTACGAATATATACAATTATTGTAGACCTAAATCCAAGAGCCATTCCAAATACTTACAGCACATTCAACATGTACTGCGATTAGAATTTAAATAATCTTCCAACACCCAAAAAGAGAACTTTAGAAACTAATTTATATTCATTCGCAACGCACTTGTCTCGCTTACCTACTTACACCTGCATTTAGGCCATACTTTTGTATGACGTTATCAAGTGTTATATTTATTTTGATGTTGCTGGTTTTTGCACGCTTACTTTTTTTTAGTTTTTTTTGCTACAAAACACTCTGATAATGGGATTCACTAACAAAGAAATAAACAAACTTTTACCGCCGCATGCTTACCGAACCCAATCCGACCCCGACGCACTGATTTCATCTGTGGAATGTTGCCACCATTGTCACCGCTTCAGGCCGTTCGATAAGCCTTGGCTCTAATCCGGCGCTGCCGCTGCGGCATGGGTCGACGCCCACACCTGGATTGCGGTACAAAAATCTGGGCAAGAGCGGACTGCGTATTTCGAACGTGGGCCTGGGCACATGGCCAGTGTTCTCGCCGGGCGTCAGTGATGAGCAGGCCGAAGCCATTCTAAAACTGGCCATCGACAGTGGCATCAATCTATTTGACATTTCCGAGGCGCACTCCGAGACGGAAATTGGCAAAATATTGCAGCGCACGGGCTGGAAGCGCACCACCTATGTGATCACAACAAAGGTGTATTGGAGCACAAAGTGAGTGGCAATATCAAAAGTGCACCAATCGCCCCATATATATATATATATGCCTCTTGATTGTGTAGATCCGAGGAGCGGGGTCTATCCCGTAAGCACATTATTGAATGCGTGCGGGCAAGCTTGCAGCGTCTGCAGTTGAACTACATCGATATCGTCATCATTCATAAGGCAGACCCAATGTGCCCCATGGAAGGTGGGTATCTTAAAGTCATACGTTTGATTAAAGCTTAGTCTCCTATACGATATATACTTAGAATGCATATACTTGATGAGCATCAGAGGGACCCTAAGTGTATATACCTATTAGTCTATCCCTACTTATACCGATTTCTGACCATTACTTGCAGAAGTGGTGCGAGCGATGAGCTATGTCATGCAGCAAGGCTGGGCCATGTATTGGGGTACCGCGAGATGGTCTCAGGTGGAGATAATGGAGGCTTACACCAACTGCCGACAATTTAACTGCATCACTCCGATCGTTGAGCAGTCCGAGTACCATATGTTCTGTCGCGAGAAGTGCGAGTTGTATTTGCCCGAGATGTACAACAAAATTGGAGTGGGTCTGATGGCTTGGGGACCACTGTCGATGGCATTGAGCGATACGCAGAACGGGGACAAGCTCTTCTTGCCCAAGGGCTCGTTCAAGACGAAGAGCTTCTCGTGGACCGAAGATGAGATCAATCGGAATGTGCGTCTCCCTATTATTATTAGTTGCCATTTTTGTATTTTTACTAATATATCAATGTGTATCGCAGGCTGCACTGTCGCCGCAGGGTAGCTGGGGCAAGGATCGCATTGAAGAGGGTCGGCGTCATTGCGATCGGTTGCGTGATTTGGCCGCGCTCGCCGAGAAGCTTGGTTGCAGTCCGACACAGCTGTCGATTGCCTGGTCACTGAAGCATGAGCCCGTTCAGTGTCTTCTGCTGGGTGCCACCTCGGCGGAGCAGCTGCATCAAAGTCTGCAATCGCTGCAGGTGAGTTGCCAGCCACGTTTGAATCATCACATCTAACGAATGATTATATACGCACAGCTCTTGCCGAGGCTGTCGTCCAGCGTAATGCTGGAACTGGAGCGCATATTAGAGAACAAGCCAGTGCGACCGCCAATGATATCGACACTGGCGCTTCGGTGACAATCAGCCTGCCCGCAGGGCCCACTCAGTCTGAGCGGCGGTGGACCCTGCGGTGCCGATTCGCCCAAGCATGAGGAGGAGGCTTTCATTGAGGAGGCGGATGCCAAGGAGGCTGCCAAGCAGGGTTTCTGTGTTATTCAGTGACGAAAGGAGTCCTTAGATAACGATAATAAATTATTGAAAGTGATTAGCAGTAAAACTAGCCTAAGTAGCAATACTATGACAACAACAATAAGCAAACACGAGGTGCAACAGCAACAACAACAACAACAACAACAAGAACAGCAACAGCAGCAGCAACAACTACAACAACATTATCAGCATCGTGCCACAACAGCAACAACAAGTGGCACAATTGGCTCGCATGCCAAGCAGATACAGTTTGATACGCTCAACAACAACAATGACATGGCTGCAGATGAGCCAGAGTCTGGCGGTGCCCCACTGCAGACGAGGACACAGAAGCGACGCTCGCTCCTTGACTTCAAGTCATTAGATTTTCACATCAAGACACTGTACAGTGGGCTCCGAGTGGGAGCTGGGCATAAATCGGATATGTCCAACCAGTCGCAGTCGCAGTTGCGCTCATCCTCGTTGTGCGGCGGCACAAGTCTGACCGTTACAGCTATTCCCCTGCCGCCGGATCTTCGTATCGTGGTGGTTGATCCCGAGCTGGAGCAGGAACAGGAACAGGAACAGGCGCAGGAGTCGATGAATCTACTGTTGGACCATTCGCAGACGCTATGCATGCCGCGTCGAGACTCAACGGCGCATCCATCATCATTGTCGCCGTACTTGCTGTCGCCGTTTATGGCAGCTGGTGGTGGTTCAGGTACCGATGCATCGTCAGCAGCTGAATCGGGCAACATACGCCGCTCCTCGACGTCGGATATAGTCTCGAGTCGACAACGCAGCTCCAGTGCCAGCAACGCAGCTCAGCGGCCCAGCACCTCGGATCTGTTGCGGCGAGCACGCGAGCGTCGGGGCAGTGAAGCGCGCATGGGGCGCAGTGTGTCGCATGGAACCATGCGTGGCGGCGGCGGTGGCATGGGCGGCGGTGGTGGCTGCATGGGGGGCAGGCGTACTAGCATTGCGTTTTAGGTGCAACCTCGATCGCTACACAAGTCAATATTATGATTATTATACTTAATATTATTATTATTATTGATCAAATCAGCTGACAAATGGCGCTTATGAATTTTTACACACATAGAAACCAAGAACAACTCCGGTGAGTAAGAAGTTTTTTAAAACCAACCAAACCAAAGCAATGCAAAATCCAAACCGAAAATCAAGTGACACACTTCAAGTACTTAAATGCATATATTTACTACTATATACTTATACATAATATGAAATGCGAATGATTACTCTAAAGCAAAAAAATTACACAAAATGACATTACATTAATGATCCAAACATTGTCCCCATCTCGTACACTTTGTTACTATCTATCGCTTCCCTACCATTAAACACATGCTCCATTTTTGATGACAATATTAGATCCTAACTACTGTTAACCAACGTTTGGTTCACTTTGTCAAGGGTACGCTTTTGCTAAGTATTTGCTTTAAGGCACATACACGTTTACACACACACACACACTTACACACACACACACACACACACAGAGACACAGAAAAGAAACCCAAACGCATGCACACTCGCACATACATGGTATACGAGTGCATGCCACACATACATATGCACCAATTACACAAATTTGTAGATCATAAAACTTATGTGAATGCTCATATCAACTTAAAAACTAAAATCCAAAAAAAAAAAACAAAAAAAAAAAACAAAAAAAATCTAAACAAAAGAAAACAAAAAAAAAAAAACTCATTAAAAAGGCTTTTTTTTTATTAAATTAGCTAATTAATTAAAAATAATCTTAAAAAATGTTGAACAGCAACCACAAAAATTCATCAAAAAAATAAAAAAAATTATAAATCAATTTTAGCAATTAAGCAAAGAACAATTTAAATTCAATCTTATAGACATACATATTATGTAGCTAAAAATCAATTTGAATCTAAACTCGAGAAGTTTTTTTCTAACAATGAACAAGATTTAACGAATGCCTTTTATTAAAAATACACACACACACACACACACACACACACACACACACACACACACACATTTCGCTCAATACACATTTTGTTAAAGAAATTTTCAGTCACAGCCTTGAAATAGTACTTATGCGTATAATATAAAAGATATATATATATATATATATATATATATATATAAAATGAGTACATAGGTATATATATATACAAAAACAATTGTTAGAGATGTATGAAATAATTAGCGGTATATGCGCATATACAGCGTTTACATAATTCATATTTACAAATACATATACAAATCCATACATTATATAGATATATGTATATATATATATGTATATATATATATTTATTTATTTATTTTATCGTTCGAGTACATACATAAAGTCTTTTCACATACGGACTGTGATTTCACGTAAAGTAAAATATACATATATATATATATTAAAAAATAATTCTAATAATTAAAACGAATGATGTAAAACATTTAGTTTAATCAATGCAAGAACTAAAACAAAAAAACAAATGCAATAACACTGAACGAGTAGGCAACAGTTCATTTATGAATACTACATCAACGTACATCAGTATGTAGTATCTGATGTACTTATTGGTACATACATACATACTGGGCAATGTATGTATAGACAACATGCTAATTAAAGCTGAAGCTTAACGGAGCTCTTACACTTTTAGATGATTAGTTAACAAATCGAGTGGCATATTCTAAACTTTAGAATTTAAACTTGTAGAAGGAAAACAAAACAACAACAACAACAAGAACAACAACAACAACAATTACACAACAATTGACACTATGTATTCACAATTAAAATGCGTTTGCGTTTGCCTTAATAAACAATATGACAAGAGAGAAAAGAAAGCATTAAATAAATTAATAATACTCATGACAGTTACATGCAAGAAGAAGCATACAAGTATGTAAACAATATGTAAATCATTAAGTCAATAAGCAACAAGTAATGTAAAGTCAGGCCGGTTTCCTCAATCCTCAGTTGAATTACGGTTGAGCTGCCTGATTCTCTATCCTTAATGCTAACTGGTGCTTGAGAAATCGTGCCTATTCATAATATGCAACATCAGGCCGTAGGCCAAAAACATTATGAAATGTAATTAGTTAATTAGTTCAACGGATAACGTACTTTTCTATTAACTTAAGAAAACAAACATTTGCATTTTTTTGTAGTAAATCCGTCCTCAGTAACGGCCAACAGACAAGAAGTGCGATCAAGCATAGTCGAGATTTCTCGACTATTAAATACCCTGTACCCAGTATCAGATCAATCACAAATTCAGCAGCTTCAAGAATTTGGAATTTTGCCCAATCTTAATAAGAAACACAAAAGCACGCCGAAGATTAAATACCCTTGCAGATTGGAGCCAATCAGCTCACATCTAAATAATATTTACGACAAAAAACTCGATTGTATCTGTGTGAACAATTTGACTTGGTTGATCCATGTTCAGTAAGTTTCTCCTGCATATCTTGGTAAAAGAAATGTATATATATATATATACATATGGCATAGGTCCGATGTTCATAAATTGCTTGCCAAATATTAGCACTTATCATTAGTGATTTTTGTCCGTATTTGGTAAGTAAAACTGTCTGTTGTATGATATATGTAGTCGTCGAACTATGTCGACTTCGACGTACAAATACTGACAGATTATATCGACTGGGCTAATGATGCTTACCACGATTAAATTATAATACCCCCTGCAAGGGTATGAAAAATATATATTACTAGATCAAAAATATTAAAAACTGAACATTAAATAAACAAATCTAGAAACGATATGAAAATTATAAGATTGCATATATATATGTATATGTATGTGTATATGTATATGTATATGTATATGTATATGTATATGTACATGTATATGTATATGTATATGTATAAGTGCGTTGATGACTACAACAAACGAATCCAAGGAGCCTGACACGTCCATTTCTATAAGCCGTATAAAGACGACACTGTTAATAATTACGGGTTATGCATGAAAAGTCATAAGCTCAGCTAAAACTAAGTGCACTTGCAACAGTCGAGCATACCCTAATACCCTGCACCCCCGTAACTACTTGGTTTAACTTCCCACACACATATACCCTTCAACAAATAATACTCCCAAGTGGCTTACGAGATTCCTGTAGTTAAATTTGTAATTAAATGCAATAGAAGGACAATGTTAGACATACGTATATATTGTATACATATGTATATTCGTTTAGTCCATGGGTACAGGGCCTAAGAAATACATATGTGTATGCATGATGCCAATGGAAAGCAATAACAAACGATAGAAAGCGTCGGTGAAAAGTTCAACTAGTAAATTAATAAAGCAATACATCATCAAAATACATATAAAACAAAAAAATAAAAATCAAATCAACATTTATTTTACGTCTATTGCTATTAACCCGTAGATAGTAAATTATAAATTACAAATAAATTAAACAACTTGAACCGTTTATAAAATGCCAACTGTAGCATATTACGAAAGAAAGCAAACAGAAACAAAAAGTATTAAACATATGCGGCATGCAACAAAATAAACAACAAACAAATTATAAGAACTATTTAAAAAGACAGCTAGTGAATAATCTAGACAACAAATTTTACTTTACACAAGAAAAGTGTTTAAATATTCAAGCATAACAATAAAGAAGAATATATGAAAAAAAAACCTCAGCCAAAAGAAAATTAAAAAAAAAAAAATGGTGTTTGAGCAAAAATAATAAGTACATTAATTATAAAAAAAAAAAACAAATAACAGCAATTAAATGCATAAATATCTAACAAAGTTATTTTCTTATCGAACCTGGCAATAATAATTGTAGCAAGGCATATATTTGCATACGAATAATAATATTTCCACACAATAAAAATTCTCAATAAAAACACACATTTACAGTCATTTCAATAATAATAAACACAAAAACAGAAACCAAAAAAAAAAAACCAAAAAAAAAAAAACAAACAAATCTTACTAAAATTAAACAATTTTCATCCCGCATATGCGAATGGGATAGTCAACTTTAAACTAAGTATGTTCAGCAAAATGTACGACTTTGACTAACAGAAAGACCAGAACAATTTCCAAAAAAGTTTACCAATTATAACACGACACACAATCACACGCAAACAGAAAAATTATAATAAAAAATGTTTTTTTTTTTTTGTTTTGTTTTCAAAAACCAGTCAGTTCAAAGCAGTCGGCTATAACCGACTGCGTAATACTCTGATACCATCTGAAACAGACCCTATTTGCAGGACATTTGTAACGCTTGTCAGTGATCAGCATATTTCTTATTTGCCGACTTTCACTAAAATTCTAGACACGTTCGGAAGTTACCAATAATCTACATAATAACTTTTTTTTCATTCCAGCCCATGGGGCGTGGAAAAAATTGGACTTTATGTGGACAGATTCACAGACTGACGGTCAGCGAGACGAACATTGAATATAGAGCCAATATACTTTTCTACCTTGTAAATCAGAGTATAAAAACTGATATAATCACACCATTCTGTTCAGTTACTTTATAAGAGAAGAAGAAGAGAAATACATATATTTGCTTTCTACTAATAACGGCGATGAAAACGAATACACAATGAGCAAATCGCTTACACTTCACTTTGAAAATACATTTAATATTAATATTTCGAAAATGCAAAAGGGTTATAACATGAAAAGGCAATAACACAGCTCAAATCCTGAGAACTTATATGAAAATACAAACTCTTATCTTTCAATCTAAAGTGTCACGATTTTATTCAATATTTCGGAATCGAAATGGGTTCAGAGCAGATGGGCGGATTAGCTTTGGGTGCAAAGGCCAATAGCATAAGAGTAAATGTTTTGGAACTTTAATGGCTATTCAAGGACGTGGTCTCTTCAAGTATATAGATGGATTTAATTGGAGGACTTCAAGCATCAACGAATCTAAATAAACGATGGGACTATCGTGTAAGTTTTTATTGATTTTGTTGTGGCTAAGTGTGTGGTTGTCTCTTAAGCGGAATTGCTAATGGTATTTTTATATATTTCTACATTGTCCAATTTAAGATCTTGCCAATACGATCTTGACAATATGTTAGTGCAATAATTGTTTCTTGTATTCTATAATTCATTCTTATCCCCGCAAGGGTTGCACTTAATGCGACACGCAGAGGACTCTTGGCCACTATGAAGTTAACTGAACTTCAAATATTTAAAACTATTTTTTGAAGCTCCGTTCTTATTGTGGATCGTCGAGTCAGCATCTTTGGTGTCGCTAGAATGTCGGATATCGCTGACCATTCAGCATCAAATATTTGGTCATCGCGTGTTAACTTAAATTCGAACGGATCTCCAGAAAATTCGCTTCTTCTATTTTATCTATGCCTCTATTTTTTCCCAGCTTGTTGATAATCCCAGGTAACCAATTGAGTTGGACGCGGAGATTTTATTAAAATTGTTCTGATTTGCCGTTTGCTCTAAATTGTTTTTAATATATATTTTTAACGCGCAAAAAATGTTGTGTTTGTTTTTTCTGTAAATAAATATCTATATTTTTATTATTTATGTTTTAATGATATTTAATAAAATTATTTATTGTTTTGTCTGACAACTAGTAGCTGGTTGGTTTCTTTTTATTCTGGAAGGATTGGGATTCTCAGAGCTTGAAATTGTTGATGTTATCATGAGTTATTAGATTCATCCATAATTCTCAAAATGCGTGACTGATTTACCAACTTGGAGCAATGTTTATAAAACGGACATTCGATTTGAAGATTGTCCCCAAATTATCCGCAGCTTAGCATCAATAGAAAACAATTTCGATTTTTTCTTTGGAATTATTAAAATATTTTTATTTCCAGCTGTTATATTTTGTGCTGTTTTGTTTTATGTAAGGAATACACAACTAATATTTAATATATGTGCATACATACACTTTAATACTCTATGAGTTCATAAATTGACAAAAAAAATATAGCAGAAAATTAAATTGGTTTTTTTAAGTACACGATATTTAAAACACAGAACCAGAAGGAATTCAATTAGATGAAACAACATCTAAATATCATATTATATTTTTGAGCTTATTAAAAAAAAAAAAAATTTTATGGAATGTTGTAATTGTATTTGATTGAACATCTTCAAAGCATAGCTCATAGCTCAACGAAAGGCAAAACTCAATAAATTGTTTCTGCATCTGAGTTCGGCTGCTCCTCAAAGTTTGCTCAGCTTGTTGCGCCTGGCAAAGGCCAAGAGCTGTGAGCGATAAATCGGACCACGACGCAACGCTTCCAGCTGGCTGCATTCAGCGTCCAGAGCATCGAGCAGTTGCTGTCGCCAGGTCTGCTGCAGAAGGCGCTTGGTGGACATTAATGAGACGATCGGGAGCTGTGAATGGTGTTCCATGCGTGTCCAGAACTCCTGCTCATTGTGCACCAGGCTAGCAATCATGCCATGGCGCAGGGCCGATTGGGCGTCTAGACGTTCACCGAAGAGCAGCAGCTCGGCCGCCTTTGTGCGACCAAGCAGCTGTGGCAGCGTCCAGCTGGCGCCGCCCTCAGCACAAAGGCCCAGCTGGGAGAAGGGCAGCCAGAATTGGGCGTTTTCTGTGGCATAGATAATGTCGCATAGCGCAGCAATGACAACGCCCACTCCGACACAATTGCCCTGGACCAGAGCGACGATCACCTTACGATTCTGCAGCATCCTCTTCACCAGCACGTTCATCACAAAGTTCGAGGCCTTAAGGTGAGTGTCCAGTACGGCATCACCGTTTTTGCGCTGCAAGTCGAGCAGTTCGGTCAGGTCATTACCCGATGTGAAGGCGGTCGCGTTGCCCGTCAGACAAATAACACTGATGCCCGCATCCGCATGGGCGATGTCCAGAACGCGTAGCAGCTCATTGATGGTGCGACGACGCAGAGCATTCTGTACCGCAGGCCGATTGAACTGGACAACTAAAAGTTGACCGCGGCGTGTAACCAACAGATCCTTGAATGTATTAAAGTTGCTCGCAGCAGCAGATCCACTCATTGCAACGATGCCGAACAGACTGGTCCGACCAGAGTTCAAGTTTACTTAATTGCTGTGTGTGTCTGTGCCAAGAGACAACAGGCTTTGGAAAATGTTTGTATAGCTACATACATACATACATACATACATGCATACACATGTGCACATACATTAAGATGTGTCTTATCAAAAAGTGAACGCAGAGGAGGTCGCTCAGCAATCGCTGCTGCTTGATCAAAGTACAACAGCAAAGAGTAGTCAAGTGGCCCCCTTACGTCTTTCATGTCTTTTAGTTTGCCGAGTGGCCAACAACCACATCGAGATTACCCGAGCAAGACATTCATTGTAAGAGCAGAAAACAACTACAACAACTGACACAGAGATACAGAGATACAGAGAGAGAGAGAGAGAGAGAGAGAGAGAAGCAAGAGTCGCCAACTGGTTGCACGAGAAACGAGATTGCTGCTTTGTATTCCACGCACAGCTGAGCTAAGTAGCAATTAAAAGCAGATCATTTCATTTACATATATATATATATATATACTACTTTAAAATTGTTTAGTTATAATTGCGTTTGTAGTACAAGTGAAGCTCTAATCACAAATGTGCAATAAAATACACCTATAACGGGGCTCTTACAGCTGATAAGATTTTTATTATTATTATTATTAAATACAGCAGTTATAAACTGAAAAATCTAGCTTCAGCTAAAGCTGATAAGATTACGGATCACATATCATCTGTTTTTATACATATATATTACTTATATTCATACATTTGCGCAAGTGTTGCCCGACGACATCATTGGGCGCTGGCAAACTTAAGAGAGTCACAGATTATAATGCTTACGTTCACTTCAATTTAAAACATGGTGTTTTCTTAGCCAGCTTTAAGGTGTCTGTAGTTTACTGCATGACTGGAGATGCCTAGTGCTGTCCTGGATGCACTGCAGCACTGATTCTTTGTGTTTGTGGATGTGGGTAAGAGTTCCCATGGCCATACTTAGTGCTCATCAAGGTGGGAGAACTTTTTGCGTAGCTTCTCGCGTCGCTCTTTCTTCACATTGCGCCAGGGCTTGGCTGCAGCATCTCCGGCCATCAGACTGCCATCGTTTGCCAGACGCACATGCGGGAAATTGGTGCGGCCTTTCACATGCGCCACGCTGGGCTTGTGGGTGAAAAATTGTTGGTCTAGCTCCTTGGACGTGCTTTTATTGATCTGTGAATAATCGCAATATTTTAAAATAGAAACAAGGCTTTGGCCAGGTTGACAACTTACGCGCATTGCACGCTGCTGCTGTCCGGGCAGCTGGGACTCCTCTAGAGGTTTGCGTTGACGCTCTGGAAATGTGTGATAATCCGACTGACTAACCGAAGGTGGACCCAGGGCAAATAACAGCTTGCCATTGACGTAATCCTTGAGCACATAGCGCGCAGATCTTGCCTGATCCGGTTGACCATTTGAGGTCATGAAGCCACGATTATCTGGGAAAAAAATCAATTAAACAGATATTGGATTGTGTTGATAATTGTTCACTTACAGCCGTAGGCGAGGAGCAGCTCCTCAGAGAAAGGTGGTCGTTCTTGATCCTCGCCCTCCATGGGTTTAGCTATCACAATACCATACTTATCCTCAAGGATGTGGCGCGGTATGCGTTCGCAGAGCAAATTCACGGGGGGCACATGATCGCGCATCTGATCAATTGGCAGAATACCATTGAGCAACATGTCCGCCTTGGTAAGGACAAAGCTGGGCATCACCAAGCCCGGACAGTCGCACAGCAGTATGTCATCATCCAGAAACAGCGTCTGAAAACGCTTTGTCTTGCCGGGCGTGGCCGACACAGAAACTTTCTTAACCGTCATCAGCGAGTTGATTGTACTGCTCTTGCCCACATTTGGATAGCCGACCATGCCGATGGTCACATGCTGGGCAGTGTGCCTGGGTCCCAAGAAGATATGTCTCAAGAAATCAATTAGTTCGGTTCGAGACAACAGATGCGCACTGTTCCTGTCACCAGGCAGCCGGGGCAGACTGAGCTCTGCCATCTCCGATGGCTTTGGTTGAATCTTGCCCTCGATGGCGTCCAGTGTGTGCTCGACGCCATCCAGCGACAGTTGGATCTCTTCGACAGCTTTGCGCAGCTGCTTAAGCTCCAGCGCCGACAATGGGGACTCAGCCAACTTCTTGGCCGCCTCCGCCTCAAGCTTGAGCTCCTCCTCGACCAGTGTGGCTGAGTAGAAAGCCGTGCGAATGCCCTCACAGTCAAAATACTGTGCCCAGTGCTGTCGCTGCTCCAGCGTCAATAAATCTGACTTATTCACCAAGATCATGTTCATTTTGTTACTGTCCACCTCCTTGACGTAACGCTCCAGATCGACGCTTCGGAAAAGCAGCGGATTACGTCCGTCTACTATCTGGACTACAACATCAGAGCGCTCGACGACGCGCCACAGCTGGCGCCAGAACTCGAGATTCTTTTCGTATGGCGTCATGAGAATCTGCTCGTTCTCTTGTAGCAGCGCCAGGTCTCGACGCCAATTGAGAAAAGCATCGTTTTCGGCACGCTCCAATTCCTCGGCACTTGTTTCCTTGTTCCATTTGGGACGACGTGGTATCTTCAGCTGATCCAGATGCTCTGCATGCTTCTGTTGCATTGTCTGCTCCTGGGTCTTGCTGAGCAGACCAACGCGCTGCCTCGGATTCACGAATGTTATGTTTAGCTTCTCCGCTTGGAACTCGGTGCCTGCCAACTCCGCAGTTCGCAGGAAGGCGTTGAACGATGACTCCTCCGTTACCGACGAGAGATTTAAACGGCCCCAGTCATAGCCATCCTGCAGCTCCGTTGTGTGCAGCTAGATATTAAAATGCGAGCATGCACAATACGAATGTGTTTGTTAAAATGATTGTAAATAGATTGCAACGAAATACTACGCACCATTGTGTCGTTGTCCACCTTGCGGCGTGGTGTGTGGCCAAAGCGATCTTTGATTAATTGGCGTCCCAAATTGTTGCCGCTTTTATTCTTTTTGCTCATTTTGGCAAAAAAAAAGCAATGCTTCTATATATATATTGAATTACAAACAAAACACGTGCAAGACCTGCAAACTCAACTGAGACTTAGATTTATCGAAACTTGGCATATTGACTTTTTGTTACTATCGGTATTTCTGGTCGTGAAATACCAACACGTAATATTTCATACCAAAGTGTAATCGATAGATGATCGATATCTTGTGAATGCAAACTTTAAATGTCGTTTATTTAAATATAACAATACTGACCATGTTAATAACAAATGCAGTTTCAAATGGAAAGATGTGTTAAAATTATTTTTAATTTTTGGAATGGCATCGCAGTTTGTTCGAAGTTGCACAGTATTTTAAATAAACAAAATAATAGTCATACATACATATACACTTAAACTATGAATTACACGCAAAATGGCGAAGACCTGTCACTGTCCGATTGAAACATAAGATTCATCCATTCATTTAGTAGAGCTTATCGTCGTCGTCATGCCAGACAATGGGCCAGACGGCATTGCGGGCACAATTGCCGCCCAATGCCTTGCAGAATGTGTTGAAGGTGCTCGACTTGCTGAAGCCGAGAATCTCGCGCTCCTCGTAGATGCGATACGTGAACGTGCTCTCGTAGGTGCCCACAAAGTGTCGGGCATACGCGCAGATTAGCTGATCGACAATGGCCACGCCCCCATCCTTCAGTTGATGCCGCTGCGCATTCGACTCGGGCGTAAAGTGCACAAAGCGAAACCGATAGAAGAGCTCCTTCAGCTCGAGCAGCTCATATGGCGTCGCATCGCTTGCCACGAACACGCTGCTCAAATTGAATGCCCGTAGCAGTTGCTTAATTTGCTGTGCTGCCGCCTTGAGGGTGGGCGTCGTCGACTCACGCGATCTGACAAAGTCGCCGCGTCGCAGATGGGCGCACAAGTAGTCGCCACCTCGTGCATCGCGCTTGGGTCGCTCCAGTTCCCACATGGCTGGTCGCTGTACGCCCGCCGTCGACTCTGTGGTGGCCAGCATCGCGAGTCGAAAGTCGGCTGCCACCTGGCTGAGAGATTGGGCAAAGCGCATCGAGCGACGTGCAAGCCAAAAGTGCTCGTCGCCCCAGTTGTCGTGGAGAACGGTTTCGGCGCTGAGCACCGCATAGACGCGCATGTCATCCACATCCTCCACGCCCGCCGTATCCTCGTCAATTGCCTCGCGCAGCATCCGCTCCAGGAGACCAGCGCTGCCCTGGAAGCGCACACAATGATACCGGCCATAGCTTAACAGACGCTGGTGCAGCAGCGGACCACCGCTGATGGAGTTCTCGTTGCACGCATCGTGACGCCGACCGGTCGTCGAGTCATGGGCATCGGGCGTGATGCGCTCGTACTTGTCGCGGAAGACCCCCTGCTCCAGCATGATCTCGTAGTGTGTCAGTCGGAAGGCTTGCGAGACATGTACGTAGGGAGGCGACGGCATGCCGAATTTCGTGTACTCGGCGACGAACTCGTCGTAGTCCAGGACGGGCGCATAGCGCCTCAGACTGGCCAGATCGAAGAAGCTGCGCCACATCAGGTCGCTCTGCCCCAGGCCGTGCGAGTGCCAGTGATATAGGCGTGGCCAGGGCGGCAACACCAGGCGCACATTGCGGAAGCGCTTGCGGCGTCTCAGGCGACGCACAAACACCGCCATGCGAATGTAGACGTCGCGCCGCAGATTGAAGCCCTCGGAGATGTTGACGTCGTACAGAATGTAGACTGTGCCGCGCAGCGGCAATATGTCGGCAGGGCAGGTATTCCTAGCGGGCAGCCGCCAAAAGAGACGCCGCTGGCAGATGCTATTGTTTTTTTGGCTGGAGCTTTTCTCGATTGTTGTGTTGTAGTGCGGTGCTTTGATGCCAGAGGCTGTAGATGTTGCTGTCTGTGTAACGGCGACCAAGAGCAGTAGCAGCAGCAGCCATTGCACTGGCCACCATCTTTGCATTATTAGCCGTTTAGCACCACACAAAAATAGGCGCTGGCCCGATTGAAAAACAGAAACTCGAATTGTTGATCTCTTATCGATGGCGATAGTTATGAATATAAAAATACGATATTATCGCGAATCTGTGGTGGTTCATCGATTTAAAAGTAACATATATATATCGATATATCGATATGCGGTGTTAAAGTAATTATCACTCCTCACTTAATTGTAAGCGGCGCACGTGCCCATATTTTGAAATTGTTTTGCTTGTTGCATTTATTGAATGAGCGCTATTTATGATAAACGAAAAAATTAATTAACATAATGAGCTCACAAAAGCTGGAATACGATGCAAGTCTGGGTGGACGCATAAAGTTGCCAAGCCATGTGTCCACCTACCACTATGCTGCTGGTGCACTTCAGGAGATCAAGTCACTGATTGCGGATGCCCTGTTGCCGTCCAGCAACAAGCTCATCTTTCAAAGGCTGCCCAAGCACATGCGCCGACGTGCCATGTCGCATCACCCCAAGCGGCTGCCTCGCGCACATCGCAACGCCCACAAATCCCAAATGGGTAAGGACGGCAATCAGCCGGTGAACAGCAAGCGACCATCGCGTAAATATCGTCGCCGCCCAAAGAATCTGATGCGTGAGTATGTGCGCCGTCAGCGCAAGCACATCTGGCTGGAGACGCACATATGGCATGCCAAGCGGTTCTTTATGATCGAGCGCTGGGGCTATCGGCTGCCCTATGCCAGCTGCGACAAGACCTACCGGGCCTGTTATCGTGCCAGTGCCGAGCACTGTCTGCTGCAGGACATCTCCTACTACAGCTGCGTGCAGCTGAACGGCAGCCTAGATCTGCTGCGTCCCGGGCTGGCCCGTCTCACCAGTCCGCACTGTGGTCTCAGTATGACGGCTAAGACATTTCTGAACGGACGTCGCGAGGGCAGTGTCCAGCTCTTCGCCGATGGCCAGTATCCGTCGGGTGCCCTGCAAACAGCTAGCTTCATGTGGCGCCCCCAAGCAGAACAAGGAAAGCCTGATGATGTCGCCACGCTATGGTTGTGGCTGCATCCGGCAGCTGCTGAGGCAACCATTTTACAGCTAATCAATGTGTTCCAATTGAAATCGACTAAACACCAAAAACATCTTCTGCAACCAGAAGCAAAAGTTGACACCGCTAATGACCTACGCTTCTGGACGCAGACCGTAGCGTTTGAGCGTCACAGAAGCTACGTCAATGTGGATGACAATGTGAAGCTGTTGGTGCTCAAGCAGGAATTCAATCGCTTTCGTCTGACCGGACCACGTGCCCAGCACATACTGTCCGCCAGTCTGCAAGCAAAGCGGCCGCACGACTATCTCGAAGCGGTGTTGCAGCTGAGTTCTCCCAGTGAACTGCTATCGAATCTAATTGTTGGCGTCAATGTGGTCGATCCGCGCCTGCAACGACCCAAGCAGCGCACCAAGGCTACAAGGTTAGCCGACGTCACAGCCGCAGCCCGTGATGTTAATGGGCTGCTTATGTCGCAGCCAGACAGCCTGCCGTTTAGTGATTTATGGGAGTCGGAGGTGCGCGAGCGTCTCGGTCAGCAGATGCTAACGACACACCAATACAATCAGTTGCGCCAGCGGAACGCTATTGTACCTGGCAAGCGGTGTGCCTTTGAAGAGGAGCTGCAACCAGTGCCGCTGTTGCTAATCCAGCGACCAGGATCGCAACAGCCGCACTACAAACGTCTGGGCTATGGCTCTGGCTGGGATGTGATAGCGCCCGCTCGCTACGGCATGGCACTGTGGCTGACGCTCATCATGTGGGGCGCTCGGCCAGGCGGACTACGCGAGTTCGACTCGGTTGCCAGGGAGATGGGCCTCGAACACCATTTACCGGACACAGTAGCGGGTGAGTGAACCTTGCAGCTTTGCAACAGGTTGCTTCTAACAAATGTTTGGTTTTTTCTTGCAGGACGGGATCAGGCATCACGGGCTGCCACAGAGCGTCGCACACGCTACTTTCGTTTGCCGCCGAACAAGCGCTGCAACTATCGCAAGCTGGCGGTGGTCAGTCCGTTTCTGGCGCCCTGGCAGCAGCTGGTGCGCGATTGGTCGCCTGCGACACCAGCTGGTTTTTATGTGCTACGGGATCGTGTACTATTGCAGCGCCTGGATGAGTGCGTGCGACGTCGACAGGCGCTGCCGGAATCACTGCCCGTCCACTGTCTCATCCAGATTCAGTTGCGTCTGCATTCGCGCGGTCAGCTGGGGGACAACGCATTGATTTGCCTGCCCACGCGCAGCGATTGGCAGCGTCGCTGGCGGCAGCTGAAGCGCGACGAGCACGCGCCCGTGCACAGTGAGCCACCGCAGCCGGATCTGAACGACCGACAGCGCAGGGAGCTGCGCCACAGCCACAAGTGCCTGCTGAAGCGTTTGCGGGGTCGGCGAGTCCGCGAAAAGCGACGACTGCAGGAAACGAGCACACGGCGTGTGAAAATTCGACCAGCGAATACGGCGCAACTGGTTCGTGATCAGTTGACCAAAATGTGCCGCCTTTGGCTGCCCACAGATCCGGTCGAGACGTGCGACAGCGTGCGCCGCCAATGCAGTCGCGAGGTCTTTGGCTATGTGAGCAGTGCCGGCTTCAGTTTCGTTGAGGCAACCGTTTGTGCTGTCGGCTACATAACGTCTGGAGGATTGCGTCATTTGCTAGAAACCGGAACGCAAAGCACGTCTGTTTCCAAAGGACAGCCACCACTCTGTCTGGTGCGCGATGCGGACAGTCGTGCCTATCGATTCGCACGCTTCCAGATCAATGCGAACGTGACAGCTGGAGTTTAGCTTAAAAAATTAACATAATTAAAATATAAATGTATTTATGTACATCTGAGTAATATTAAATATTATTGTAAGCTAGATGAAAAAAATGCCTATTGTGCCTATAGGATAGGTATATATCCATAGTAGTCCAATGTTGACAATCTAACTTCAAGTTTAGGAGCTTGCCAAAATTCGTTCAAATCAAAAATGATTACTTAAGAAGCAATTTAATATGTTGACAGATGATTGATTGTTTGGATTCATATCATTTGGCCAATCATCCAGACTACTTGCGAGCAATCAGGAACTCCAAATGACATCCACTTCTTACTTCTTATGCCCCATAATATGGATGCAGATGGTTATGTATAATCCTTGCGATCCTATCCCCATTATATATTTATAATGTATCGAATTGGAAATTGTTTTCATAAGAAAGCCAATTTGGTGTAGCCGGTGGGGGACCCGATATATATTTTTTGATTTCTTGATTTTTAGAATATACCCAAATCTGAAAAAAAAAACCCTTAAAGACGGATGTTTTCTGACTTTTATACAATTATTATTCTGCCAAATAGGAATATACGTATATCCAAGGTACGAAGATCCTTCAAGGAACCAAGCAAAGAGACTCATACTCATTAGGACCACATGCTGATCAAAGGACATCCTAACCGATTCCGAGCTGTCAAGGATTCCAAAATATATTGATTGAAAATGCTTTTGAAATTGTTGTACATATTTAATACTAATTTTATTCAATTTAAAATTACTTGTATGCCATTTGTTGTTTTTTATTTTCATAATTTTTTTTTGTTTTTTTTTCGTTTACCATCAAATTTATCGTTTGTTACGTAATTTTTCATATGTATGCATGGATGTGTAAATGTGTGTGTAAAAGTGTGTGGATGTGTGTGTGCATATGTGTGTATGTGTGTGTATGTGTGTGTATATGTGTGTGTGTGTGTGTGATGCACTCAAGACGGGCCACAAGTTGCCTGCCGAGCGTGTTGAGCCTTGTTGGGTGAGTGTATTCGCGTTGGAAATTATTTTGGTATCTAAAATGCGACAATGATTTAAAAATTTGCTTACAACTTGTTTGGGTCGTAACTCCGCATATCATCATTCTCATTGGTTTTCAATTTTGTTATTATTATCAATATTGTTTTTTTTTTTTTTGTATTATTTTTAATTATGTATTTATTTATTTAATAATGGTTTAATGGTTATGGGAAAATGTATATTAAATGTTTATAAATTTCGCTTAATGCTTCCACGTTTTTTTTTTTGTTTTTTATTATATTTTTGTTTTATATATATATATATATATTGATTTTGGTTTTGTTTTAGTTTTTATTTACTGAAATTGCCCAAATGTGCTTGCATTCAGGCATGTATATGCAAGTATATATGTGCATATGTATATACATACACTATATATTTGTAAATGTATATTTCTGAATACTTAATCATTTTGTCTTGTTGATCGTTCTTTTTGTTGTTATTTTTATTTTGTTGTTGTTGCTTGTGCGTTAAGTTTGCCATTAACTATATATAGTTGCTGGTTTGTTGTGCGGATATCTCAAGAAGTGGCCTTCTCATGCGTTTTAGATACAGATACATAATTCCATTATGTGTAGACGCGTTCTTTGTAAATTTCACTTATAATTATACAACTTAGTTGAAACATTCAATAATTTATGTTGTAGTTATTAAAAATACATAAAATATGATCTTATGTTAAACTAAATATTTTAAGAAAAAACAATTAGATATACGAATAGATTTGTATTTATCATAATTCGCTCACCATTTTTCTTTCGATCTGCTGCCTATCTTCATTTATGCTTTATCAATTATCTGTATATATGTATGTATGTATGTATGTTTGTATGTATGTATGCATATGATGTATATGATGTACACATAATAATAATATTTATCGATTACTAAAAGCTACACAATTACATGCTTAACTGAATTTGATTCGCCACTTGAGTGCTTAAATATAGTATGTATGTATTTATGTATGCATGTATGTAACTATACATACATACGTATTAGCAATGAGAGTAACTCAGTTGCATATTCATGCATGCCTCTCCGCTCTCCACCCTCCGCTCGTCGTGGGCAAAGAGTTGGCGCCTTTTTGCGAATGAGATTGTGTATTGACTACTTACGGCTTGCGGGCCAATCTTAACTACACGTTACATATGAATTTAATACGAAATTTGTTCGAGTATAATACGTAATTATGAAATGTGTAAATTGATGCGCGAACCGCATTGGCTTTAAATTACACTTAGAATTTGAATTTCGATTTGGATTGCTTTGATCACGTATCGCGCAATGCCCTATTCGGAACTGATGTACACCGATTTACATGCATATTATATATAAGTATGTATATATTTATATATATATATATATATATATATATGTATATATATATGTATATATATGTATATATATATATGTATAATTATGTATTGGTATAAGCAGTACAAGAGACGGCAGTGTATATAAATTGCCAACAGAACACACATGTACGCACACACACACTCGATCTGTACTCGTTTTTGATGTACATACGTGCATATGTGCTCCAAAAACTGATATTCCCTTCGAGTAGAAAGTTCTCTCCTTTATTCGTTTAGCATTTTGTTTTTGTTTTTCTCTTTTGTCTTTGGCAACATGTAATATTAATCTTATTTGGTTGCATATTTTGAGCCAGTTTTCATTACTTGTTCATTGGTGTTATAAGTAGTTGTAGTTATAGTTTTTTTTTGTTTTTGTTTTTGTTTTTGTTTTTTTGTGTTTCGTGGTGGCAGCGTAGAATGGAGTTGGCCGCCTTTTATCCGCGTGTGTTCCATATAAAAGTTTGAAATACTTTGAATTTGGTGGGTTAGTATACATATATTTATAGATATACGTAGCATATCTTTAAAAATGGTTCTTAACTTGTAATTGTAAACGTTTTTCGTGTTGTGTCATCTCCTAAATGCGTTTCATTGTTCAGGGATTTAAGAAGTGTTCTGGCGAACCACATACGACCATCTCTTTTTTTTTTTTTCTTGTATTGCAGCTATTACATACATAGTTAAATTATTATAATTACTATTAAGTTTCTGTTTCTCATTTAACATCACTACTAATAATCAAAAAATGGACATTTATAAACGATTATCTATATATTTGTATATATCTGTATATATGTAAATATATATATATATATATATATATATATATATATAGACATATATATACATAGATAAACATACGTATATATAAACATATATAATTATTAAAAATGTTTGGCTCTTGGCGGCACTTAGCCGCAATATGATTTTTTATGTCTTGTGTTCTTCTCGCGCATTTCTCTTGCCTTTTAGTTTGCTTAACAATGGGCCATGAAATTGGTTGAAAACGCTTTTGAGTCGTTTATTTATGTTGTAATGCAAATTTCTCAATTTTGATTTTGGCGTCAATAACGAGAAAATCAAAATATGCAAAGCAATCGAAAGCGAACAAATATAAGAAAAAAATAAAACAAAAGTCATCCAAAGTCAATAAACAATATATAATTCATCACAGTTTTTGTTGTTGTTGTTGTTGTTGTTGTTGTTTGTCTCCGGCTGTTGTTTCGGATGGGGGGGAAAAATCGAAAACCCATAGAAAATGTGCTTAATGAATTCATGATCCGTAAACTTCGTGCTTGACTCCAACACAATTTATGGCGTTCCATATGCATTTGGCGAACTTGACTTTATATTATGAATATTCACGAACACACAAGCACATAAGCAGCGCTTTTCACACACAAAAATGTGTAAGTGTTTGTGCGTGAAAAGCCTTGCATAGTTTGCCTCACATTATGCGTCCAGCTGTGGTGAAGGATTTGTTGGAGTACTCGTGCACTCAACTGCAACGCGAAAAGTAAACAACCTTTTTGTATATATTTTGTTGGCTTAATTGTTATATGATTTTTAATTTGTAATTGAATTGCAGAAGAAATGAAAAACAAAGCAACAAAACACAAAAGAACAGTTATGTAATTATAAAAGTAAAACTTTTAGTTACAAACACATTGCATAAACAAGGAAAACAAAAAAAAAAAATATATATATCTCAATATATATGTATAAATATATACATATATATATATATAAGTATATATATAAAGACAATTAAATATACATTCACATAAATTAATTAACGTACTATGTGCTGAAATTGTAAAAATAGTATTATTTTTCACTTAATTTCTTAAAATAATAAACAAAAAAATTGATATTGCTGATTTGCATTTGCATTCAGAATTCAATGACTAAACGCTATGACTTAGTTCTTAAGTTGTAAAGTGTGAGCGATCGCAGCTCACATGTCACAAATCGAAATTCTATATAAAAAAAAGAAAAAAAAAAAACAAAAAAACAAATAGAAAAAGCAACAAGCGATTCACAAAACGTACTCTGACGGTTCTACTCAACTTTTTTTCTTTTTTTTTGATTTCATATTGTTTTCAGTTATTTTTTTTTTTGTTTCGTTCTTTTTTTTTTGTCGTAGTTGGTTTTTTTTTTTTATCGTTTTGGTATTTAGCATCAATAAATGTTCAATTATACAATCAATACACTCTCTAAAGTTTGGCTTATGGCTTTCGTAAACCACGCCATGCAATGGTCAAATGGTTCTTTTTGGGAACTCGTTTCCCTTAATACACTTCGTATTTTGTTGCTGGTTTCCGCTTCTTGGTTTGATTTTGTTCTGTTTTTTTTTTTTTTTTGTTTTGTTTTGCGGTTTTTGAACTTAGTTAACCTATACGCACGCGTAACTAAAAACAAAAAGTTATATTCATATATATATGTATGTATTATATATAATATGCAATTAGAAACTAACTTTAAACTTTTTCTTTGCGTTTCGGTTCGCTATAATTTTTTGTTTTTAATTTTGGTTTTTGGTGCATTTTATAAACTCTTCATTTTGCATAGAGATGCATTGTGGGAACACCTTACTCCAAGCGTGCCTTGTAGGTGGTTTTCCAGATCTCAGCAAGTGTCACGGCGCTGTGGAAGCGATGGAAAATGCACAGGGGTAGTGTAATACGCTGAATGATCGACCAGGGTACAAAGCCATAGAACTCCAACTGCACCTGTTTTATTCAAAAAGAATGCAACACACATTAACAAGTTGACCAATCATTACATACACTAGGAGTATCCACAACAACAGCATGCAGCTACGACCTTAGAAAATACACTGACATAAACCATATAGTTAACACGTGAGCTGAACCTTATTTTAAGCATTTGAATCATACTTCTGAATTATTAATTGAAATTTAATTAATATTTAAATTACAAGCCTAGGTTTTATATACTTTATTTTTGGATATTAATTAATTATTATTACTCCAGGTGAGAAATAGTCTAGGAAATGTTTTATTGATTGTAATTGAATTGATTATTTAAAAGTATTTCGTTACCTTTAGTAATTATTACAGCTCTAATGTTTATATATAATTTTCTCATGTTTCTGTTGGAGATAATAAATAAAATCAACTTGTGCTTAAAATGAAATCCCCAACCCAGCTACAGTAGAGCCGCAGGCAGAAAGCATACAACAAATTTAGAAATTCGAATAAAAAATATGATACAAATATTGAATGAGGATCTGTTTGATATGTGAGTTAAACATGCCGAATGCTGGTAATAATGCAGTTGAATTTCTCATCGAATGCTACTTTTTGAAAAACAATTCAATACACAGAAACATGTCAAGACGAGCGTAAATATAAAGTATTGACAATATTACGAGATCGCATAACAAGTAACGAATATGAATGAATATAACGAATATAACGAATGTAACGAATAGAACGAACGAGAGCGTTAATCGTCTTACATAACTCAGTCTCGCTTACGTACATATCTACTTACAGGATTGGCGAATACTTTTTGAGCTTCGAATGTGTAGATAGCGAACATGGCCACGTTGCAGATGAGTAGGAAGGTGACAATCTGGCGACCGGGCTTGCTGCGATCGTGCTCCGGCAAGTGGACACGACGGCGCGACACATCGGCAATGAAGAGTAGCTGCAAAATGACCTGGAATACAGCAACGCCACCGGTGGTCGTCACCAACAGGCTGGGCTCACTCTCCAGCACCTTGAGGCTGCCGGCAATGATGCTAAACACGGAGTAGGTGAACAATCCAAATGCCGAGATGCGTAGCAAAATGTCGTTCAGATTCGATTGTTCCTCGCAGCGGAATTTCAAATTTTTCACCCTATTCAATTTAAGGAATGTTTTGAGAGTGATGTTAGTCGTGGCTAATCTCACATGCACATGGATTTAGATTTGGATTTGAAAATGATTGTTAACGCACCTGATGAAGCCAATAATGATGGCTAGTATGGCAAAGGCCATTAGAATACAGTGACTGGCATCGGCGAGATAAATGGCCAACAGCGAGAACTGCTGATGACGCACCAAGACGAAGAAGAGTATCAAGCAAATCAGCGCCCCGACCAACAGCAACAGACCAAAGAACAATCCCTTCGAGGAGCCAACGCAGTCGACGCGACCGGAACGTGCCTGCTGCGCCATGGCAACGGCTCGACGGGAGAGCATCACCTCGAGCCTATGCTCCAGATCCTCATCGTTTAGCCGGCCCGGATAGCGACCGATGTGCTTCCACATGACATACAAAACCACCGCGCCAATCAACGAGTACTCAATGATAAACGGATACAGATACGGCGCCGAATCATAAACGATGCTGCCCATAATGTCAATGCGACCACAGGCGGTGGAGTTGAGTGTGCCAATGTTGGAAGACAGTGCTGCCGGATAAATGTTGTCCAGGCTCTCCAGATTCTCAAAGGCAACCAGCCCGTTCGACTCATCGTGCGAGATATCCGAATATGTTTGGAAACTGTTCTCCATGCCGGGACCAAACAGATTGTTCATAATATTCACGGCGCTCTCCGTGCTGCTCACGGGTGTGCTGGCGCTGACACTGGTGCTTGGTGTGGATGAGACCAGATTGTTGAAGAATGAGGAGATGCCGGATGTTGCGCTGTCAATGGCTGAATTGCCCTCGGCAGCAGCGGGCAACGTTGGGGCGGCCCCATCGACGGGCGTCTGGCTCGGTGCAACGCTTGAGAAGATGCGCTGCAGTCCATTGAAGGGATTGGTTGTTTCGCTGGTCGTGCTGCTGCTGCTGCTGAAGTCGGCGACGGTGGCAGCTCTATTGAATGGAATGCTCGTGGTGGATGTGGTAGTGGTTGTGCTGGTGCCGGTGCTGCTGCTACCCGCAGTGCTTGTGGCAGCCGTGGTGCTAGTGATAAACTTCTTCAGCTTGCGGGCCATAGTAGTGCTGTGCCATTGATAGCTGGGCGTTGTGTATGGCGCCCTTGTCGTGGTAGTGGTGGTGCTGCTGGTGGTGCTGCTAGTGGTGCTGCTAACACCGCCCATGCCCAGGCTCTTTGAAATGCCATCGACAGTGTTGCGCACCAGCTTCGACAGCACATTGTCACTCTTGTAAACGTTCTTTGGGAGCACATCCTCACCGTCCAGTACCTCGAACTCGGTGTTGGGTCCAGCCTGGGTACGGAGCACGGTACCAGCATGACGCAACGCATGCTGACGTATCGAATGGCTAATGGATGAAGCATCTGGATCTGCTTCACGCTTCTGGTGATAGATCGTTATCTCCAGAAGCGACTCCTTCACAAGGGTGCGTATCCACACGCAGATGTTGGTGGCCACCACATGCATCAGGCCAAAGCGGGCAATCACCTTGAAGCGGTGTATGTTCAACTGAGAGAGAGAAAGAGAGAGCGACACAGAGAGAGAGAGAGAGAGAGAGAGAGAGAGAGAGAGAGAGAGAGTGGGAGAGAGGGAGAAAAGGCACGGCGCAAGCGCAATCTTGAGTACGGTTAGGAATCGCACTTACAGAACTATGTATGTATATATATGTGTATGTATGTGTATATTTGTATATGTACAATACAAAGATAAGCAAGTAAATGTATAAAACATATAAAAAAAATATCTTCGGCATTTTGCCCGAAGTCTCAATACTCTCGCAATGCCAAAAAGAAATTTTTACAATATTACATTCAAGTTGGAACACCCTGCAAGAGTATAAGCAAAGTTACATAATTATAAGATACCCACTCCCAAAAGCCCTTAAATAGTTGATGTTATTAGTTTATATATTAGTTTAGTTTATATATTAAGGTTATAAGTATATCACACACACATATATGTTTTTATCGTGTGAGTGTAATGAGCGTAATGAGGGTAGAGAGTAGAGCAGAGTAGTAGTAGAGTAGTAGAGTAGTGGAGTAGTAGAGTAGTGGAGTAGTGGAGTAGTGGAGTAGAGTAGAGTATAGTAGAGTAGAAAATGAGTTGTATATCGTACCTGAAATGGTGGCCTAGTCTGCGATCGCGAATGGGGCGGAGTTGTGGGGATTATGTACACAAAAATGGTTCATTAAAAAAACTAAGTACTTTGCAGAATTTCGAAATTTGTTTAAAAAAAATGAATATGATGATGATGATTATATGAAATTGGAATGATAAATGCTTGATGAATGCGTGTACGTGTTGTAATAATGTGAATAATGTGACTCTAGACTATGCTGCTAACTGTTAACTGTTAACTGTTAGTGTTAAACTGATTTTGCTAATCACTGGCTTTGACTTTGGTCAGAATGAGCAGTTCGACTGTGTGCCGAAATGTGGCAATGTGACAATTAGCTTGTGAATGCACTCAATAATTGTTATCCATTCAAAGAGCATTCACTCATATTTCAATCACTTTCTTTACATAACGATTAATGTTGCATTTGTTGAATGAGAAGCAAAGCGAAAGAAAAGCATGTGGAATGACGGATGATAATAATGTTGATGTACTTAAGATAAATGCGAATGAATGCGAATGAATCAAACTGAACTACTAACTGCCAATTGACGCGCCAATTTGAACGAGCGATATAGACGAAAGTATAGTGAGAGTTAGAAGGAGATAGATAAATGCCGAGAGAGAGAGAGAGAGAGGAGAGAGTGAGAATGTGAAACAGAGACAGAGCGAGACAGAGAGAGAGAGAGAGAGAGAGAGAGAGACAGAGTGAGAGAGAGAGAGAGAGAGAGTGAGAAAGAGAGAGACCAAGAGTCACAGAGAAAGAGACAGTGTCACCGAACCGAGCCTGAACTGTTGGGTCAGATGTGATCTTGACTTGAGTATAAAATATGGCTCGCGATTATCGGCAAGAATATCGTTAGAAACTCAGCATTATGTAACGGAATTTAGAGATTGACGAATGCGCCTCTAATGATTTCCAGCTTTACAATCCCGCACTCCCCTCCAGCCCTGGCCAACGACTATATCGGAAGCTTAAACTTAAAACTAACCTCAATTAGATCGGTGGACTGGGACTTTGTTGGCTTTCGTTTTGTTAGGTGTCTTTATATATTTTTTTTCTGTGTGTACTCATGATTGTTAACATACAATACTTGTAGTAGTTGTAGATAATATTAGTAAGTAGTATGTATATTGTATTTAGTAGTAAGTAGTTATAGGCTTACAGTGTTATTATATTATTGTTTTTTAGATTAAGACAGAGAGTCGAGGTAATGATGTCGCACTAAGTAGACGACATGAACTGCGCCCCAAATGCGGACTAAATAGACTTACCCGTGCATTCATGAATATAAAGTACATCTGCATAAAGGTGAAGATCATCTGCAGCAGCGGGTTAACGCCAATCAAAATATGATGGCAGGGCGAATCGAACGGAATCTCAAAGAACGAACCAAATTCAAGGCCAATATAGATCATTGCACCAAGTCCAAATGCTAAGAGAACCAAAACAACAAAACACACACCACAAATTGACAAAGCCAACAGAAAAAGCACACACGAAATCAAAAAATAGAGAAAAAAAAGTTAGCCAATCAGTACAGTAAAGCACGCGTATGGGTGTCAAAGAAGAATTCTGATGCTTTACCGATGGCACCAACGCGCAGAAAGAAACTTCCGTGGGTGAGATCGCTGTGGGTGGTCTTCCGCTTGCGTACGTTCTTCGGGGTGACGGCCACCTCGGCATCGACGGGTGCTTCCTGTGCATGGAAAGAAAATGAGAATAGAGCAAAACAGATACATATATATATATAAATAGATATATATATATATATATATATATATATACAATAGAACAGTAGATGCAGATGCGAATAATGAGATCGTCACATTAAACAAATTCATATGATCGCCTTAATTGATGTGGCCTCATCACTTGGCAAACAGCGCCACATAATTAACAGCGAACTGTTAATCATCCCCATTTGGGTGCATCTCATGGACTACATATTGTTTTGTGGCTGCTTCAGTTCGTAAGCCCTGGCACCGATTGGAAATGTTGTGGGAAAAAGCTACAATTGCCTTGACACTTTTATAAGCGAAGCATATTCAGGTCAAAGGTTGACTGAATGTCTAAGATAATGCTTCAATATTGGCTCTTCCAAAAAAAGCCTTTTATATAGTAGCTTTTATCCAACATATATATATCGTAGAGCATTAATTAAAAGTAATTGACCCACCTGATATGCGGCGCCCTTTGCAGCTTTGCCAGAGTCCTTAGAGCCCTTCGCATCCTTCGAATCGGCTGGATCTGCATTCTTTGTTTTCTTCGATTTCTTCTCTTTGGGTTGTGGTTTCGGCTTGCTGCCCCCTTTGCCGCCATTGCAGCAAGAGCTCTCTGCGAATGCGCAGTGGTTAGAAACTTTGTCTTTTTGATAATATTCGGACCGTGACGCTTACCCTGCAGCAGGAAACAGAAGACGTACAACAGGAAGAGTATGCTGGTGCCATATAGATAGGTGAAGAACGTCTCATAGTAGAGCACCGGCAGTCGGTGTGTGGTCACATCGCTGATCACGTATGCAATGCATACGACAATTAATAGAATCGCATATACCAGACTGGTCACGATAAACAACGATGTCCTGCGAAATCGAGTGTCAAAATTATAAAGGGAAAAACATTTTTCATTTACTTGTTTCCAATTTGCCAAAATTATCAATTTCTACATGAATGCATTTGTGTGTAAGTGGATGTGTAAGTGTAAGTGTGTGCGAGTGCACCCGTGTCTGTTGCACAATTTACATGACCCAGTCCTAAATCGAAACATTGTTGACAACACAAGTGTGTGTGTGTGTGAGTGTGTGTGTGTGTGTGTTAGTGTCAATTACCTAGTTTATAGTAAGTAGTTCTTTAATTGGTGTACTTGAAAATTGCATTCACTGTGCTCATGTGTGTGTGTGTTTGTGCGTGTGCGTGTGTGTATTCTCTGCCTCTGATTATAAGTGTGTGTGTGTGTGTGTTTCATGCATCTCAAGAGCATCGCTTGACTGCCCGAGTGCACCGAGTGCCTCATCCACATGCATAATTAGCCATCGTAAGACACAACTTGGCCACTGTTTGGTTGTCTATTCGATACTCGATGCCAATCAACGCCCTTTACGAGCTCCATTGGCATCAAATTTAGCACAGTGGGGCGCAAAGCAGGTCTCCAGCTCTTCTCACATCTCAGATCTCACATCAGCTATTCACATGTATATAAAAAGGCTAAATTGAATTGAGTGCGGATGCAGAATTGAATAAGATATTTGCGCACTTCATATTCACATATAAATATGATGTACGAAATCCAACATTGATTGGAAGTTTGAATTTTGTCATTGTCGCAGATTCTTGATTCAATATATTCTCGGCATTTAGAATGCCATTCGTCCAACTGTGCCTGATTTGTATTTCAATCAACTCCTATGCATTTTTTGACCCAGTTAGCGACATCATCAACGGCAAACATCGCTTCTCAAATAAGCGTGCCGTGCCACCCACCCACATTATTCGGAGCATATTTACACTGATTTGCATATGTGTGTGTGTGTGTGGAGGGTGTGTAAACTGTGTCTGTGTAAATCATGCCGGATAGCGCTTGATTATAAACATATAATGATGAAGCCTGAAAGCAACTGAATCTGATGTTCGATCAGATATCAGATTCAGATTTGTACAAATTTATCTGTTTTCGAAATATATATGTATATACAATATATATTCGAATTGTAAAGATTTGGAGTTTGGTTTTACATTGGGACGGGAACAGGTGAGAGAAGTCAGAGCGAAGGATTGCAATTGAGCGGAAAATTGAATAGTTGCATTTGTATTATGTATATTACCATAGTTCGATTGGTCCCGTTATTGGATTTGTTTGATATGTGCCCTGCACCGTTATTTTCGCTGGCATAAAACTGTGCTTATTTGGATTTGGCTTGAACGTGTAGCAAACCCTATAAGTTGACAATCGACAATTGACAGTTTTTTTTTTTTTGTAAGAAAACATTCGGTATACAAAAATTGCTACAAAAAACAATTATTACGACAATCGGAGGAATTTGGATGCTTTTTAGATATGGGACCTTGCCGTTTTCATTGCAAATGTGTTAGTGATTACAGTTGCTAATTGTACATATTACAGTGTAGCTTACTATATACATACACATATATATACATATACATATACATATACATATACATATGCATATACATACAGGCGAGTATATACAGTGAAGTTTTTGGGGATAGGTGTGTGTGCGCGTGTGTGTGTGTATCTAACTGGTATATATGTAAGTGATATACATTCAACGTATGTGTTTTAATTTGTGTGCGTGTGTGTGTGTGTGTGTGTGTGTGTGTGCTTATTACTGAGTAACTGCGGCTCTAGCAGTTTTGGCGGCCTTGAGAAGCACACACTGGCCGCCCATTAACCAATCTCTCTGCTATCTTTCCATCTCTCTCTCTTTCTTTCGCTCTCTCGCTCTTTTGCCCTCTCTTTCTCTACCTATTCCCCAGGCAAGCGCACCTTTGCAACGGCTGCGGCATAACATTCTTCAGCTCCATTTCCTTGTTGGCTGCGTTGTTCTTCTCGGCGCTGTCGGTGCTGCCAGCGGTGTGGGAGCGGGACACCGGCAGCGTTGCCATATTGTCGCCGCCCTCAACATCGACGGTGGCGACCTTCACTTCACCGCCGCCCATTGTTTCCGTTTCCGTGTCGGTCTCCGTTGTGCTGGCTGTTGATCACTTCGCGATTTCGATTACGTTAAAAGTTTTATTGTTTTTTTGTTTTTAATTTTAATTTTTTTTTCTTTTTTTTAGTGTTTCTTTATCACACGACTTGGCTCACTTTGATCGATCTGGTTTGGCTGTGGCGTCAAATATTAATGAAACAATTTGCAATCTGATGTTGCATGCAACGCAAGGAAGTATGCAACAAATACTTTTTGTTGTTCGTTGCTCTCGGTCTTTTGTATGCGTTTGTGCATATGATTTGTGCTCTTTGATATTTTCTGTGGAACGCATTTGAAATGCATTTGACAAATGAGGCGTGGCCAAAATGCTCAAGCCGCACTTTCGGCGATGCTGCTGTTGCTTGTTGTTGCTGCTTTGGAATGCGTCCTGGAGCGACCTAGTGACCTCCCTTCTACGCAGCAACAGCAAGTAAACAACAATTCAGCATCAGCAAATTCAACCCTCTCTCACGCATTCCGCTGCGGCAGGGGAAATTACTGCGTGAGATTAACCAAAACTCAGCATTGAGCACAGCAGCACCAGGAGTTGCTCGCTCTCTCTCTCTCTATCTCTCTCTATCTCTCTCTCTCTCTCTCTTTCTCTCTTTCTCGGTGTGTGTGTGTATGCGTAGTACAGCTATATGCTTATATATCATATACACATGTATACTTTGCTCCCCAAAGAGCTGAAAGTGTAGCTAGCACTGAAGCTGGAGCTTAGGCTCGAGCCCTTGAGAGTAAATTTGCGCACTCGCTCTCACAGCTTGGCGCTGTTGAAGCTGTGAAATGTAGTAGACTAAATAGGCATACAAATGTACGTGTATGGGTGTATGGGTGTATCGGTGTATGGGTGTATGGGTGTATGGGTGTATGGGTGTATGGGTGTATGGGTGTATGGGTGTATGGGTGTATGGGTGTATGGGTGTATGGGTGTATGGGTGTATGGGTGTATGGGTGTATGGGTGTATGGGTGTATGGGTGTATGGGTGTATGGGTGTATGGGTGTATGGGTGTATGGGTGTGTGGGTGTGTGCTTGTGTGTATGCATTTAGCTGCCCGGTGCTAACAAAACCAGGATAGACATTCAATAGCGCGCCCAATGGATCATTTTGCAATGCTCAAGGAGCAAATTGTTTCAAAACTGCAAGAATTTTGCAAAAGCTAATGCCACAAAAAATGATGAACTTAATTGCACTGGTTTTCAATATTATTGCATTTTCTATGATGCTGAGCTGTCTTATTGGCTAATTGGCTGGTATTTGAGCTCTATTTTTTGTTTTTTATCATCACTTTTAATCGTTCATTTGTCACTTTTTTCACAATTCGCACAACTTCTGCACAGCTCCAAAAATAATTGCACAAAAAAAGAAGTATACATATATATATAGATATATACATATGATGGTCCAGACTTCAAACTGAATTGTGTGGCTTTCACACTGACTTGCGAACGCTGCATACAACACGTCCAATGGCCTGTACTATCCAACTACAACTGAAAAGGCTCGTCTCGGTCCCAAGTCCCGTCGTTCTGTGTGTGCCTCTGCAGCAGCCGACCAATCTGCGCCGAATCTGCGAACGTCCTCTCCTCCTTGTGCTCTCTATCTCCGTCCCAGTCGCACTCTGCATCTTTGGTTCACACTCACTAGCTCACTCTCTCTCTCTCAATCTCCATCTCACCCTCGCATAGGATGCACAGTGTGCGCTCGCTCTCTTCTAGAGGATGCTGCTGCTGCTGCTACTGCGTTGCAGGGCAAACTGGCTATAGGGGAAACGACGTGTCGTATGCCAGAAAGTAGGACACATTGTAGTGTGTGCGTTCTGTGATTTCACATGTTCTCTGCATCTCTTCATCTCTGCATCTCTGTCCCTTTCCCATTTTCTGTACTGCATATTATTTGCATAAGGCTTTGCATTTGTTTGGTATCCTTTTCTTTATCTGCTTTGATGTATCTCTTTTCTATATACATATATATATATATATATATATATATATACATTTTTTTTGCTGATTGGAATGTTAATGACTTGTTTGGCTGCAGTGATTGCTGTGAGGATTCGAATTGCCTCCTCCCTTCTCTACGAATCGAGCAGTGAATTCCACTTGCCTAGCTTGTTGACAAAGCGCAAAATCGTTCAAGTGTCGTTTACATTTCGGATTTGTGACTTTTACTACGACGACAGAGGCAGCAGCCGTGTATACCTCTTGGCTCACGGCTCCTTGGCCATAAGGGAGTGGTTCAGTGGTTCAGTGGTTCAGTGGCTCAGTGGCTTATCACTCTGGCTGCGTCGCATTTATCTTTTTATCATTTGTCAGCTTGATTCTTAATTAAATTTCCCGTGCATCTCATTCAACAGTCGTTTTTTAAGTTAATTTAATTCGTGCAGACAGTCGTTCATATTGACTGGTTCGATTTGTTTAAGAAAGTGTGTTTTCCCTTTTTGCCTTGCAATATTAAAATAGCGTTAGCATTGTGTTGCCCGAACAAAAGACGAAACATTCAGTCTATCAAGAATGCATTAAGAAAATGGGTCACTTGAGCTGGGAATGCAAAACATATTTCGATTCCCACGTCGCCGTATGTAAGCGGCCACCAACAGCTAAGAACCAGCAGCCAGCAGCCAGCAGCCGACAGGCAGGGTGAGTTCTATGCGGCAGGGTGATTGTGCAATTTATTAGTGCAGCCCACAACACATTGAAGGCGGCGCAGGCCGCAGCAGTCGAATCAAAAAAATCAAAGGAAAAAAGGGCGAGCTGTCAGTTAACTGAAAGCAACAGCCTCAAACGTCATTACCCACGTTTGTCACGGGTGTGTGAATGTGTGTGTTTGTGTGTGTGTGTGTTTGTTTGAGTATGTGCGTGCCGAAAACGGGCAATCTAAACCCTACAAAACATGAAAGGCACAGTGGGCTCAAAAAGAATTTAAAACTTCGTTCGATGCATGCAAAATAAAGCTAGACTAAAATGTACAAATTTTTCATTACACTGGCCCAATGTTATTTCCGCCTTAACGCTTTTAAGGGTTTGGATTTTAAGATAATCCCACAAAAGTTACGAAATTATTAAATCGATTATTTCATTTAAGTCCTACGCGAGAGCAGAGATTACCAATCGAATCTCCGTTAAACATTTGGACCAAACATTCTGGAAAGGTTTTCATGCGACGCGTTTTCATGCACACATTATTTATATGCTTTGCTTCACAGTGCGCTGCCACCAACAATTTACGATAAAAAAAGCAGCGACGCTGGCATCGGCGCGGAGTTCATTTCCTTTCACAGTCTGGCGACGACTTATTTTATACCGTAAATTTTTCGTTCGTATTTTTTGCGTAGTTTTGTTTTGTGCGCGTTTCACAACAACCAACATCGCATTCTGTTTTGCTTGCCCATTCGTCGATTCGAAGCCGTCAGAGCTCTACAGACCCGGCCTGAGCGCTGCCAGTCCTTATACCCATTCGTTTTCCGTATCAATAAGCCGAATCAGTCGACTGCAGGGTGCGCCGCCCAGGAAGGGGTTGCATTTGGCCAAGGGCTGAATGGGATTTGCGCCGCGTCGCGAGCTGCCAACAACTGCGTCGCAGTGCACTGAATGACACGCTGATGTATGCGAACGGAGTTACCAAAAGGGAAAGGGGGAAAAGCCACATTCGGTCCAAAAGCCGCACCCAGAGGCAACTATAAGTATAAGCCGATAAAAATGGGGAGCAGTTGGCAAGCACTAACTAAAAGAAAAAAGCAAAGCCCTAAGCAAACAGAGGATAAATATTTCAATAGACTTAATGAGCAAAAACAGAAGCACACCTCACGCATCCTAGTGCTGGATCGTTTGGAGTGGATGGATTTGCGTGGATTACATTTGAATATATTAGATGTGTCTGGTCAAGATATAAGTCACTACATATATATATATATATATATATATATATAAAATTTGAACAAATTAAATTCATATGTGGTATCTACGATTAAATTCAGTTATTCTCAAGCAATCATCAAATGGAGTTATAATAACTCACATAATGCACAGTGAATAGGCATTTGAGCCAGACTTTCGCAACTGATTTTGATGATGAATCGAGGGCAAGCATTGTAGCAAAGAATATATGTATAGCTAAAGCGATATGGGTTCTTTTTGAGTTCATTCCCAGAAACCGCTGCCGATGACACTGAAAATGTGTTAGGCTATCAGCGGGAGGCAAGAACTAGGGCAGATTCTGGCCTGTGCCTTCAGCGCTGTTAAATATAGCTTCTGTTATTGCCCATTAGGTGTTTTAGTGCTATTTATAAAAAGACAAGAGCCTTGCTTAATTGAAGGTGGCAATCATTAACCTTGTGTGCATTCATCCAATCATGCGTCGCAATTTTCCGTGAGTTTATCATCCAGAAATAGGCAGGCAACTCATACGGAGTAAGTGAAGGTTAGGGCCATCAGACTCGATATATAGATGCCAATATTAAAAGCGTGCTATAGGTAGGTAAATCATCGATTTAATCTAATCGAAAATGTGGCAAGACAACTGATATAACTCGACATTTACTTCTGTTGCCTAACAAGTTATGTAAAACTTCAAAGTGCCTGATTTTGACATGTGCCACCCTTTCCAACAGCGATTGCATATTTCGATGTTTTCCTATTGTGTGTTATATGCGAATGTAAGTCATTCGTACAATGACACCTAAGACAACCAGAGACAGAGACTGAAACTGAAGTCACCCACTGGGAGAGCAGCCAGATATTTGCAGTTGACAGCCAGTATTGGGCCAAAGATTATGGCGTGCTTGGCTGCTAGCTCAGTTCCGGGCACGGGCCCATGCCCAAGTCGAGTTTGTTGGGGTGCTCTGCCTGGTTGCCTACTGAAAGTTGTCAAGTTGCGAATTTTGTTAGCAACTTCTTCAGCTTACACGCTTTCCGCCATTGTGTAACCGATTTGATATGCTTTTTTTTTGTGTGTGTTGTTGCTGGATATTTGTTTTATGGCGAGACCGAGGGAATTTGGGAGTGGCAGATGGAATTGCATGCTGCATGCTTAACAATGACGACATAATCGGAAATGTAAGGCAATGTGCCTGTGCCTGTGCTTCTGCCTGTGCTTCTGCTTGTTGTGTGGCATTAGTTCATTGACATTACAATCTGTTTGCCAAACAACAGCCAGATGACAATACGACAATTTTACAACAATAATAAAAGAGAAATAATATTTGGGAAGTTGGCCAGCAGAGAGCTGAGTCGCTTTAGCTGGCTTATAATACATATACATATATGAATATGTATAAATCTTAGATCAGCGAGAGGTACGCCACAAAATGCCATACAAATAGAGTTACGTATTAGGAGTATCTAGTGATTAGCTGGTTGCCAGTGTTAGTTGATGTGCTTTTGTATAAGTTCTACGCTAACACAATGCATTGAAATCAACATTAGATCTATTGACAACTAAATGTGGGCAAAAGCAAAATAAAATATTGTACATATTTAGTATAGAGACCGAGAGAGGAAACTAAAGAGTATTTAGGTAGTTAATATTAATATAAATATATCGAAAATTGATGGATTTTCGAAATGAATATACCAAATCTGACCTTTTCTGTGGATGCGTCAGAACCAGAGGATGATTACCGCTGCAAAGGTGTCTTGCGTATTAGTTGAATGAGAAATGTACAAGGTTTACGTAACGTACTACATAAAAGATAATCAACGTTTGGATCAAAAATAATCCACACAGGAAGGGGGGTTGGAGGGTTTCCCAAGAGTACGCTAAGCAATTGCTATAAACAGGTTTGATTGGGTTGATTAGGAGCAACTCTCGTGAAGACGAGTCCATACTACATACATATATGAGAAATTAAAATTACACAACGAATGCTAAGGCACAGTAGCTGTGAAACAATGGATTGTTTGGCACTTCGTAATATTATTTGGAAGGCGGGGCCAACAAGTTCCCATACGCATTTGAAAGATTTGGTAAGATTCTGATTCAAAATAAAACGTGTGTGTTTTTTCAGGTTACTGGTTATGTATATATATATATGTATATATATAACCAATGGGACAACATAGAAAACGAAACACACATTTAGAACGAGGATGGACGGCTTTGGGATGTTTTGGTTATTGCTAATGCACAATATATATATATATATATATATGTATCAGAATGGAACACACTTACTTGGCATTTTTTGGTCGTCGTGCATCGATCGGAAAGTCATCATCGAAATCCAAATTGAAATCCTCGCCCAGATCGTGGGGCACCAGCGGGGTGCGCTGGTGAGCGGGACTCGTGTGATATCCATCCCCTTGCAGCTGTATTCAGTTGTGGAATGAGTGAAGTTTCAAAGTTGAATTATGGTTAGTTCTCTGGCTTGTTGCCATAACAATAAATTGGAATTCGTATGTACAGCAATACAAGAAAATAAAGCACATTTATGATATCGGCGTCACTAAAACAATAGTTGATAATTACAGTGCATGCATTTTCATGTTCAATTCAAAGGATAACAATTGAAAATCAATTCCAATTTATTGCCACAAAATATGAAAAAAAAAACCGTACTCATAAATATACATTTGAATTTGAAAACTTAAAGTAAAGGGGCGAATCGTTCCGTTACTCGTGCAAGGATTTTGTTTTGCTGGTCATAGTAAGTGGTATTAATTTGCGTATTTTGTTCATTTTATTCAGTATGTCACATTTTGGAGTTTGTTGTGGTTCATATCGAGCTGTCGAGCGATCAGTTTATAACTCAATCAATCAGTCATTTAATCAATCAAGAGGCATTTAATTTCACATGGCAAACTGAACTTTTCTATAATTGGAAAGCTCAAACAATAATGGATTAATGTAAACATTTGCTATAAATATTACACAACTAAAAGGCAATCATCAATATAATATATATATATATATATATATATTATGGAATATATATATTCATAAGTGTGTAGTTATGTTTGAGCTCATATGCAATATTTACAAGCATTTTCAATGTTGATCGATGAATGTGAATGTTCACTGGAATCGCCTGATTATTTGTACAGTTATGTGATATGTTTTCTTTTCTGGACATTCATAGATGTGTGTGTACATATTGTGAGTGTGAGTGTGACTGTGACTGAGAGTGTGACTGTGACTGTGACTGTGACTGTGAGTATGTGAAACCTTTGGTGAGAGCTCTATATTGCATATGACTTTTGAATCCTTGGTACGAGTACATCGAACAGCCCCTACCTTGACCACAGTGCCGACCTGATTCGACTCGGATGCCGACTGGCGATTGTCCAGCAAATTGGCACGCTCCATATTTTCCAGTTGTAGTGTTTCCCTTGGCTGATCCAGAAGACGTTCGCGCATTTCATGTAGATAGGGACACCGCTGCATTCCTTAAGCTCCTCGCCAGCGACTTACAACTGATATTTGTTTGTTTGTTTTGTTGTTGTTGTTGTGGTTTCTTTTGTTGTTTTTGTGTTAGTTTTTAATGCTGAATAGTTTTGTCAAATATTTAATAGCTATCTACTTTATTTGGGCTGTGTTAAGCTGTATTTCTAAAGACAATCCCTAATATTTTAGTAAATGATTTTCCATTCGTGGCATATACATTTATGTAGGTATGTTCAAAGTTGTTTGTTTTTCGAGAAGTATAAAGTTCTTTAGGAGGTAATTTCTATTTGTTCATATAAATCAGTCATTCAGTTTGCAGCAGCAGTTTAATATTAAGACTTTTAGTTAGAAATTGGTCGTTCTGTAATGAGAGATGATATAAAATGTGTTAGGAAGCTGTAAAGACAAAAGCAGATTTTCTTCTTATAATCTCTGATACAATTAGAAATATTGCAAAATACTATTTGAAAATGAAATAAAATTGGAAAGAGCAGAGCGCTCAACAAGTGGAAATTCCAAAAGTAGTTTTATGATTTTATTTTTGGAATTGGCAACATCACTTGATGGACATCTGGCCAGCAGTCTGTCTAATCTCGAATTGCTGGATAATGTGTGTAGCGAAGTCGACTCAATTCCAAAAGAATTCTAATGGATTTTCAGTGATCTTGACAGATTGATGAGGGTCACACCACCCAATAGACGCGTGCCCTTTGAAATGCCAAAGTTTTGATGCTGCTCCAACATGTTATACAAAAACATACTGAAATTAATTACCCGACTTAGTCACAGACACATGCTCTTATACTCTGGCAGAGGGTGATTATGTTCTGAATCTGTAGCGCATCTACGGTAAGTATTCCTTTCTTATTTCTTATAATTTGAACTATGAGTATAGTGAACATATGAAAACCTGTGGAATCCGTAACTTTGACTTTGACTTTATATGCCAAATAGTTTTCAATACTTTTTTCAGCAGTCAGTCCGTCAACAAGTCAGGAGTAACTGTATTTGATATGCATATATATATATATATATATATGCTCAACCTATATATATATATAGATATTCACTTTATAAGGCGCAATTTGTTATAATGAGCTGCCCCACATATTGCTGGCTGCTGGCCAAGAGCTGAACACTCAGCACGCCCCCTTCATGCATCAGAGACGCATGTGGCACGCTGGCATATCCGGAGAGCAAGTGCATCCAGTAATCGCTTGCTGCACATTTTGTGCACTGTTTGTTGCGGCGAGGCGAGGTCGTGCCCCATTTCAGCTTACCCAGCCGCAGGCATACGAAAAGCACATAGAATAAAATCGGCTGCGAAGTGCGTGGGGAATGCGTACCAAAACAAACAAACAATTACAATTAAATACAAACGATCGAACCATACGAAAATGGAGAATCGAAAGATCGGCAGACGATGCATCGCTATTAACAAATAATTTACTGCCCAAATGTTAACTTCAGATTCATATTAATAAATATATAAAATTCTTGTGCATTTTTCTAAAGCTCCAGCTCTGATGACTAGTTTTCAATTTTTGGAAATGTAATATGATATAAAAAGTTTCATATCATAGATATAATAATAATAAAGATCAGAAAGTAAATGATTTTACCAGTAAATATATTTGTTTTATCTTTCATTAATAGTACTTTTATTCAGTCAGCATGCTCTTAACTGGGTGTTTGGGTGTTCTAGACTATATATTGCAGTATTTCGTCAACAGAAGTGGCAGTAGCAACATTAACACCAACACAGAGTCTCAAATTGAAAGCTTGCTTAAGGCCATTAACATTCGATGGCTAACAACTGCAGTCAGCCACAGCCGAAGCCGTCGAAGCGGTCATTTATGGTCTTAACAGAGAATCGAGAATCGAGTTGAGCTTTGAACTAGTGCAAAACTAACTCAAACCCGTTAATTGCAATGTTTGAGAAACTGAAATTGTTGATTGGGTAACCAGCTGGTAAGCAGCCTGTGAAAGTGCCACAAGATGATGCCACATGCAGCAGCAACGCAATGTTTACATTTTCATATTAGCCTCAACAAATCGGTGGGGGATTCATTCATCATAGGTTGCATTGCTCACTCATTTTAATGTTGTTGTTGTTGTTGTTGCTATTGCTATACTTTTTTATGATAGTTGCACAAAAGTGTCCGATGACAGATTAGAAGCGAACAACAGACAGACAGACAGACAGACAGACACAGTCACAAACCGCACCCACACCCATCGCAAACTTACGGAGCGGTGCCACTGATCCGCCAGAAAGAAAAAACAAACATTTTTCTTTTTACTTTTTATTTCTCATGTGTTTTTTTTCTTTTGTGTGTGTGTGTGTGTGTGTGTGTGTGTGAGTGCATTTGCAGATCTGTGAGCATTGAAGAGACGGAGCCCACATTGATAACCGGAAGTACAATTGTATAGCTGCAAACGAATACCAAATTGGGATTGGAAATGAAAATGGAAATATGCATGGGAATGAGTAGAACTATCTGACAGATGGACACATTTTGCTGTCTGTCAGTCGCAACATAAGTATAATAAAAGCCAATACAAACAAGTCACCCTGTAGAAAGCGCCAAGATGACATAAGTCCAATTACAAAAACTGAACGACTGAAAGACACCCAGTGCCATTATTGACAAGTAAAATCTAACAAGCCAGATAATCGCTTGGAAGTGACAATTTTGAATTTCTCAGAAACTGCCAAACAGATGTAACCAAATATATATAATCCTATAACAGATCTGTAGATACAAATACATTTGAATACATTTACGGGTATACAGTATACGGGTTTGAAAACCAAAACATGGGAAAATAGGGTGACCTTATAAGCCGAAACAAAAACAAAAACAGCAACAGAATTCTCAATGCTCTGCTGTCAATGATCCACAGCTGGCGCTGCTGCTGGCGCTGCTGCTGCTGCTGCTGCTGCTGCTGCTGCTGCTGCTGACATTTGCGTTTGACGTTGTGGGTGAATGGGTGCTTTGCTTTGCTTTGCTTTGTATTATTTATGTTTTATTTATGTTGTTGTTGCTTTTTTTTTTCATTTTCATTTTCATTTTTCTGATGCGTTCCTTTGGTCAGCTTCGAGTGCTCAAGAGCCGTCACGCTGCGGTGGGTGAAGAAGGGCGACAAATCGGTCTCAGCCACCCCATTTTGGGCTGCAATTTGGTGGTATTGTGCTCGTGGAAATGTGCATTGTGGGCGAGGTCGCCGCCTCATTAGCTGGATATGCAGATATTAGAATTTTGTTTTGGTCTGAGCTGTGTTTCTTTTTCAGTTGTAGTACTATGCCACATGCTAACCCACCACCCACCCGAAGGGTCAGCGGAAAACACACCACCGTTAGAATCACTTTCAACCCTCAACGCATGTTCAGAATGCTTTGACTGAACGCTTGGGCTACTGTATATAGCAAAAAATACAAGTCTTATGAGCGATATAAGTCGGGGATTGCTGAAGCGATCCAAAACAGCAAACTGAAATATTGTTGGCCTGCCTCTGGCCTCTGCCAAAGCAAAGTTTAAGGCGAACAAAATCAATGAATATTGCCAATGAGACAGCTTATGTAGCGATCGTTGGAGGAAAGTAATTGAAATCCGCTTACAATATTTTGTAATACTTTGCAGATCGATTTGATATAAATCCATGTTACGAAGAATCCATATCAAAATATTTCATATGAAATACAGCCGCAGGAAAAATCGTTTAATGTTATGGAGACTGATCTATCGCAAATACATAAAGATCAAGTTTCCCACTGGCTTCCCTCCATCAGAATGACCTAGTTCTGTGGCCAATGTACTTAAGCGTAGTATGTTTGTATGTGTGAGTGTATGTGGGGTAAAGCATTGCGACCCGTTGTCAGCCTTGCGGTTTCCGATTTCATTTTCAGTTTTCTTGCAATTACTCGTAACATTTGCCACTACGAAATAACTTTTGTCGCTATTGTTTTGGTGGCACTTTTATGGGTTTCCACTGCCAGCCAGCGAAGGTAGCGCAAAGCAAAAGAAACGCAAACGCATTTTGCGGACATTCCAATGTCTTTCTAATGGAAGACCAAGAAATGTGACAACAAGTACGACAACCAACACACACATACATATACATATACATATACACATACACATATGTATGTGTGTATGTGGGTAACTGTGGTAACAGTGGTAAAATGCGACGTGCGTCTACAACTTGAGAGGGGCGCCCAAAGTTTGGATTGTTTGGCAAATTGATAATTGTAATTTTGTAGACCTTTCATGCGACTATTAGCTAATTTGTTTGTGAATGTGTTTTGTAATTTTCTATGCAATGACTAAGCACAAAATAATTAGTTTTAATTACTTACTTGATTGGGTTTCTTCTTCTTCACATTATTCGTATTCGTCTGTTTCAACTTTCAAGTGGAATGGCAGTTAAGCTAAAGTGGCGTATTTGAGTTATTTGTTGTTGTGTTTTTGTGGTTCTTTCTTACACGTTTCGCATGTCGTTGTCACGACTTCGTCCTGCTTGTCGTGGGGCAGGGAAGGGAGGGTGGACGAGGCGAACGTGTGATTGGGCGTTTGATTGTTGCGCGCGCTTTGCGTTTTTTGCGTTGGCTTTTGTTGTTGTCCTCGATTTGACTACCTTTGCCAAAAATGTGTTGCGTTTGCCGGAAACGGAACGGGGGGCACACACACACACATACACAAACACTTTGCCAAAATGGACGACGACGCGCACACACACAATTACTATCGTTCACTTGCTTTTGATTTGTTTTTTCTCGTTTTTCTCTATTAATATTGATGCGGTTGTGGATGTCATGAGCTAACAAGTTTCACAAAAATAGTTAAGCTCAACACTTGAGGTATTTGGAAAAAAAAGAAAACAAAAATTAATGCCAGCAATTAAGGCGAGCGTCATCGCAGCAACCAAAGGCAACAGCAACAGCAACATCAACGTCAATGGCAACAGCATCAACAATGGCAACAATGTCTACAACAATAACAATAGCTACAAGTATTTTATTTGAATGACTATTCGAGCGGCCAATTTCGCTCACAGGCTAAATTAAAACTTGGCTTGACGCTAAGTCAAATTCTGATTCTGATTTCGATGGCGATTTCATGAATTTTTTATTTCTACAGCTTCTATTGTGCTGTGCTGTTAATGTTGATGTCAATGTTGGTTTTGGCTTTATGCTTTTGCAGGCACCGTATTGACTCTTCCATCACTCGTAACAGTTCGTGTATGACTGAGCTCGAACGCAACTAACAACTCAAAACGTAGAACGCATACAAAGCTCTGCCAACGGCAACGACGCGTCGCGTCGCAGCAGTAGCTGTAGCAGCAGCGGCAGCGACCGCAGCAACAGTCGTCGGCGACAACGTCGGCCAGCAGCAGAAGCAATAGCGATAGCAAACGTAGCTGTCGGCCTCTTACGTTCTCTGTGTATCGTAAATATTTACGATATACACAATTGCCTGCTGCTGCTACTACCGTTGCCAGTTTCGCAGTCTGCTGCACACGACGTTCGTTTTGCGAGTAGCCAGACAAAATGTAATGATGAAACGAAAGAAAACACGATGATCAACTGAATAACGATAATGATGAATGTCTGGAATTGAAAAACGTGAATTCTGATGACCGCCACTAAATGCGACAGATTGCATAATGAAAAAACTCATGGACATCTTTGTATTATAGGATATTTTTGGTATCTTATAATACCTAACTTATAATACAATAAATTTCGAAATTTACCTAAGGCATTCAAGATTTTTGAATTTTGCTCGTTTTTATGTCTCAAACTTCACAGCTGACTGTGGGCGATATATTAGAATATCGAATGAAAATATGTACATATAAAATTAATAAGAAAACATTTGATCTGAAGATAACAAGAATATATTTAAAGTAAAGCAATTTGTTGGGATACCCTTGCTTCCAGAATGAGACAGTTTTTTATTATACCTAGATACTCAAGTTTTTATTATATTAAATTTGAATTTTTTACTGTTTTAAACTTCTGTAAACCCTTCATTTCCGATTGACTTAAGCTGTATCCTGGTATTGAAAAATTGGCTAATTATTATTTTAACTTATTAATACAAAAATGATTTTCGTGAAAGCAGTGTAAATATATCTTTTTTATTCTGCACAGATAATGTGAACTACAAAATTTCAGTTGCCTAGGACTACCATGGATTGTAGACTTGTCTAAGATATGAATGAGAATAACTTGTTATTGAGCGTACTTGTGCGTGTTTTGTATGATTTATATGTGCATATATATATGTTTGTATTCATGTTTATGCAAGAGTTTACTCATAAGGACATATAAGTGTGCAAGAGGTTCAACATGGCCCAAGGATGCCGTCGGGACATCGGGAGTCAAGTGAGTTGGAGCGGGCGTTTCTGCTGCGGCTACGGCTGCAGCTCCTTCTCACTGTAGCTCGGCCTGTGACTCTGGCTCTGGTTTCGACTCTGGCTGGGCTTGAGTTGTGGCGCATGCGTGAGAAATGGGCAAAGGACATTCACCTTTTGCTTTTAGTTTGCCGCCAAACAGGGTGCATTTGGCGTAAACCTGCTTTTCTACCTAATTGCAATGTGGCGCGCCCACAGTTATTATTGCCAGTATGTTGCAGTTGGTAGGTGGTAGGTGGTGGATGGTGGGCGGAGGGTGGAGGGTGGAGGATGGAAAGTGGAGGTCTATCTAGGTGTGGGTGGTGCGTGGTGCGTGGCGAGTGGGTGCAGGCGTACGCATATATACATATATACATAGGTGTGCGGGGGGTATATATGCAATGGTCAAGCTGCAGTGTTCGTTGACAATGTGTGTGCGAGAAAGCCGTTGCTCGCCGAGCCCCAAATAATATACTAATTGGATTACACAGGCAAACAGGGCCCTTGGCAGGCCCTGGATAAACAGTAGGACACACCACAGCGCCCACTTTTCTTGAATTTTTTATTTGAACTCAACAAAAAAAAAATAAATAAAGAAAAATAAGCGACTATACAATAACACGGAAAAAAAAACAACAACCAGAAATGCTAACCCAGTTTTCGACCAGCTCAGTTGGCCAGGGCGTGGTTCAAATCCCGGGTAACGAGTTGGTATATATGGTATACATATGCCTTGTATAGGTACATAGGGCCGAGCCCCTGGCTGAACAGCATCCACAAAAGTGCAGCAGAAATCAGGGGTAGAGCACAGCATCCACAACCGAAACCGAATGAAACAGATATATATATAGAGAGAGACAGAGAGAGAGAGAGAGAGAGAGAGAGAGAGCGAGGGATAGAGAAAGAGATAGGGCGAAAAACAGAGATATGTATAAACAGCTACATAGCGACAGAGGGAGAGAGAGAGAGAGAGAGAGAGAGAGAGAGAGAGATAGAGCGCTGGAGTGAAAGCCCTTCGTAGCTGGAGAAAGTATTTAGATGCCGAATTCAAATGCTGCAGCTACTTTTTAGTTAACAGCCCCGGGCTTTTAAGCTGCCTCGTGGACCACGAGATACGCAAGAGTTTTTTTTTTTTTTTTTTGTTCACTCTCTGCAGCGATTTTCAACCCTTAGCCGGTGTTGTGTGGGACTCGCTCTTACCACAGATACATGCCTATTTGAAGATACAAATGCGAGCACAACTTATTTTTTTTCGCCTGTTAACTTTCTGAGCTGATTCTTTACTCATTCACCGACTAGCTGCTCCCAATATGTAGCTGCATATTTATTTGGCTACTTGCTTAGAGCACTCTACGAGAGACAGAGAGAGAGAGAGAGAGAGGGAGAGATAGAGAGGGAAATTGCTAACTAGCGCCGACTTAATCCAAATAAAACAAATGTTCTTTTCATAGTAATCGAAATGGTTTTTATTCATTTTACTGCATTATGGGGTACACACACGACTGGAGTTTGTCTATAAGGAAATCAATTGTATTTGTATGGCCAGAATCTATTGTATTTATTATTCAGCTGTTAAATTAAATCAATAAATTGTTAATTATTTTAAATTTCTATTTTTTTTTTTTAGATTTTTTTGATTGAGTTCTTTGACTTATTGTAATTTAAAAAAGTTTCTAGTTAACGCTGTAAAAATAATTATTTTGGTATGACATTAATGTTGACTTTTATTTATGTACTTAGTATGTTTTAAGTGGTTTTTGTTTTATTAGTTTTTGGTTTTTCTTTGGCTACTGGAATAGGAGTTTTCAATACACATTTTAGTGGAGTTCGAATTCATCTCGTAATTAGTAACTAGTTTAATAAATTCTAATATTACGCTTTGTAAATACATATCAATTTTGATTAGACATTTTCGATTATACGATTTCCATTTCGGTATTCAATTTATTTCAAGTTCATTTGCTTGTTATTATTATAATTATTATAATTATTATGTTTTTTTTGTTTTTCCATTTTTTGTTGAGCAGTGTTTAAGTGTAGATTAAATACATGTAAGAAAATGCATACAAAGTTACAGTTAGACTAATTAAAAATTTAGTTTGAATATAAAATTGAGATAACTAAGTTATACATACATATACAATTATTATTCAATATACGTTTTCTCATGTTGAAAACTTGAATATACAATACCTGTTGACTTGCTCTTTCAAGATGAACACAAATCGTTGATTGCACATACATATGTATGCGAGTACATATGTATTACACAATGTGCATATGTCTACATAAAGCAATTCGAACTTAGGCTAAGTAAAAACTCTTTGGCGTTGAAAAATATACAAGTGAATGTTATTCGTATATGAATCAAGAATTTACACATACGGGTATATAGTTCTAATAAAAACTTATGTTTAATATTTAGTTGCACATATGTATGTATATATATATTCTACATACACATACAAACACACATTCCGTCTATATACTATACCTTTATGGTAGACAAAAAAAAATTTTCTTTTAGGTTTTTTTTTTAAAGGTGTGTTTTACTCTTAAGTATTATAAAATACATAGTTTGTTTTCTGTTTTCTGTTTTCTGTTTTCTTCTTCTTCATTTTTTTTTTGCTTGTGCGTTTTTGTTGCGATTCTCATTTTGATTTGTCTTTCTACCGTTTGAGCTTACCAAATATTGGATATTTATTACGAACACGTAAGTCTTAGCCAAGTATTTTCCGGTTGGTTAATAAATAATTGTTGGATGCAACATACATAATACATAATGTATAGGACACATGTGCAAACATATGTGTTATCAATCTGAACAAGCATAAGAAAATTATCACAAAAACTTATGGATAAGTACTCGTATTTGAATGCTTACAAATAAATAAATAGTATATAAGAGAACATCGAATATGCAATTGAATCGTTGCAATTCAACAAACCCAAATTCAGTTATTCAATCTAATGACAACGATATACGATTAATAAACGAAGAAATTCAACAATAATGGGGCCGATCGTATATATTATCGCAAAATTGAAGAGCGTTGCAAATACATAAGCTTTCACTTGGTATATATATGTATTTATGTATATGAATGTATATATTGTATATGTATTTATGTCTGTATATTGATTGATATCAACTCGATTTTTAGCTGTTGTCAGTTGTTCTCCGATATACCATACCATACTGAATAACCTTTCTATATCATATGCTACTATGTAGTACAATATAATTAATACTTTTCGTGGTTGTTTGACTTTATCGCTCGCATTTGGTGGGGTTTATGTTTTTCTCGCCATATATTTAATATGCAAGTTGATGTATTTTGATTTCGTGTACTTAATTTCGATTATGCAGCAACATCTAAGTAAATACTTTAATATATGTGTATGTATGACTATATATGTATGTATGTATGAATATATATTTTTATTGCTTTACGGTATGCATATAGAATGTTTACGAAGGAATGTCATCTATATGTGGTATAGTTTCATTAGTTATCAGGTTATATGCATACTACGATTCACAACATGTGTTCCGCTAGAATTGGACAAACATTGAGTCCCTAGTATGAAAAATGTGCGAAACACTCGCTTGTTTGCAACTCTGAAGATCTGTCACGGAACTTTGTTATAGATATATGTATGCACTGTATTAGGGGGCATCGACCTATAAATATTTTCAAATACATTACTTATTCGATTGGGAATCAACATGAATCTAACATCTGGGTATACAAGTATGAATTTACTGATTCACCCCTACAATCGTCATCAAACCTAAACATTGTCTTGCCACAAACACTCGCACACACACACACACACAAACACACACACATACACACTCTGACACACACAGACTCACACCGAGATACATACGATACGATAAGGAGACGTTAATTTTAAGTAGGACTTGACATTGTGTCTGGGTTTTTCTCAAAATTTGTTTGGAGTTTTCGATCTATAAAGTCTTTGTATGGTTTACTTGCAATCATATTCGTTTATATATATATATATATATATATATATATATATATATAATTGTATATGCATGTATATGGGCTTAAATGTGTATGCATATGTAACTTAGCTTAGTATTTGATTCAAAGTTAATTGGTTTTCATTTTCATTGCCATTTCCAACTTACGGATATGTTTTAGCTTTCGTTTGATTTTTTTCGCTTTTGGCTCTAAAAATTGTTTTGCACCCGTCCAATTTGTCATGACGGTGGTTCTTAAGTTTTTGCTGGGTGGTGGTGATGGTGGTGGTGTCGGTGTCTACTTTTTTTTTGTTGTTTGTTTTAGTTTTAGCTTGTTTTGTCTATGTTTGGTGGGTGGAGGTGGAGGAGTTGGTGGAGTGCTAAACAAAGCTGAGCTCATGTCCGCTTACCGCGTCGATGAACTCAAAGTGCGCGTAAACTCATTCACCATTTATGACGTACACCGGACAGAAGGCCTTGTCAGTGTTGAGGCTCTGCGGCGACAGGGCCCGGCCGGGGGCCCGTTCTAATCGGCAGGCTGCGCTGCCGCCGCCCTGTTCGTCCTCGTCAAGCTGGACAGATGCCACTCCAGCTGTGCCCGATTCATTTCCGTTGCTGTTGCCGTTGCCGTTGCCGTTACCGTTGCCATTACCATTTCCGTTAGTGACTCCTCCGGCTTCAGTGTCAGTGGCATTTAAACCGCTGCCGCCGCTGTCTGCCTCATCAACCGTCTCGAGCTCGCCACCGGCCAGAGTTGTGGAACAGTAGCAGTAGGATAGATTTGTCTTGAGATCCTCACAGAATTGTTGCTGCTGCGCAATGCTCTGAATGCGCGAGCGGGCGAATTCTCACATATACGTCGGCTTGAGCTTATAGGCGCGCTTCCAGATCTCGCACAGGCAGACCGTCGAGTGGAATCGATAGAATATGGCCAATGGCATCGATACATGGGTGATTATGGTCCAGGCCCACAGCCCATAGAAGTTCAGCTGTATGGGATGCGATTCGGCACGCGATTTCTCCAGCGTACTTATTGCCCACATGGCCAGATTTACCACCAGCATGAAAGTGACTATCTCCCGTCCGGGCTTCTTGCGTAAGTGTTCCGGACTGACAGCTTGTCGCCGACTGGCATCCAGTATGAACATGGTCTGGCAGGCGGTCTGCACGATGGAGGCCAGAGCATTGATCGGCACCAACATATCATCGCTGCGCAGTGTAAAATGTCCGGCGATAACCGTAAAGATGTTGTACAAAAACGAACCGGTCTGTGCCCCCACCAATAGGATGTCATCCAGGGAGAAACTGCGATACGCATCGTACTGCAGATGCCGGATCTGAATCATGCCCAGCAGTGTGGCTATGGTCGCTGTGCCATAGATAAGCAGCTCACAGATGGTCACCTCGGTTACGGCCAGTGCGACAAATTCCGGTCGCGAAATGAGCACAAAGAATATGATTAGCGAGATGATGGTCAACACCAGGATCAGTATGCCCACAAACAGACCCTTGTGGGCGCGGGCACAGTCCACGGAGTAGTGATGTGGCGATCGTTTCATTGGAGAGCTAATCATATCCGGTCGCTGTTGTGGTGTGCTTTGTGGGCGTGAAATGCTGCGCCACATCACATAGAGGATGGCAGCACAGATCAGCGAGTACTCAATGGTGCAGGGGAACAGAAAGGGCGAGGCATCCTGTACCAAAGTGCCAATGATATTGGTGCGCCGGCACTCGAAGATCTGATACGGACCCTTCAAGCCGCGTGGCACACGCAAATGTGCGGTCGGATCGTGCTGGATGACAGCGTGTCCACGCGAGTGTCCGGGTATGCGATGCGAGATACGCAGTGTGCGATTCTCCGGATTGTAAAATGTTAGAATCTCGTGCTTCGTCTCCTGGATCAACACGTTCAGCCAGACAGCCAGATTCGTGCCGATCATGTGCATCAGGCCAAAGCGAGCGATGATCTTGTAGCGATACACTTTGATCTGTTCGTTGTTCAAAAAGATGAAGTACATCTGGATGAAGATGAAGGCCATGCGCGTCGCTGGCGTCAGCGCCAGCAGCACATTGTGGCACTTAGTGTCCGGATTCAGCTCAAAGTACTGACCAAATTCCAAGCCAGAGTAGATCATGCTGCCAATACCAAATGCTGCAACAACGACAATTACAACCGATAACGGATGAGTGACAAATGAATGTGGGATACAAATTATCCTTGCTGATTACTCACCCACAGCTCCCATGCGCAAATAGAAGCTGCCGTAGTGATGCTGCCTGCCCAGGGGCGACAGCAGCGACGGACGACGCACCTGGATGGGCGGCGGAATGCGGCGATTGGTTGACGTGCTATCCGTATCCGATTCATCCATGCTATCCGTGGCGCTCGCCTTGGCCGTTGACTTATTTGGCGACGTAGCTGCAAATGCGAAATGCCAATGGAGTCAATCATCAATTCGCTCCATTCGCTCTCAGATCCAATAATTCACTTACCCATGGGCACTGGCAGCTTCGGACGACCCCAGAGCAGTGTGGCGTACATAAAGAGCAAGAAAATCATGCTGCCAATGTACAAATACAAATAGTACACCTAAAATATGAAGAAAAGTAAATAAATAAAATAAACTTAATTTAAATCAGACTCCAGGAATATGGCAATTAAGTCTAACTCAGCAGTGATTAAAAGGAGGAAGCACAAAAATGGAAAAAACGTATTATAATTTGTACACAATATTCTAAAGGGGTTATGGATAGCATAATTAGAACTACAAGTTTGAAGAGAAAGAGGCAGAAAATTGCTGTAAAATTAGGTTGGCTTGTGTAAAAAAATAACACCAAGCATTGTTCTACGATCAGAAAGAGAAGGAAGATTTATTGATAAAAGTCTACTACGGTAAGAAGGTAAGGTAATATTAGTATTCCAATGAAGATCCCTAAGGGCAAATAATAGGAACTGTTTTTGTACGGATTCTATTCTATCCTGATGAACCTTGTAATTGGGTGACCATATACAAGATCCATATTCCAGAATAGGACGCACAAGTGAAGAGTTTTAGTAATGTAGGGATCTTCGAATTCTTTTGACCAGCGCTTAATGAAACCCAGACATGACTGAGCACTTATCAAAATCAGCCTGATAAAATTGAAATTCAGAATTTATCTAATATTTCAGAAAATTTTTTCTGAATATATACACGAATAATATTAATATAAAACTTCAAACTTAATTGAGTTCAGATGGCCAAAGCAGCTGTTAAATAAGGGGAAAAAAATCAGCAAATATATATATACATATATACATATATATATATATATATATGAATATGAAACGTGCTTAACAAATGAGAGAGAGAACGAACTAACCTCATAGAAGGATGGTGGTATATAGGTAGAGATGACCTCAGCCATGGGAAATGCAATGCCCATAACTACCAGCAGTTTGCCGTATAGGGCTGAAAAGAGAGTGGCCAGAGCATCGCCGCTGCAAAGCGAAATTGGAAATCATTAGGGGATTAGAATGCGGAATCCGTATAAGAAGTAGTCGCTACTTACGCTTTGATGCGCGGCATTGGTGGATAGACGAAAGAGGGGCGATGGGTGCGCTTGATGGCCGGTATTACCGGATAGTTGGTCAACTGATGCGAGTGATACATGAGCGCCATTTGGCCATCGGTATGTCGAAGCTGGTGCTGGGAGCTGCTGCTGCCCGGCGATGAGGGCGTCTCTGAGCTATCGTTGTCATTGCGACCATTGTCATCATCGCCATCGCCGTCCCCGCCGCCGAGTATGAGACCACTGGGTCCAGCCGTCTCCACTCTGTCCTTTGTCGGCAAACTGGACTCATCGATGGTTACATGATGCTGCGACCCGGACCGTGCTGACATGCGACCCGGCGAAACGGCTGCCGTTACGTGTCCAGCCTCGCCGGACGTGGCCAGCAGCGAGCTGCCCAGCACGGGAGCAGCCAGCGGCAGGGCACGTCGCCCATAGCCGGGCGAGCGTCCATCCACATCCTGGGCCGCTGCCGATGGCGAATAGCTGCTCGGCACTGTGGGCGTCGGCACGCGCACACTGTGTGTGTGGTGATTCTGATGATGCGGATGCTGGAACTGATGCGGCAAGTGGTAGTGATGATGGCTGGTCGTGAAGTGGGTACGCGGCTGACTGGTCACCACACTGGGTGGTGCTGTGGTAACGGCAACGGCAACAGTAACGGAAACTTGCTCGGCGCCAGACAACTGTGATGACTTCTGCTCATCCTGGTAGCTGAGCGTGGCCAGCGGTGGCTCCGGGGCGACAATGCTGCTGCTGCTGCTGGAATTCGATTTAGTGGATACAGAAGACATGGAATGCGTGGCTGTATTAGATAGGATTGGATAACATTTGCCGTGCAGTCGCAACGATGAGCGACGTCGATTCACTGATTGTGCCGCAAGTCACCAGATTTGCATGAGCCCCCGTTTTGTCTTTTTTTTTCTTTTTGGACGCAGCTTGCGCAGATTTTGCAGACTCTCACAGATAGGCACAACAGTGGCTTAATTAAATAATGGGCCCACTGTTGCCATGAGGTCGCATACATGCATACATACATTGTGTACATGTGCATCGTGTTAATACACACTTAAATATGTGTGCGAGCATAACTAAATGCCGCTATATGATGTATTCATGCTGACTGCAAACATTGCCAGACACTTCCGCCGAGGCGGCATCCACATCGGCATCTACATTGTGCGACTTTCAAGATACAAAAGATGCTCAAAAGTGACGGACTTGCTGCACACATATGAAATATGTTAATTAACTATTTTCAATCTCATGTTTAATTGATGTACAGATCATGTTCCAACTCTTGAATAGCTACCCAAAATATGAGCAGATTTTGCAAGCCCATAAATCATTTTGGCAGCCCCATCTAATTCATCTGATCTGTGTCATTGTCATTGTCATTCGATGCAGAGCAGCTGCTTTCAACGGGTGCTCCCAAATTGTGCCTAATAATAGCAAAACAAAAAACAAAATCAAACAAAAAAAGTGAAAAAATAACATCTAATGAAAAACCCCCTCCATAAACCGCTGGGGCTGCCCAAAGCGGCAATTGAAACTAATCGCTCTCTAGCACAAGTCCAATCTAAAAAATTAGCATATATATATATATATATTCATATAGAGGTCTGGGGTAGCGATTCAGTATTTAAGACAGACTTAAAAGTGATTTATTAATTGTAGCTTTTGATTACAAACGATCCATTTATAAATGGCAATTGGAATTCGTAACTGGAAACACACACAAAACACACAACTTAAAATATCTTAGAAATATTGATTAATATAAAAAAGAAAATTAAAAAAATGATGAAAAAAAAACACATTGAACTCATAATTATGTAAGAAGCAGCTTTGCTTGCATAGCTAAGCAAATGCTTACTGCATAAGGTACAAATACAGATTCATCAACTTCAAATATATAATTTGTCGCATTCGTAAATCTAAGGTTATTCACACGAATCTTTTGTCCGTGCTGCATTCATATTTGCATTCATCTGCACTCACAGATCACTTGTGAATGTAATGAAATGCATTTACTATCGTATTTGGATTTAAATTGAAGTCTGGATTCCAGATTCCAGATTCTAGATTGAGTTTGAGCCTAAGAATAGGCTGACATGCCACTCGACAGTATTGTGTGAAGAGCGCAGCAGCACTCGAATGGGCACTCATCCTTATGGAGCAGTTCAGGTACTCGGATTAAGGGTATGAGACTTGGAAATTGCAACAAGTGTGCCCCAGCTTATAAATAACCTTGACATAGGGCAACTCTGACTCGAATGTGGTTGCAAGCCTATAGCGTACTTCAAGTCCACAATATCCAGGGAGTCGACCCGACTGAGGTTGACGCTTGTTGTGGTTAGTGTGAATACTGTGAATGCTGTGCAACATGCACTCAAGCGCTCTTGTAATCGCATTTCTAAAAGCGTGCTGCATACTTTATGGCGTGTCGCTCGGGGTTGTTAACCTGCCCTCAACCCAACTCAACCGAACTCATCCCGACTCCACTCGACTGTTGCATTAATGGCCAGGCGTGGCATGGGCATGTAGCACAAGCGAGCAGGATAGAGCCACAACAAGGAGAAGTCAGCAGATAAATTTACACAGCAAAAACACATTCATGAATAGCACCCTAAACTCATCGAACCCAAAACATTAAAACAAAGCTCAGATGACCATAACAGACCCCATTTGTAAGCCAGAAATAGATTATTTATTTGATTTATATATTATATTTATATATTTATATTTTAGCTTATTCGTTTGTAATTTCCTGTCATTAAACTGATGTTACATATTTATATTTGATTTATATATATTTTTGATTTTGAATGAATGGGCTGCACACCACAGCTATTTGACGCCAAGTCATTGTTTTCGATAAGTAAGGAGTACATTTCAATTCGAATGCATATGCTACAAAAATACTGAGTGGACAAAAAGAAAACCATTTTCCAACAACTAATTCAAAGTTCTTAGTTGGCTTTTGTTGCTTATTTCTATGCAAATGTTTGAATTCACAGAGAACACATTCGCAACGGTCTCCAGCATCGGATCTGATTATCAGACAAGGCACGCGCTGGCTTGGAAATGTCCATTATGCGAATGCATTGAGGGCATTGAATGGACGAGCTGTCATCTCCAGGACTGGCAGTTGCCGCTCATCCCTCCACCTTCTGCTTGGACATAATACCCTTAGCACAGCATACTTTCAATTGACCTATTTTGTATTGGCTGTGGCTGGACGGCGCAACGTCAATTGTGGCACTGCGTCTGTAGGCGGCATCAGGTGACATCAGCAGAGGACAACAACCTGAAGCAGCAGCTGCAGCAGCAGCAGCGCCTCTTTGTTCCACAATTCGTTCGTGGCAAGCCAATCAAGTTGGCAGCTGTTGCAATTGCTGCCACTGACACAGCGCCAACTGACGCCCACGGGCAAACTAGAGGACAAAATGTCGCATACGCTATGTGGGCCTGAATGGCTGCGCAACTTGTCAGGGTGTTGCACTGGGAACGTGATGTTTAATTAATGCAAAGTGTAAAAGCAACGCAGCCAACGCTGCAGACTCTACTCTAAAGTGAGACGCATCCATGCTGCATGCCAGCGTGGCAGGGTCAGCGGAATGAGGCGGGTGCACTAGGCGCATTTGTAGTAGGCATCAGACGAAAGCCCTGGGCAACATACAGCATACAGTCCACAGCCTGCAGCATACAGCATGCAACATGCGGCAAGCGTCGAGTGTACAAGTTAAACTGTTTTGCTCTACTATTAACAGCATCTAATGGAGGCAGACAGCACCCGAGAGCCAGATAGCCTGAGAGCCATGACAACGCTTTGGTAATTAACAAAAGTGTGCGTTTGTCTGTACTACTAAGTTGGTTAGAGTGCTTGCCTCATCATAATGCAATCAGAGTAGACCAACAAGCTGCAGAAAACAATAACCAGCAGCTAAAACATGGCTTTCATATACTGTTCAGCAACCACTCCAGATGAACATCCAGATAACATTGTATTTAAGCAGAGCAAAATATTAAATTTCCTATTTTAATTAAATTTCAACGAAAATCCCTAATTAATCCGGCACATTGACTAATTGCTAAACTGATTCAATTATGAAAATATTACGTTGCAACTTTCACAAAATGCGCTTCAAATGAATTTCAATATAATGCTTGGCCAAAATGATGGTTTGGTTTTGATTATACTCTGGTTGAGAATCAAGCGAATTTCAATTTTAAATTTTAAATTTCATAAATCGCCACTGCTCCACTTTGAATCAAATAGCAGCAGACTAAATAGCTGAGCCTGCTGCTATGATCCAGGGAAATTGCAAAGGCCCAATTACAATTTTAAAAGATGCTTGCAAAAACTGAAGGCTCTTAAAGTTGATACGTATCCAATACCACTTGCCACACTTTGTTGGCCTGCCCCGAAAGCCGTAACTCTCTCTGCTGCACATTGTCACATGCAGCCTGGCAGAGCTCCAAGCTGCTGCTTGCAGTCCTTTTCAGTTGTTTGGCTTCCAGCAGCAGGTCTCGGGCATGGGAAACCATCATTTCTATTGTACAAAAACATTCGTTCTAATAGCAATAAGAATAATAATAAAAATAAGTAAATAATAAATGAAAACAACAAAGATCACAGAATTTTAAGAGTCTTATTATTGTGATTATCATTATCATAATTATATATATATATATACATATATATATATATATATATATATCATAAATGTTAAGTTAATTATAAGCTATTAGAAGTGCTGTCATTCCCCCAGACTCATTCCTATTCTATGTGCACATTTAATATAAACATAATAATACAAAATAATAAATATAATAATAATTATAATGCGGGTATATGTTGGACTAGGACAAGGCATTCGAATCGTGAATGCTTAGAGTGGGCAGAGTGATGTCCTGCTTACCTGACTGGTTTTTTAATCGCAACTGGGGCTGAGGCAATGGCCGCTGCTGCTGCCTCCGCTAGCTTGGGCGGGCTGCTCACCAGTGGGGGGCTGCAGACGCGCGGCGGTGTTGTTACCCTTGGCGGACTGTGCATATGCCGCGGTGGACTCTTGGCAAGCTCGGGCGGTGAGCTGCGCATCAGTGGAGGCGATGGCATCGCCGGAGCACCCTCGCCAACGGGTGGACTCTGCACGCGCTCGGCACTGCGTTGGGATGATGACTTCAATGATGGCGCGGGGCTCCTCATCGAGATGGAGACTTGTGATTTGAGAGATGTCTGCGACTTGAGCGAAGACTGAGGCGATAGCACAGCTGCAGCGGCAGCGGCAGCGGTAGCAGAGACAATCGAGCCTGTGCGAGATCCGGCCCGGGAGCCGGCTCTTGATCCTGCTTGGGAGCCGGCTCGTGATCCTGCATGGGAGCCGGTGAGTGGGCTAGCGCGGGATCGCTGACTGCCGCTGCGACTGCGGCAGTCCGGCTTGGGTGAGGCGGCGGCGGAGGCTACCACGTTGCCAGATGCCATGGCTGCAATGGCACCGCTGGTGGACATGATGCCGCCGCTGGCAATGCTGGCTGCTCTCGGCGAGCTGATGCTATCGGCTGGATCATCGTCGTCGGCCACATTCAACGACAGCTCATCGGCTTCCACCTTGGTCAACTCCTCCTCATCAACGTCCAAAGAACGCGGTTGCTCGGGATACTCGACATCTGCCGGTTCATCCTCGAGTCCGGCCGGTGGCGGTGGTATGAAGCCGCGTCCCAGACTGTCATCGTCTAGCTCCGCAAAGTGCTCCGGTGGTGGCGCAATGATGGAGGATGCCGAGTAGCCATTGCTAGGCGGTGTGGTAATCGTAGTCGACTCATCCTCATAGTCCAGTGATCTGCTATACTCCTCCGCGGCCAACTGCTGACCACCGCTCATGGGCAGCGCATCCAACTCTAGCTCTGGCTCAGGCTCTAGCTCGGGCTCTTTCTGCTCCGGCTCCGGTTCCGAGTCCGGTTGCTGTCTGGCAATGGCATGTGCTGAAATTGGCTGTGACTCCTCCTCGCTCTCAGATGAAGGAGTTTTCGGTGGTGGTTTGCTAGCATGCTGCACCGACGGTGACATTATGTGTCCGATTTTCATCACGGGCTTTGGCGGCGGCGACGGCGGTGGGGATGGCGATGTCGATGGCGATTTGGTCAGCGGTGGCGTTACAGTTCCCTGCACATACGACAGATTCGAGGGCAATGGCGGCAGCGGTGGTGGTGGTGATGACTTATCCTCATCCTCATCCTCATCATCGTCATCATCATTATCAACATCGGCTTCAGCGCCATCCTCCTCCAGGTGCACAGCTGGTGGCGGTGGTTGAACGACCGCCTCCTCGGCATCGTCTGTTTCCTCGCCATCGTCGTCGTCAGTACGCAGTCCAGCATCATCGCGGGGCGACAATGGTGGCGGCGGTATCAGCTCTAACTCGAGCACCGAACTGGAACTGGGCGAGCCTGGTGGTGAGCTCCCCTCCATGCTGAGCTGCTGCTGCGGCGGCGGCGTTGGTGTTGGTGGCATATCCTCCGTCTCTGTCAGCGTCGGCAGCGGCTGGCCAAGCAAACCGGGTGGTGGCGGTGGTGGTGCCACCAGCAGCAGCATCTCCTCGCTCAGCGATACTGTCGGTAACGGCGGTGGCAGTGGCAATGGAGGCGGCAGCACATGGACGCCCGATCCCGATGCGAGTGCAGCATCCAGATTTGTATTGCTATTGTCCACATCCTCGATGTCCGAATCGATGCCCTGGGCAAAGTCCATGTAAAAATTGTCGCGCGAATCGCTGGAACCGCGTCGCAGTTTTAGCGACAGCGATAGATCCGGTGAGCTATCCATGCTGTGCTCCTGTATCCCTTTTGTTGCGTCTCGGTTTCTCTCGCTCTCTCTCTCTCTCGCTCTCTCTCTCCCTCTCTCTCTCTCTCTCTCTCGGTATCTGTGTCTTCCTTTGTGGATTCACTAAAATTCCTTTACTCGAATTGCTGTTTTTATTTATTTTTTTGTTTTTTTGTGTCTTTTGTTATGGTTTCTGCAGTTGGGCGCTTTTCACTTTATACCGTCTACGCACATTTTGTGTATAGTGTGTATCCCTAGAAATGCACAAGTCACAGCTAAGCACACACACACACACACAAACACACACGCATTCGCATACGCATGCCGGAAAAGTCATCTACAGCTTCCTTCTGTGTGTGTGTGTGTGAGTTGCTGCCCGGGGCGGGGTGGTGTGGGGCGTGGCAATTGCATTTGCTGCGAATTTCGCTTTTTACGCAACGAATCCTTTGTGCGTGCATATGTGTGTGTGTGTGTGTGTATGCGTGTGCGAGAAAGTGCGTAATATGAAATACGCAACAAGAGCAACCACCGAACGAACAAACAAACACCTCAAACAGTAAAAATTTCCTTGTTGTTTGTTTGTTGGTTTTCCCTGGTTTGTTGCGCAGTTGTTGTTGACTTACTGACCAAATACACATACACACACACACATACAGATAGACAGACAACCACAGAGGCCTTGTACTGTTAGGCGGCAACTGCGGCTTTTAAATGCTAACGAACTGAACAACAACTTAATGTACATAAAAATGCGGATGTCGATGTTGTCCCTACAAGGGACCAATATGTGTATATATTTTCTGTGTGTGTGTGTGTGAGTGCTTTGTAGGGCAGGAATTGTGCTGTTTGTATATGTTAGTTTTGCACAGGAAAAGTAAGCAGAAGTGCTCAAGGCAGAGCTTAAGCAAACGCCCCACTAATAAGGAAACATGATAGTACCGTTATTCAATATCAACAAACTGTATTTCCTTAAGTTTTCATTGTTTTTTGGCTTATTTTTTTTTGTTTATTTTATTTTATTTTTTTTTTTTTGTAGTTTATGTTGTATTGCAATTAGTGTTACACATTTACGTTTCGGTTCGGTTCGTTTCGCTACGTTTCGGTTTCGGTTCGGTCCGGAATTTTTGGGGGCACACGGAGTGCGCGCCTGACGCTGGGATTTTTTGGATTCCTGCTGCGGCGGCACTTAATACTAGAATGAATCGTCGTCAGTGCGAGACAAGCTGCGCCATTGCCGTTGTCATCAGAGCAGCCTCTCAGCCTCTCCAACTTTCCGACTCTCAAGCAGCAGCAGAGTCAGATCCACCGCCGAACCCGGGGACAGAGAGAGAGCGAGAGAGCGCGTGAAAATTGAGAGCAGGGAGAGGGAGCAAGATGGACGAAGCGAGAGAAAGAGAGAATGCAAGCAGCTGTATACAATGGATGTTGACCACACGAATGGAGTGATGAATGAATATTATTGATATGTACAGACTATATACGAGCATCCATAAGAGCGGCCCACTGTGCGGCCCACTCTGGCTCTTTACCTATTTTGAGGGAGCATGTGAAAAGCGGGCACTGCGTAGTGACGCCTCAATTGAGAGCGTACGTTGGAAGAGAAGTGAGCAGCTCAGCGAAAACAATTGCAGCTTGCTGATGACGGATATGCGCACGCCTTTATATCCATGCAAAATGTGCTGGAATTTCGCAACATTATTTTTTTTCTTTTGGTGGGGGAGAGCAGAGAGTTAGTCGGCTTGGTGTGCGTATAAAGCAATACGTAAAGTTGAGAGTCCTTGCAGAGCACATATTGCATTCGACTGTTGCCAGAAAATGCACTCATAAATATTCTATGACACTTGTATTTCACTATTAAAAGTTGAATGTTTAAGCATATAAAACAAAATGCGCGGCAAACTGAAAGTATCGCTTATATATATTATATTTTTAACGATGTTTTAGAGTTTGGTCACATTTTTTCCCGCCTAACAGGCGACATATTGAAACGTTTGTGCTTAAACGATTACTTAATTTTTGAGCATTTATCGTGTAGATAAGCGACATTTATTTTTTTCATTTAAAATGAATACATTTATTAAGTTGCCATATCACAATTGCTCGTGCATAATACTCAATAAATAAAAAATAAAATAAAAATATACTAGATATCGTTACTGGTGGTTTTGTATCATTAATATCGATATATCGATATCGTCGATGAGATTGCTACACTTCTGGTCTGACTAAACACCAATAAATTAGATGAAAATTAAATCAATTACCATTTCTTAAGTGTATCAAATGTTTGGGAGTCCTACTTAAATTGCAATCGAGTGGAAGCACAATGAGCTCGCGCGGATCGAGCGCCGGGCCCACGCTCAATTTTAAAGCAGTGCTGCTGGGCGAAGGTGAGTAAAGCTGCAATAACACTTTGCATGGCTTTTGTCGTTTGGTGCCTTTGTTTTTGATATGGAATGCGCTGCGCATTTGCAGGTTGCGTGGGCAAAACATCGCTGGTGCTGCGCTACATAGAAGATAAGTTCAACACACATCACCTAAGTACGTTGCAGGCATCTTTCGTTACCAAAAAGGTGACGCTGCCCGATGAGCGACGTGCACTGCTCAACATTTGGGATACGGCCGGGCAGGAGCGCTTTCATGCACTGGGCCCCATCTATTATCGGGGATCGGATGGGGCACTGCTGGTGTACGACATCACCGATCAGGACTCATTTCGAAAGGTCAAGTCGTGGGTGCGCGAACTTAAGCAGATGCGTGGCAAGGAAATTGCGCTGGTCATTGTGGGCAACAAGACTGATCTTGAGGAGCAGCGTGCCATTAGTTATGAGACGGCACTGCGCTACGCATACACAGTGGGCGCACAGTATGTGGAGACATCCGCCAAGGAAAATGAGGGCGTCCATGACCTCTTCGAGCTGCTTATCCAACTGATGGTGGAGCACCATGGAAGCAAACAGCAGAACGATACCAATGCACTGCGCTTGCAGATCACCGGACTAGCGCCAAATGCCGGCGCCATCAGCATCTCGGATGACACTGAAGCGGACCAGGAGAGTGGCTCTGGTTCCTCACCAAATCGCTCCTGCTGTGGCATCTAGGCTGCCAGGCAGTCGTCTATTGTGATAATACATATATACTAGTAGATCTATAATCGATGTGTATTTGTATATAATACGTGTATTTATGTATCCCCCATACCATGTCGAACTAATCTGCGGGCATGCGTATACGATTCAGTTCCCAGTTAAACCGTTTTGCAGTGCTAACCCAATTCCCCTCTCACAAGAGCGATCCAGTATTTTATTTTTGCCTACGTATTGGTTTTTTGTTTGTTCTTGTGCAACTTGTTCGAGTCACTCTTGTTTGTTTTTCTTTAATTTGCAATCGTTAATTAAAGTTTTTGTATGCGTCAGTCTAATAACTTGTGAGTTTTGTGACCATCTTAAAGCCGCGCGTAGATTAACGCTGCAAGTGTCCTTGCGGACGGGGCGGGACTTACAACTTACAACTATGAGCGAGGTGAATAAACCAATGTCGCAAGCAACTACAATGAAATTGTGAAAATGATTAATGTTTAGACGACGGGTCTCGTCACTTTAGGCACCGCGAAGTCTAATCAGTAAAGGCAATTTATTTTCGGTGATATTAAGTTATTTTTCATCTTATTGTACCAATACTATAAGTGTAGGTTCTCATACACGAATATTTAAATAGTGAGTACATAAATAATATGCAAATTAATCATTTTTTCTTAAAATTACTTTCAAAAAAAAAAAACTTGAATTAGTATATATGTTTATAATATTGAATTTGATTTTTCTTTAAAATTAGTTTAATAATAAACTGATTTCAAAGAAAAAAAAGAATGTTATTTGTAGAATCTTTCTTCAAAACTAAAATTAAATGTTTGATCCAAAACTTAACGACAGGTGACAATGTCTCAAACACCACAAAGCGTAAGATCACCGAAGCTGAAATGTAGTCTGAAGCTTCATTGAGGGAAAATTGTAGAAGATTTTACACAAATGTCTGGATAAAAGTTGGAATAAGTGTGTATGGAAATCACTGAACTAAAATTATAACAATCAACCAAAGTGTATTAGCTCTGAAGGAGAGTGCTTTTTAACTTTATAATTTCGAATAGTTAATTTTATTCATTAATAACTATTCATAACACAATTTCATCCGAACTATTGGGGCTTGAAAATGCTTTCGTTGCTAAATTGCTAGCTCGTGTAGAGATATTATTAATTTCAAATACTCATTGTCATATATTTATCTATTGTCAGTCAACTGACATAGATTAATATGGACTTATCAGTTATCGACGTCGCGTATCGTGACATTTTACATGCTTACACCTTAATGTCCACAAAACTTGCTATATGATTAGGCGTAAAAGTATATAACCACGGCGGCGCTTAGCCAAGCACAATTAGTACGTGACACTGAAGAGGCGGAGCGCGGCTGGGCGAGGGGAACTGCGCCACTGTTTCTCGTAATCAGTAAGAATCAGTCGGCCCTGGGCTTATTATCTAACAACCATATGGCAATTGCCGATGGCCGTCCGAGCTGTTTGGTTGGGTCGATTAATTGAACCGTAGAGTGTAGAATGCGCCTGCTATCGCGATGGACGCTAGCGTTGCTGCTACTCTTTCTCTGCCTGGTCGTAATTCTTATCCAGAAACTTTTAAGTTCACCACTGCTAAATCAGTATGGCATATTGCGACAGTATTTGGTTAGTAATCCGGCGAAGCAGTCAGCGACGCGGACCATTCTGATTTGGAGCAGCTATTTTGGTAATGAGCGCTGGTACTTGCCGCTTGATACGTTGGGACCACAGCAATTTCGCGATGATCTCCATTGTCCCGTCTATCAGTGTGAGCTGAGTAATCGCCATGACTATCTACCCAGCCTGGAGCTCTATGACGCCATCGTTTTTCATGTGGCAGAGCCATTCCCGCTGGCAGCAGTGTTGCCGCTTCATCGTAGCCCCCACCAGACGTATGTATTTGCCTTGATGGAGCCACCGGGGGAGACGAAGCATCGCCTAAGCGATGAGCAGAACTTCTACAATCTGACGATGAGCTATCGCCTGGACTCGGACATTGTGTGGCCCTATGCCCAGCTGGTCGATGCACAAACCGGCGCACTTGTGGCGCCCAGTTCTCATCCGTTCTGGCGTCAGCCGCCAGCTTTGGGCAGCTGGAATGACAGCAATGTGTGGAGTCTGTGGCCGCAAAAGAAACGCATGGCCGCCTGGTTTGTTTCGCACTGCCCGACGCTGTCGCAGCGAGAGAAGCTAGCTGCTGCTCTGCAGCACCACATCGAAGTGGACATCTATGGCAAATGCGGCACACTCAAGTGAGTATATCGGAGTGCTCACCCTAATCAGAAATTTTGACTAATCCCGTTGTGCTTGCAGATGCTCTCAGGGCGATCCGCGCTGTGATGAAATGCTGAATACGGATTACATGTTCTACTTGGCCTTTGAGAACTCCCTTTGCGTGGACTATGTCACGGAAAAGCTCTATGGTGCACTGCAGCATTACATAGTGCCCATCGTGTTTGGCGGTGCCAACTATACTCGCTTTATGCCCCCCCATTCCTACATCGATGCGGAACTCTTTGAGAGTGTGGAGCAACTGGCGGAATATATGCGTTATGTTGCCAGCAATGTGGAGGAATATATGAGTTACTTCTGGTGGCGTCAACACTATAAAGTGACCCATATTTCGCCGTTCTGTGAGCTCTGTGAGCAGCTCCACAGTTCCAGGATGACGCACAAGTCGCAGTTCTATGGTGACATCCAGGATTGGTGGTTCAACAGTTGTCGCCTCGTTTCTCACATTCGCTTCTGAGGAGAGCAGCAATAACCGCCGCATGAGACTGAAAGGGATGCACCTAACGCGGCTGCCACGGGTGCAAGTGAGTCGACAACAGGCCAGCCAAATTCTTGGTCTACTTGGAAATATAATGCAAGGCACTGATTAGATTTTAATTGTTCGGATATTGTCTAGGGTTGTACTGTACTTGGCACGCCCCTACATTAAGCTGCTAGTTTTTATTTACGTATCACATGAAACTAAAAATATTGTTTGGTATGTGTACAGTGTATAAATATTTATGCCTAAATAAAAGGCTTTCATTATGTGTACAAAACGAACTCGAATGAACAAACAATAATGTGGTTCTTTTGGGATTTGTCCAAACAGGTGACTAATGAAACTTTGAAACTCTTCACCCCAGAATTTCTTATCGTTGTTCTTTACTATTATGTTGTTGTTCAACGGTCGATGATAAGATTAATGTAATGTGGCTACAGAACAGTACAGTTGGTATTCTCTAGCGTGAACCACAATCTATTGCAAATGTATTTAAGTTAAACAAGCGTACATTGCTTGCAGAGTATCAAAAATATTTAAAGCAACGACACATTCTAAATATACAATCCATAAAGGGAAGAGCTGATCATCAGATACTTATTTTATGTTAAACATATTTAAAATATAACTGAATAAATGAGTATCAAAATGTATCTGGAAAATATCGCTTACAGCAGAGGCCACAGTACAATATATACTACTTTTACGTACAATATTTTTCATTTATTACAATTAAAGTCTAACTTTTCTCGAACTTCATTTCAAAGGCAATAGACTTATGGATATTGTTGTCATCAATTTTACTTTGGCATTACGAAAAACAAATTAATTAATTTTATTTATTCTGAAAATACCCAAAAAATATTTTATTACAATTAAGCATAATAATTATTATTATGTAAATCAATTACATTCCAACTGTCATTCTGATCGAGGGCTGCATAACGAGCATCCAGGGACAGTGTTGCGCTCCATAAAAGGAAAAAAAGGCTCACGAGTCACGCGCAGGCGCCAGAGCAAATGTCAAGTGTCAGAACTGATGAAAGCGACAACAATGACAGGAATTGTTTTGTTTTTTTTTTTTCGGGCCAGCTGCAACCCCTTCTTTAAAGCGCTTTGCAATCACTCTCTGGCTCTCTTGAACTGCGAGCGTAAAAGTTAACTGTTGTTGTTATTGAAAAGAGCTTTTGCCATCGGGCTTGTCATGTTATAGCTTTCTGGCACAGCACCGGCCCGCAGGAGCCCATTGGCCACCCAACAGGACTTCGAGGCAGCAAAGCAGCTAGCCAGCTAACGACGTCAGCTGTGTGTGTGCACGTGCTCTCGTGTATGTATATGTGAAAAGTTTTTCAGTGCGCGCTATTCGTGGAGCTTTTTTGCGGCAAGCTTTTGAAGGATACCGCTGTGTTTCGCAAAAAGCATTTCCTATGAATTTTCGTGGCATTTTCAGTCATTCTGTGCTAGATTTCCCGATAGTTCAAATCAGAGGTAACAAAGATGAAAAAAAGCATTCAAAAATAATATAAATAAAATCTTACAAAAAGAAGCGACCCAATGACAAAAAAAAAAAAACAATTAAATTAAATATGTTAAAAAATAATCGCTCTCCTTAACTTTGAGAGCAGGAACATTCGCAATTGTTTTTTTTTTTTAAATTGTTCTTTGAAAGTGTAAAAGAGTGAGACGTAAGTTGCATAATTTTCAAAACGAAACAAAAAACACATCGAGAAGCGAGCGAAACGACAAAGCGAATTGTGAAAAGCCAAGCAAGATACATGCACGGTGCGACTACTTCAGTTACAAGAAATTTCCTCTTTTTTTCTTTGTCGCATACATGTTGTTGATATCTTCTATAAAATTGTGAATGCCTAAAATTGTGAATGAAATGGCCGCAAAAACCATTCTTGCAAGCCGAAAGTTGTTGAAAGGAAAACTTTTTCCATAACGTGTTTAACAAGTTATCGAAAAAAAGATAGAAAAAACGTGTATGCAATGTACATGTGCGTGCAAGTGTGTATGAGACTTGGTGTGTGTGTGTGTGTGTGTGTGTGCGTGGGAGGGAGGGGGGTGCCTGTGGGGTATGTGTGCGTGGGCGCGTTCTGCTTAGGGCAGTAGGGTGCACGCAACACATCGCTCTCTATTCGCTTCTCCAGCAATGAAGCACATATCTTTTAGCCTTCCTCTCTGAGTGCGTCTCAAAATCATCGATTTTTCCTAGCGATAACAAAAGCGAAAACAGCTACAACAGCAACAACAATAAGTAAAAAAAAGATACTACTGGCCCCATTTTCATTGACGTTTGTCCTTTTTTCGCACTTTTATTTTGTATCTCTTGCCCACTTTAACAAATACAATCAGGTTTCAAGCACATTTCCCGTATTTCGTAATGTTTTTAAATCCATTGCCTTCTTAGTTGTTGCTTGTAACCCTAAAAGCGAATGTTGAAAATCAGCCAATACTCTTGAAGGTTACACTTAAAGAAATGATTTTTGGCTTAGCGAAAGCTATCGCAATTAATAATTGCTACAATCAATAATATGTGCCACAAAAAAAAAAAAAATAAAATAACGAAAATATTTTTTATGACAGATGTATGATGCAAGTCTTATTATATATAATATCATAAGTGAAGAAAAATTGTAATAATATTTGCAATTTGTGCACTGGCAATAATTCAAATTGTCAAACATAAGATACGGTTAGGGATTTATATTAGTTTAGAATTTGCACAGGCGTTATTTTCTACAAAAAATGTATAAATATATCCATATATAAGCTTAAAATAATTAAAGACGCCTTTTAATCTTCTAAGTCAACTAAGAACATTGAACTGATAAAACCAACTATAAAATAATATAAGGAGGAGGAAGTCAAGGCAATTTTTCTTGTTAAATATTTTACAACAAGCTAGACATAATATATAAATTAATGAGTGGAACAATTGTAATACAAGTAATACGATTTAATTACATATTTGATTTGGGGGTTTTCTAAATAACTCCGATAACTGGAAAGCTTTTACATTCCAATCATTCGTTTTGCCAAGTGTAAGCAAAGCTGCCATTGTTGCTGTTACAGTTATGGTCGTTGTTGCTGTTGCTGTAATTGTGATTGTTGTACCTGCTGTGGTGAGTTGTGTGGTGGTGTGGTAAAAAAGCTTTGCCAAGTGGCAAGTTCATGTGTAGGTACACAATTGTGTCAATCCGAGAGTGTATTTGTGGTTAAGTGTGTGTCTGTGTCTGTTCGTGCGTATGTGTTTGGCACGTTCATATTTTTGCATGCGATTTGAACTTTTCCATGCACACTCGCAGTCGAATGCAACATACACAGCGAATTCAAGAAACCCGTATGAATAACTCAGAAAAAATCGTCGAACAATTTTCGTTGAGCATTTCGGCAAATATTCTGGACATTGCGAGGGGTCAACGGTGCGGCGGTGAGTGCGTTCGTATGTGTCCCATTGTCAAATAGCGACATTCCCATTACTCATCCAACTCATCGATAGATTTTGTATGCAAACATGTGTATACATACATACATACATATACACTTGAATTTACTTATGAGTAGTTTGTTCAAAAAAGAGTAGCATTCAACTCTTGCTTGAGTACGGTGCATACCCAATCTGAGATGTGCTTCAGTAACTGTTCAAATAAAAGTATCCCTAGCTTACATAATGCTCGCGTCCGCCTGCCGCCCTGTCCCGTAGAGCCGTAGATCTACATACACATATGTATGTGTATATACATATATACATATATTTGTAAGCGTTCATGAATATAATATTTAATATATATGTGTGTGTGTGTGGGTGTGTTTGCAGACCGATCTCGATGTCTCCGCAATTAGATAATGCTTAAGTTACCAAAAGGTTTAAAAAAGAAAAAGAAGAAGTCGAAAAAGGACCAAGAACTCTTCACCGAAGAGGAGCTCGAGCAGTACAAACGTGATCTCAAAGCCAAACAGGAGGCGGCCGCCAACAAATCAGAAGCTGGCGAATCGGACGCAGCATCAGACGTCGAGGGTGCAGCAGCTACATCCGCCTCCAGCCAGCCAGCGGCTGCCCAAGAGCAGCACCAGCACCATCATTCGCATCAGCAGCAACAGCAGCAGCAGCAGCAGCAAACCGCTGACGCCGGCGACGAAGAATGGGCAAAGTTTAAGGCGCTAACCTCGGGCGTCGATACTATACTACACAAGACACAGGACGAACTCGATCGCATCAAGAAGGAGTCCTTCTATCAGCGTCTGCCATCGGCAGCCGAAAAGAAGAAGCAGGAAGACGAGGAGGCCGCTCTCCGGGAAGCGCAACGTATCGAACGCGAACGCCAAGTAGCTGCCGAACGGGAGGCGAACCGCGACAAGCTAGCGGAGGCCGTTGTCGAGCTATCGGATTCGGACGACGAGCAGCAAGACGACGTCAATGACATCTTCGCTACCGACTACATTGAGGCAATTACTAGTGGCGAGGTTCAATTGGGCATCGTACCCGATTCTCCAGTTCTTGATCTAGACGACGGACCCGATCCCTTCGATACCGCCTACGCAGAGAAGGTCATCGTTGGCGCCGATAAAGCCAAGACCAACAAGAAACTAGTCAGTCTCGGCGCTGCCGTCGAGGTCCTCTCTGGCCGCGTCGATCGAGAACACGCCCTCGCATTAGCCAATCCAAAGCGTAAGCTGCGCAAGGGCATTCAGAATCTATTGCTCAGCGAGAGCGTCGATCAGGGCGATACCGAGGCGGATCTGTTAACTGCAGAACCGCAGCACAATTTACTCGACGATCTCGTCGATGACGTGCCCGAATGTGTAGGGCCCATTGATTTGAGTGTATCGCTGCATTTGCATTTGATCAAGCCCCAAAAGGTCGACGAGGACGAGGACGAGGAGGGGGGTGAAGCGGCATTTGCCTCACTTAATCCCGATCTAGCCGAGTTTGATGCACTTAAGGACGAGGAGGACGACGAATTTGCCGAACTTGCCGCCGAATCTTTAATCAAAAAGGAGGATATTACCATAGTCACTCAGGTCGTAGTGCCCCCAGCGGAACTACTCGCCGAAGCCGCCGCGGAAGCCAGTTGGGCAGAGTTTGAAGCCGAGACCGAAGAGGAAACATCAGGTAAGCATTGATGAAACAAAATCAAGGTCCACAAACCTCTTTTGGGCTCATTTTCTCAATGCCCGGTTCAATTGAAGTATTACTGCTATCAGCATTATTATTGACTTGTATCTGTATTAGGCCAATAAGAATTGCAGCTGACTTGCGCAATGTATTTGACCAGTCAATGAGAAAAAGGTATTAGTTTACATACAGTACATATACAATAAGTTAACCGATAGTTGAAAGATTAAACGAACATTACGAAAATGTGCTCCAGAATGCGCTAATAATTCATACAATATTACGTTACAGGTAAGCCGAAGCGTCCACCGCCACCGGTGCGTCCAGCGACAGGGCCGCACATTGTGCCCGGGGCTATCTACGTCAGCGACGACGACGAGGAAGACAATCTAGAGGACGATCCTTTCAATACCAACTACGCGGAGCAAGTGATCAAAAAGACAACCGTACTCGAACAGGACGACGATTTCGATCCACGTGCCGACGAGGAGCTAGCTGGCAGTTTGACATTACAAGCGCCCAGTCGTGATCTCTTGGCTGGCAGTGCTACCGATCTAAGTAAGGTGGTGCCAGCACCACTTGCTCCCACACTCAGCGTCGATCAGCAAGAGGAGCCACAGGACTTTGATCCCTTCGATACATCGGCCATCAGTGCTCTCGTTCAGCCCAAGGCCACCGAGCTGCGATTTCTGGAGCGGGAGCTGCTCAACGAAACCGATTCGAGTCTCAAGCACTCGCTTAGCGATCCCGACTTTGATCCGCGGGCCGGTCAACAAGAAGAGCAACCGGTTGCCGGATCAGCTCAGGTATCCGGTGCGGAGCCGGATATCGATAGTGCACGACGAAAATCGTCACTGAGCTTGAATATACAGGCGAGGAGCGTTGGCTTTTTGGTGCCGTCACAGGACTTGCTGGCCGCTGGTAATGAGGGTATCCTGGGTGCCAACAAAAAGCCACTGACACCCTACTACGCGCCCAACGCGCAGTCCATTGCCGAGCGCGAATCGGAGGATCCGTTCGACACATCGTATGTGCCTGAGGCGAAGCTCAGTGACATTGAGTTGAAGCACATTGAAGCCGATCTTATTGCCGAGCCGACATTAAAGCAGAGCTTGTCCGATCCCGACTTTAATCCACGCGCACCGCCCACGCCGGTGCCAGCGGAGGTGCTGCTGGCCGTCGAGGAGAACATCAACATAAAGGTACTAACGCCCGCCCAGGAGCGCAGGCATCTGCCTAGCAACGATCAGGAGCTTGACCCATTTGATACATCGATAGCAGCCAATCTACAGCCCGGCCAGACGGAGCTCAAACTCCTCGAGAACGAGCTGCTGCCCGAGACCGCAAGCAAGCAAGAAAACCTCGGAGCTTTACTCGATACCCAGAGCGACGCACAGGAGCTGGGATTGGGCGATAAGGTGCTGACGCCGTCGCTGCCAAATCGCACAACACAGCAGCTGCTGGAGCAGCAACAAGAGGACATTGATCCATTTGACACATCCATAGCGGAGAATCTCGCACCTGGCGAAACGGAAATCAAGCTGCTCGAGAGCGAGCTGATTGAGCGATAATCACACAATTCGAACAGCAAAACACACACACACACACTCACACACACACACAGAGACAGATAGTCAAAATGGCCAATCCGTTTTTGATGGACGACGATCTGGATGGCGGCGATGCGGCCGTGAATCCGTTCTTGATACAAACCGAAACGGAGCCGAGCGATGCGGATAATCCATTCGGTGAGTCAGCCTCCAATCCGTTCGCTTTTGGCGGCGATGATCTGGAGACGGAGGCGGAGCCTGCAGCTGCTGCTGATATTGATGCAGCGATGAGTTTCTTTGGCACCACCATCGAGGCGGAAGACGATGCGCTGAGTCTCAAGTCCGCCGCCGAGGAGGATGATGAGGGCAAGAAGGCGGAAGTGCCACCGCCGCGACCGCAGCCGCCGCAAAGCACACAGGAGCTAATCAATACGGTCTCCAGCCAGCTGGACGAGACGAGCTCGGAACTGCTGGGCCGCATTCCCGATACCCGCTCACCCAGTCCCGTCTCCATGCGGGATCTGCACTCACCCAGCCCCACGCCCGACTCAGGGCTGGCCGATCTGCTCGATGTGGACGTCTCGGACAGTGGCTCCAGCGCCACCACCCAAGCCATCGAGGTGGACCTAATGAGCGGCAGCATCGTTGCCGCCTCTCCTCTCGACAATCCATTTGGTGTGCCCACGGCACTGCCCAATTTGCAGGGTGCGGCGCCGCTGCCGTCGCCAGCCAAGCAGCAGCCACCGCGACCGCCACCGCCACGCCCATCGGCGCCACCACGGCCAACTCCACCGGCGCACATGATGCAGGGACATGGTCAACAGCAGCCGACGCCGACTCCGGCGCCGCCCCAGCGTCCGCCGCCGCCATCAGCAGCAGCAGGAGCAGCAGCAGCAGCGGAACAGGCCGGCGATGCGGATGATCTGCTGGACATGTTTGGGAGCAGCAGCAAGCCGGCAAAGCCGCCGCCGCCCAAAACCAAGGAGGACATACTTAGTCTGTTCGAGCAGCCAGCTGTGGTTGTGGCGCCAGCGTCAGCTGCCCCACCGGATTTGCTCAACGATGATCTACCAGAGTCGAATTCACGAGATGAGCCCATCTTCAGCTCGATGCTCATACGACCGGATGATAGCACTCATGATATTACCTCACAGCCGCAGGCGGCTATAGTGGCGCACATTGCGGCACCGCCGGAGACGCCGCAGAGGCAGCGGGCGCCCACGCCGGACATTGAAATTACCACAGTCGAGGATCTGCCGCGCTCCGACGATGAGGAGGAGCCAGAACCGGTCGTGGCAGTCGTGCAGCCAAAGCAGCAATCACCAACTGAAATTGATGCGGAAACTGAGCTGGAAGCAGAGCCGGTACAAGAGCAGCATCAACCCGATCCGGAATCTGCAGTAGAACCGGAGCTAGAACCGGAGCCAGAGCAGCAGATTGCCATTGAATCGGATCAGAGCCCACCCACGGAATCGGCAGCCACCACACAAGCTGTGCACGAGTCTCACACAGAGCTGGTTAACGATGAGCCCGAGCAGATGGACACCGGATTAGATTTTCCGGGGCTAGCCAGCGGTCAACTGTCGGCCAATCCGTTTGCCAGTCCCGAGGAGGAGGACGAACCGAGCTTTGCGCCCGCACCCATTGTCAGCAACATCTTTGCCGTGGATGAGCCCGAGACGGAGGAATCGGTGCCACCGGTGGTGCAACCACGCGCGGCTCCACCCATCCCCCAACCAGTTGCCAGTTATGCCAGTAACATATTTGCTGCTGAACCGGATGAGTTTGATGCATTCTCTGCCAAATTTGACTCGGTCAAGAAGGACAACATCAGCATACTGGACGGCTTCGGCGCTGGATCGGGTGCTATAACACCCTCGGGAGGCGATGGTGAGTAAAAACTATATAAACGATAATTCCAAAATCCTAATCACTCAAGAGCAATTCGCAATTCCTCCAAATTTGCCTTTAAAATTGCGGTAGATGTAGGCCTTTGTGCATTTTGGGAGCGAGAGTGGGCGTGGCCGAAAAATGTTAAAGGAGTTTCCTAGTAATCTTCCTTCAAAGCTTGTTAACTGTAGCTCTCAATTTAGGCGTGGCTCAAAAAATATTTGAGGAGATTCCTAGTAATCATCCTTCCAAGTTTTGCTAACTATAGTTCTTTAATTGCTGGAGATATTGGCTTTGATCGATTTTATCGGCAATCGTGGCAGATATATGCAGATTTCAGATCTGAAAATGTATATGCCAATCTTTGAACGACTTCAGCAACAACCTACCAACCAAATTTGGTAACTGTAGCCCTAAAAGTGTGGCAGATCTGTGGCCTTATCGATATGCGATTATCGAGCTTACTGATTTCCTAGCTTCCTAGTGGACGTATCACCCCAGAGAGTATCAGAGTGAAATAAATCTGCTTATGAAGCATAAGATTAACTTGAATGAAATTACATGTATTTAAATGAACTGTTTCAGCTTGGGGCGACAGCGCCTTTGGGTCAGCGACGACAACGGCAAATGCTTTTGGCGAGGTCAACTCGGTGGACGACGGTTTCGGCAATGAGGATGACGACTTCTATGCCATGCAAGCGCCAGTGCGCGCGGAATCCGTGGAGTCTGTGGACAAGGAATTCAGCGTGGTCATTCGACCAAAGGCGGAGGGTGCGTCTGGGGTGGCACCACAGCTGGCACCACCGCCACCTCCGGCGCGCACAGCGTTTCAGTTGGCAACCGATCAAACAAGCACATCGCCAGCGACAGTGAATCCGTTTGATGATGATGATCTCTGCAGCCTTCCAGGACCACAGCCTGCCACAGAAAGCAGCATGAAGCGCACAGATTCGCAGGATACGCCGCAGACGCCGCTGTATGACGAGGATGTTTCTCAGCCGCTAGAAGAGTTCCCCCGTCTCAACTATGTCGGCCCCGGCTGGGAAATGCAGCTGCGCCAACCCAACAAGAAGAAGATTACCGGCCAGCGCTTCTGGAAGAAGATTTTTGTGCGCCTGGTTGTGCAGAACGATGTGCCGGTGGTGCAGCTACTAAACCAGGCCGGCGACAAGCAGCCCTTCCAGGAGTTGCCGCTGCAGCCCTCCTACTCGGTGTCAGAGATCGGTGCCCAGCAGTACGATCAATTTGGCAAAATCTTTACCATGAAACTGCAGTATATATTCTACAAGGAGCGGCCCGGAGTACGACCCGGCCAGGTGACCAAGGCGGAGCGCATTACCAACAAGCTGACCAAGTTCGCACAGTATGCCATTGCTGGCGACTACGAGGGTGTCAAGGAGTTTGGCAGTGATCTCAAGAAGCTCGGCCTGCCCGTGGAGCATGCGCCACAATCTTCACAGCTCTTCAAAATTGGCTCGATGAACTACGAGGACATGAAACAGTTCTCCGTTTGCATCGAGGAGGCGCTCTTCAAGCTGCCCGCTTTGCGTGAACGTGCGCTTACCTACAAAATGGAGGAGGTGCAAGTGACGGCAGTGGATGAGATCACCGTTGAGCAGGACTACGAGGGCAAGATACTCAAGCAAATAGCGCGTGTGCGCCTCTTCTTTCTGGCCTTCCTCACGGGCATGCCAACCATCGAGCTGGGCGTCAACGATATGTGGCGACAGGGCAAGGAGGTGGTTGGACGCCACGACATTATACCCGTGGCCACCGAGGAGTGGATACGTCTGGAGGCCGTCGAGTTCCACAGCGTTGTCAATCAGCAAGAGTATGAGCGCACACGCACCATCAAGTAGGTGCCACCTTCCTAAGCTGGCAATAAATACACTTTAAAATCTGCTAGAAACTTGGTTGTTCACAAATTCTTAAATGATTTCACTAATATGAAATTTCCCTGCAGGTTTCAGCCACCAGATGCCAACTACATAGAACTGCTGCGCTTCCGCGTGCGTCCGCCAAAGAACCGTGAGCTTCCGCTGCAGCTGAAGGCCACCTGGTGCGTCACCGGCAACAAGGTGGAATTGCGTGCCGACATACTTGTGCCGGGATTCACGTCGCGCAAATTGGGCCAGATTCCATGTGAGGATGTCTCCGTGCGTTTCCCCATACCCGAGTGCTGGATCTATTTGTTCCGCGTGGAGAAGCACTTTAGGTAAGTTATCTGTTATCGGCTCGCAAGCAACAAACTTACATAGGCTCTGACAGATATGGATCCGTGAAGTCGGCCCATCGACGCACCGGCAAGATCAAGGGCATTGAGCGCATATTGGGCGCTGTGGACACGCTGCAGGAGTCGCTAATTGAGGTTACTTCCGGTCAGGCAAAGTATGAGCATCATCATCGCGCCATTGTCTGGCGCTGTCCGCGTCTACCAAAGGAAGGACAGGGTATGCTTTTTAACCTCAAGTCGATTCCCTTTGAATCCCCGTGCTCAGATCAGCAGTTGTATCTGCATTTGCATTCCAGGCGCGTATACCACACATCAGCTGGTTTGCCGCATGGCGCTCACATCGTACGACCAAATTCCGAGCGAACTGGCGCCATACGCATTCGTGGAATTCACAATGCCCGCCACGCAGGTCTCGCATACCACCGTGCGCTCTGTGAGCGTGCAGGACTCCGATGCCGATGAGCCGCCCGAGAAATACGTTCGCTATCTGGCACGGCACGAGTACAAGTAAGTGACAATTGCCTTCGGGCAGCCAATCAGTCATCATTAGAACGAATCTGATCGCAACTCATCTCATCTTGCTTCCAGGGTTGGCATCGAGACCACGCACGGCGAATCCACGAATGCGTATCTGGCGGCAACGCGACCCATCCGCCAGGAGCCCCCCGCTGCCACCACAGGTAGCAAGCCGACTGCATCGCCTGTGCCACCCAGCGATTCGGATTCGGACTCCAACTAAGCGTTTGCTTCAATCGAACTGAACCCATATTATGGTTGAGTTTAGTGTTCAGCGACCAGAGCGAACATCCAGCCACAATTATCTGGTTTATATGTTTGTTCTCTTTCGTGTTCCCATCTCAGCGGACGTGAGTGATCCAATTGAGAGTGCTCTGTGTGCAGTTTGAATATTAGGTAATGATTAGTTGACAATAAATACAGGAACAGCTACACATGATGAACGCCCCAGCAAAATATCAATAATATACGGATGGATAGTTGGTCAAACGAGAGGTATAAAAGAGAAGCAAACACAAACACTAAAAAATAAAAAAAACAAAATCAAAAACAACACACATACTGATAGCTGTATTCGAGTCCTGTTGAGTCTTTGGTTTTACACATAGCAAACGCAAACTAACCATTACTTTAACCTATATGTAATCATCCCTATTAACTAGTTATGTTAACCAAGCGACCAAAGGAGCGATACGATCGCATCGTATCGTGCGAAGAGTCAACCCATACATATGCATAGAAATAATGGTTATAGTACATGCACCAAAGCAAAATATAAATTCAAATCAAATACAAACATTAATGCATTATTACATATATACATATAGACATGCATATATATATATATATATATTTAAAAGAATGTTTATAGCCATAACCTATTAACGGATGTTACATACATATATATAAGCGCAAATGACAAGGCATCGTTCAACTACATTTAGGATTACGTCAAGGATATTAATCCACAACATTAATCTACATCAGCATCAACTGAACCTGTTCGCATCGGCAGCGGACTGGGTAGCTCAACTGGCAGGGAAACCGATTGGAAGAGGCGACAGGCTAACGCACACACACTTGAACACCAACACACACACACTTGAACACCAACACACACACACACACACACACACACTTGAACACCAACATCAACACACACACACACACACACTTGAACACCAACACCAACACACACACACACACTTGAACACCAACACCAACACACACACATACACATACACACATTCACACACACACACACATATATACACTCACATAGTCACACTCAACATATAAAGCAACGTTCACTCTCAAATGTACCGCCAAATGTGCCGCTATTTACACTTGCCTAAAAAATGGGTAAAACTGGGTGAACAATTCGCATGCAAATCCGCAGCAGGATCAGCAGGATGGCAACGCTGAGCAGCGCATGATCATCGTTCAGCTCAGTGCGCAACAGTGAAAACTAAGTAAACTGGTACTCTTACTGTAACTGTAAAACTATCCATAGCATACTTAATATCAAAGCAAAAATAAACTAAGCTTTATGAAATTATTTATTTAAATTTATAAACAAAATCAAATCAAATTTAACTTCAAGCAAAATGGAAATGCATATTCAAATGTTATTGTTGTGAATTAATCTATATTATATATTCAAATCAACAACTTAAAAAAAAAAAATGAACTAAAAATTAAATCGAAAAGAATAAAGAAAATAACCAAAATGGATAGAGAAAAAGCGTCTTTGTTAAATCAAGCAAAAGTTTATAGAGCAAACTACATAAAAAAAAACCAAAAAAAAAAAACAAAAACCTAAAAAAAAAACATATATGAGGAAAATAAATAAATATATACACACATACATACAAAAGCTATATACATACATGCATATTAATATTTAATTGAGTTTAATAGCTAAAAATGCAGAATAGATTTGTTAATTTAGTGTTAAACAAATATAGCACATACTGGTGCATTCTGTACTCGTATTTCGAATCGCCCAGCTTGATTTCCTCCTGCCTCCCTCCTCAATCAAAGTGTAACCACAAAGTTTTCCTAATTTCATTGTTTATGAATAACACACACACATATAAACATTTCCAGGCACACATACTATACACAAACGAAGAAGATATGAAAAAAATATATATATATATTACACATTATTATAATTAAATGCCCCTTATATGTATATTGTGAACCCCTAGGAATTATGAGCATACGTTTCTCATTTATTATATTGTATGTTACTTAATTTACCTACGTTTAAAGCTATATATATATATACATATATATATATACTGATAACTATTGTATGTACCATATGAAGTGCAAGAAAAATCAGTCCAACAAATTAATACATGACAAACTTCTTCTTCCCATTGAGAGACAATTTTCACATGTTATATATTAAATATACATATACATAAATGGTATTATCTGATGAACTAAATACAATATAATGAATATTATGAACAGAACCGACGCAAAACGCATTATGATGGAAAATTAACTAGTCAAATGAGAAAATAAATATTGAAAAACCTCAAAATTTAACCAACAACTTATTCTTATCTTAAAGTCTATGGCAAGGGAACATGACTCCAAGTATAAATATTATTAAGAAACATTTTTTTTTCTTTTATGTCATGGGCGGCGTTCATTCTATAGTTTTTTTTATGTGCATTTTTTGGCTGCAGTCTCGAGCCATTTATCATGTAGCTGGCCTTAAGCCAGCATCTAGCCAACCATCTACGACTGTTGTAATCAGTGCAGTGCACATGTGCACAATACATTTACCACACGAAATCCTTGTAAAATATTGTGCTCAACTTTGGTCTAAACATCTCAAGTGCTGACTCCACAGCCTCCAGTAAAACTTTTACTTGGCCCTGTGGAGTTGGCGAAGTGCTTGTGTGGACAGTTTGTGTCTCTCTTCATCTCTGCCTCTCTCTTTCGTTCAATGATTTTTTCTGGTTTTTTTTTTGGTTTTTTTTTTGGTTTTTTTTTTTTTGGTTTTTTTTTGATGCTAATCATTTATGCAGGACCACTGTTTATTCGCTGCAGGCACTTTACTTATTTTCTAATCTGCCATCCGAGCAGCTGATGGACTACAAGGCGTATGAGTAATATTTTAGTAAGCCTTATTAGTAAGCAGACATTTTAAACGAGTCATGCGATTTCATATCTTGTGTGAAGTCAAATAGTTGTTGTTTATTCTCCGATAAATAAGATGGAAGAGTTTCAGTTAGAAATAATAGATAACATATTCTATGTTTAATATAAACCATATTCCGTAAGTGAAGTTTCGGCTTTAGCTGAATCGTATTCTGTTGAAATGTGCAGCTGCTTGAAGTGCTGCCACTCACACCATTTTGGCTGGGCTGGGCTTTGGGTGTACGTGATGAAAACTGGCTGTCAGGCAAGTGGCAGAGACCGTCAAAGTTATCCTCTTCCATCTCACGCCACGAAATTGGAGCAAAGCAAATTTCAGTTTTATGAAAGCGGCAACATCTGATATAACTGAGTTAGCCAATGCCTAAGGCTTGAAAACAAATTGACAACTGTGGATGGACCCGTGGTTAGAGCTGGAGTTGCTTTCCACTACCTTCCTTGGCTTATTGCTGTCAGAGTGGACTCTGGGGTGAACTCTATGTGGCATTTGGCATTTCAATCTGTCTGAAAGAACGTGAGCTCTGTGTTAACCAGTGAATAGGCGCGCTGACAAATAAATGAGTCACGAGTGAATCAATAAATGAGTAGAGCAAATGACACAAGCTGCTGCCAACAATATCAGTTTGTTTACACATATGAGATTTGGACACACTGCTACAACATTCGATTCCAAATTCAATACTCAATCATCTACCAAAAATTGACTAACATTTGCCACCAGCCACACAACACATGCTTTACGCATATAATACAAGCCACGCATATTACAAAATTAACATAAATTTAACAACTTTATTTAGTAAATTTCCCATGTCTGTATATTTTTATTTTTATATTTATATTTATATAATTGTGTGTTTTCGCTTCGTATCAACATTTAAATTGCGCGCTTTTTTTGCCTTGAAACATTGCCAATTGCATTTGTTTCTGGTAACGGAAGCACCTTTCAAAAGTTGACATACAACAAAAATACTAATAAAAATAGCTGGAATTCAGTTGGCAACGGTCTAAAACTAATTATTGGCGAGCCAGAAAAATAAATTCAAAAGCGCATTAAATTTGAATCAATCATGCAACTTCCTATGCGGATTGCCATTGTCAACATTTGCAAATCGGACTCATGCTGGAAGGTACAGGGGGATTTCAATGATTGGCAACAACATGGTTCGTCGGGACGGTAATCCGTCGGCTACCCCAGCTTATGCGGCACAACAAGTGCCACACCCATGTTGCGATTCGCCGATTTTTATGGCGGCCATAACAACGTCAAGTGGTTCCGGTTAACCATCCGGCTGCCGTCTCTCCCCCTCTGCACCACCTGCTTGGCCATAAAAGCCGAACGGGCTGCACGCATAAAGTGGCCAAATGGCTTAAGGTCTAATTCCATCCGGCTGCGATGTTGACCCAATTTGACTTGGCCAGATGCGCGCATAATTATGTAATATACCAGAGGACGACGCATTTTGCAAAATGGCTACTCAACAATAACAAAACCAACAACAAAGAGATGTACAACATGCCCTGCCCCCACCCATACACACAAACACCTCCTCGTCGATAAGGACAGCTGCGTATGACGCCTTCGAGGGTCATGCCCAATGCAAATGATGTATGTTCTTGCACTATTCGCTTGTATCCTTTACCGTGGCTGTTGTTGCCCCTGCTCTTGCCTTTAGCACATATTCCGGCCAATACACACACACACACACACACACACACACTTGCTTCCATGCAAATCACATATGTAAGACTGCATAATTTGTGGCATTCTTTCGTGGACGGCTAAAAGGGTCTTCGATGTCGTCTGCGAGGTATCTTTTGTGCAACATCAAACGAATTTGCATAGCAAACTGCAAATTTGAATTATGGCCAGCAGCAGCAGCTGTTCCAACTGCTTGCTACAGCCCCACCACATCCACCGCCCCCTCTGATGTTATAAATACAAGTTTGTGTATACATCTGTTGGCCAATCAAACAGATAACCAGAAAATGTCGAACCGATCCAGAATTGGCCAAACGATTGGCTTCTACACTATTCATATGCAAATGCGAAGAAAATTTAATAAGAAATTGACAGACATAAACAAATTGTATAATTAAAGCAGTCTTAAAGCTGGCACAATAATCTAAGACACTTTCGCCACAGATGTAGTTGCATTCATTGTGTTCATTGCTCTATATCTGAAGTACGTCCAATGTTCGAAATTATAATTACTTTAATATTTGTGTAATTGAACGCAAATTCATTTATTCTGTGACTAGGAATGCGATTAGCAAGTTCGCTCACCAAGCTATCAACTTATAATAGATAATTATTACCTTACGGCCTGGCCCAGTTTTACACATAAATAAAAAATATTATATTAAGTGGAATTAGTGCAGTTAGTCTTATTTTAATAGTCTTTGGTAATGCATATTATAATGAAGTTAGTTTTCACTAGCATAATTTTATATTGTAGAAGAAACACTTAAAATAAGCCACAAAACTTGACTTTCAGTTAAATTCAATAAATGTATGTGTGCAAATGTTGAACTTGTCTTTGCAGTTGCAAACAGCCTGAGCATGTTGTGTGTACCTTTCTTTCCCCTTTCCCCATTTGCATGTGCAAATGCCATAGCAGCAAATGCACATACACATACATATACGTATATGTATATACTGTAGATGTATGTGTAAGCTGAACTGTGTTATGACCAGTTGCAGCTAAGTAAGCATATTTTATGGAATGTAGATTGAGATACTAGTGTGCGGGTGGATGTGGATGTGGATGTGGGATGGGCCCTGGGTTCGCCTAGCCGTGTGCGTCTAATGCGCCTAATAGACCCGTGTTTGCCCCAAGTTTTGCCAGAGCCGTGGATGCTTTTGGTTTTTGGATGGGCCACTTGTTAGGCGGCGTTTTACTCATTGCTCTTTGCGCTCTGCAAATACGTAATCAGAGAAATTTTCATGCGCATTTTTCTTTCGTTTTTCTGGGCAAACAAATGTCGCTTTGAGCTGACGCTCAACTTGAAATACGTTCCTCAATTTCCATAAACACGTGTGCAAATAACACGTGTGCTCAGACCCTGCCATCTGCAGGTGGGTTGCTGGGGAATTATTTAGGCGGAGGGAGGCTGCCTGAATGTGTCCGTAACACTAACTATTGCCGACATGTGATTGAGAGCGTTCTACGTTTGGAATACGCTGTTCTTATTTGAGTTTCAACAGTGCTGCAAAATGCGCCTAAAATTGATTTTTATTTTTATTTCCAACGAGAATTTGTCTCCAGCTGGTGAGCCTCTGTTTTGTTGTATTTATTTATTTTATTATGTCTTTTTTTGTTGTTTTTTTTTTTTTGTTTTTGTCATGCGTGCAGCTGCGACAAACTCGCTTCAAGCTACTACATGTATTCCCTCTCCTAATGGAATTTCCATTAAGCTATTAAATATAAATCGAACTGCACGTGTCTCTAACTGAATGCCTTGGCTGTGGATGTGCGTTAGGCTGTGGATGCATACTTTTTGCATATGAAAATATATGTGCTTTATTTGGGCTTACTTTAACTTACACATTCTATTGTGATCAAACTTAACTATTTATGGGCGATGCGACACGATGAACTTTCTACAATACTAACTGATGTATTTATACGCTTGCAGGTCCATTTTCAAATTGAAATCATTATTTAATTATTGCATTCACATTCAGATGTGCTTTATTTGAAAGTGAAATTTTGAAATCACAAACGATTCCGAGCTATAAACGTAGATTGATGCTTGTGAGTGTCAAGATATGTCATTAGCATATAAGTTGTAAGCAGCAGATCAGATTACTTGTGGTCTAGACTCTAGATGCTGCACTCACTCTAGCTGATCTCAGGCTCAGCGACCGATGGCTTATGCAAGAATTGCAATTGATACGTTTGATGGCAGTGGCGTAGCTGGAGTTTCAGCTTGGGCAGGGTGGCTACGGCGGAAGCGTATAAGGAGAGGTGGCGAGGTATGTCATTAAACTTCTTCCGAAGATTCGAATTAATAATAAATGGAAGTCAAGTCTCACTGATTTATTGGAGGAGTCTTCAAAAATTCCAAAATCAAGAGATTTGTTTTTAAATTACGTGATTTTACATGCAAAAGCAGGCTGAGTGGAAAATGGAACAATTATAAATGAATTCATTTGTTTGCCTAATCACTTTGCATTCAAATAAATGTTGTTTTTTCCACGTGGTGCTACGCCCATGACTGCTAGTAATCCAATAGGTATGTGCAAATGGGTACGCAATCGAGCGCATCGAGATCAGAGCTGGCTGGGATCTGTGTACACTTTGGTTAGCGTAAAGGTGGAGCCACACTTAGTTACGAACCGTTGGCATGGAACGTTGGCAGAAGTGCATAGCTGTTGTAACTGGCGCCAGTTCAGGCATAGGAGCTGTTCTTACCCAGCAATTAATTGAAGCGGGCGTCATCGTGGTCGCCTTGGCCCGTCGGCTGGACCGGATGGAGCAGCTACGGCAGCAGTTGAACGAGCCATTGCGCGATCAGCTGCATATCAGGCAGTGCGATGTGACTAGCATGGAGTCGGTGAGCGATGCCTTCGATTGGATCGAAGAGAACCTGGGCGGCACGGACATTTTGATAAACAGTGCCGGCAAGTTATCCGGTGGCCAGCTGGTTACAATGTCCCTGGACGTTGTGCAGCAGGTATTGCAAACGAACGTCATGGGTGTCGTATACTGCACACAACGCGCCTTCCAATCGATGCGTCAACGTGACACAGCCGGCCATGTGGTTCTTATCAACAGCATTGTGGGTCACTATTTGTTCAATCCGCTGCCCGGCAGCCTGCAAGAGCTGAACATGTATCCGGCCACGAAGCATGCGCTGACTGCCATGACAGAGCTCTTCCGTCAGGAGTTTCGCGACCTCAAGACAAAAGTAAAGATCACGGTGAGTAGCCGGCAAGCTCTGTCCGACGTTATCAGTTGATGACGGTTTACCGTTTTCTAGAGCATTAGTCCGGGCTTGGTGGATACAGATTTTGTGCCACAGGCCTACAAGCGGCTGCCCATGCTGCAACCCGACGATGTGGCCAATGCCATCATATATGCTCTGGCAACGCCCCCACATGTCCAGGTCCACGAGCTAACCATCAAGCCAATGGGTGAACCATTTTAGAAATGCGACAGCGACTCTCTCTCAAATTAAATATTTTCAACTAATTTCAAAATATCTGCCATCTTTTTGTCCACTATGACTAAGATGAGCAATAGAGTGATCTGTTCAATCTGACTTCTTAAATTAGTGCTTTTCAAACTAATAAACATTACAAAAATAAAAAATAAAAAATTAATCTTTTACACCATTTATAGCTATTGAGTTTTATCAACTATATTGCGTAACCTCAGCAAAAATGTCTATGATCTATCCCAGACCTAATGCTTTCAACCACTTCAAAAGTTGAGCATCTTAATGTGTTCGAGTCATCATTTTATTGTGTAAAAAAAAGCAAATATATTTTTTCGCTATTTGAATAGATAGATTAGATTAGATTAGATTAGATATAAATTGAAATTGAACTTGTCTCGCGAAGTGGAATGGGGCTGGGGTTCTTGCCTCAAGTTAAAAAAAAATTAATTGAACGTATAAATTAAGTCAAGTGGCTAATTGTTTCAATGATCACGTGGCAAACAGTCGCGTGGCCCAATATAAGTAAGGTCTCGCTGCGAATAAGACTCAGTTGCACAATTGTTCCGTTCAGCGGAGCATGGTCGCAGATAAGTCAGCTAAAAGTTAACCCATTCGAAAGAGATAGCCATGGAACGCTGGGCAAATTGCGTGGCCGTTGTAACTGGGGCCAGTTCGGGCATTGGTGCTGCTGTGGCCAAGGACCTGGTGCGTGCCGGTCTTGTCGTCGTGGGCCTGGCACGTCGCGTGGAGCGTATTGAGGCGCTCAGGGAGCAGCTGCCGGCGGAGCTGCGGGCACACCTCCATGCCCACAAGTGCGATGTGGGCGATGAGGCATCTGTCGCAGCCGCCTTCGATTGGATCGAGGAGCATATTGGTGGCATCGATGTATTGGTGAACAACGCAGGCATATTATATAACGGTCAGCTGTTGACCCTGCCGTCGGACCAGTTGCTGCATGTGATGCAGGTGAATTTGATGGGGGTGATTTACTGCACACAACGCGCCTTTCGCTCCATGCAGCAGCGCGATGTGGCCGGCCATGTGGTGCTCATCAATAGCCTCACCGGTCACCATGTCATTCCTCCGTCTGGCGAGGCGCTGCAGAGCCTGAACATGTATCCGGCCTCCAAACATGCTATTACCGCTCTGCACGAGACATTTCGTCAGGAGCTGAACGGTTTCAAAACCCAGATTAAAGTAACGGTAAGTAAAGTAATGTGCAAGTGGATCCGTATAATATTTTATTTCGAATGTTGTCGTGAGCATGCAGAGCATTAGTCCCGGTGTGACCAAAACGGATATTTTGCCCGACTCCTTCACAAGTCTACCCATGCTGCAGCCGGAGGACGTATCGGCTGGCATTATGTATGCCCTGGCCACGCCTACGCATGTGCAAGTGCATCAGCTGACCATTAAGCCCATCGGAGAGCCCTTTTAGGGCAGCAGCTATATTAAAATTGCATTACTGTGCGCCAGCGTAGTGGGCGTGGCACTTGCCACAGACCCAAAGCTGCTTGTCTATGAAAATTGTGTTCTTTATTTGAATATATACAGGTTTGACGGTGGCTGTGGCTGTGGCTGTGGCTGTATCGGTGCGAGAGACTTCCGGCATGCTGCAAGGTATGCCGAAATACGAAAATAACTTAACATTAGCTTGTCATGGCGATGCAACATCCGTAGCTCCCTTCCCGAATACGGAACAGGTTTCCATGTCTCGTACTACTGCAATGCCGGCGTCTGTCAATATTGGAAGCGTGCACATTTGACATAAAATGTAATATTGTCACAAGCACACACCCAGGCACACACACACACACACTTAACTAGTGAAGCTGAGAAAGATGCTGAAATATGCTGCAGCAGCTCCGGAAGTTTTATGCAAAATAGCTCCTGCCTGAAAAGTTCTGCTACTTAAAAATACACGCATCGAACATTGCTGAATATTGCTAACGCTGAAGTTTTTGCGATTCTACAGATCTTATGTACCTGCAGAATACAATAGCTTCTTAAAATGTTGGCGATGCAATGATTTTATTTTTATTTCTAGTTTAAATTATGAATGCCAGCGGAATCGCCTAGCTTCAATTTCAGTGTATTTTGCATATTGCATTTCATTTGGATTTTAAACTGAGACGCGTGTTCGCTGAAGTTACAAGAATGCCACAAAAAAAAAAAAAAATAAATAAAAAAAAATACACCTGCACTCTTAGCCCGAAAACTTTGATGACTTCCTAGTGCAGAGCAGCATCATAAATATTGGTAATGAGAATGCTGCTGGTAAGGCGCAACTGCTGCTGCTGCTTTTACTGTTGCTGTTGCTGTATTTTGGCATCACTCGCGTCAAGCCAAGTTGTCAATGTTGCATATAAACACGGCGTTGTCAATATGGCTGCTGTGCGTGTTGTGTATCGCTGGCTGATGCCAGCAAGGACAACCTACGGTGCAGCAGCATCCCTTCTATGGCATCTCGTTTACATGTCTGTTTCAGTGGCAGCTTCATGCTCTGCACTTTTGCCATCTCCTCGAGAGCTAATAACGTTGCGCATTCAGTTTGGGGCCATGGAGCGACACATTACACCAGACGCAGGACGAGCCAGTTGTCGACTGTTGCCTGTCAGCTTTTTAGATTTTTATCCTTGCCTTTCCCAACTGGGTGATAGCCAGTAAGCGTCTCCATAGCGCCTTGCGGTTTCTTTAAACTTTGGATAATGTCAAAATGCTTGTGTTTTTAAATGGATTCCAACGAACTATATCGCACTCATTTCTGCAAGCTTGTTGTTGGGATAACTAGCAAATTGTATTACTCAAGCTTTTAACGTTTTGTTACATCACGATTTGTGGCATGAGGTTTCATCAAATCAATCCCTCAAAATATTTAAATCTTTAGGCAATGCTTGTAACTGGCAAACAATAAAATTAAATGATTTTCCAGAAAACCACTTGCTACATTGATTGTATCTATATACTTATCAATATTAAACATCAACATTTATGGAAAAATTTCAAATATTGATCCAAATCTTAATGCAAATCGCAAACTTACTCGTAAGCCCAAAATGAAATTTTAACTTAAGGATTGTGAGTTTGAGTGACCCATGGGTAAGGGGAGCTACACAAATATAAGTGAACCTTTCCAAGCCATCCGACGGGATCAAGTGAAAGAGAGGAGGCGAGACAGAGGCAGGGACTAAGATGCTGGATGCTCAGCTGTGAGCTGATAGAAATTTAGTACATTTTTTGCTGCATACTTTTGAGCGCGCCATCTAAAAATTTACATTCAAATTGGACGCACTGTCCCCGTTTGCACTGATTACGCTAATCAGCATGCGTTGAACTGTCGTACCGTTAATTTGGTGGCGTCCACCAACCCATCCCCTACCCACCTCCCCTTCTTAACATTTTTTTTATTTTGTTTTTGATATTGCCACCCCCAGAAGGGCATGGAGTTATGTAACGGGGAGCGCACTCTGATTGATTTGCGGCGACATTTTGTGGGTCGCGCTACCTAATTAGCATAACGCTGACAGCTTTTAATAAGTCGCTGGTTGCGACTCAGTCTGCGGCAGGTGCTGCAAATGCGTAAATGGAGCAACTTGCATTTGTAGGTCCTATGCGAGGCAGCGATTCATGTAGTTGCTTTTAATTAAAACTTCAATTCACATCAAGGCGCGGCACAGTGGAGCTCTCTTTTAAAAAACCATACATATCTCTCAACTAACTAAAAAAACTATCAAAACAATAAGATCCTTAAAATCGGATTTTTAGAATCTATTCAAAATTTGTTTGTTTTTTTTATTACGCATCAGATATTTTTGTAATTAAATTTAAAGTGTGATTTGCAAAAGTTGAAATTTTGGTCTATGTTTATGTATACAAATAGATATTTCATATTTTCCAATATAAATATATATATACATAAATAAAGTTTGGCTTTCTTTTAGGAACTGCGAAATAAGCAAGACCCACAGCTAAAATTAAGTGTGTCCATTTGCATAAATCGCACTTTAAATATGATTTTTGCACTGTTTTTGGGGCAAGGGTGCCACTGTAAGCCGCAGCGCAGGTGGGTAACGCGACGTGCCGTGTCTCGTTCAGCTCAATGCTGTAAATCTAATTAAACAGCCTCCAAGGCATTTCGCCTTCTGCTCTACCCAAACCTTCTGGGTGCAAGATCAACGCCAAACTGAGAGACAAAGGTCTTTAATAGTTGGAAAAGTTTAACATTTGGCTCAGGCATATATCAAATTTCTGAACTAATTCTACGTCTTCCATGTGCTGTGAGAGAAGTGAAGACGCAAAGAGAGCTGTAAGTTTTATTTCTCCCTTAAATATGTAATATTTTTCAATTGCGAACTCTGCGTATTATTGTGTATCTGTAAAACTCGCTCGATTATTTCGAGTGCTAATATTAAGTGTTGGCTGCGTCTTGTAGTTGTCGCTTTAGTCGCTTTTCCGCTGTTGTCCGATTGGTGGAGGTGTCCCGGCTGAGTCCTACGGTGGTCCTCTGATGAAAAGGGTTGACCTGTTGACCTGGCGCACGTGTTGTCTACCGCCTATGCACCTTGACCTTGATCGCGTTGAGCAATGAGATGGGTGCATGGCAACTTTGTTTACTAAGTACTGAACTGATTAACAAAGGGTTATAAAATATATATAAATATATTACATAATTTATTTTATTTTTATTATATTTTATTATTTCAGTTTCACAAATATATTTTATTCATATTCAATTATGTTTATAGTGTCACCCAATGGGGCTCTAAGTTCTTGTATTTTGGTTTTTGTGCACCGGAATTGATGGCACCATATCCAGGGGATCGTCACATTTTATCAAGCCTTATTGTTAATCTTGAATAGTTGATTTTTTGTTTACCTTTTGTTCTCGGGGTTCTTTGAATTCTTGATAAACGGTTTTGGTAGCTTGAAGGCCATCGGTTTTGGTGTCTTCGGTAGCGTAGTTGGTTGGGATTCTTACCTATGCCTATTACGATCGTCTATGAGTTCCGGCCAGAGCAGTACGGATTGATGGAGGTGTGACTTTCACGAGCTGCCATATGGGCCTTGTCTCTCCGTGGGATGTGTGAAGAGTATACATCTAAGTGGAGCTTCAGTTGCACTCGGTTTAGAGTCGGAGGAATGTAACGGACAGTGTGTTATATTGGGGCGACACGTGATGCGTGCTGTGGACCGTCCACAACATCGGACTGTGGCAGGCGCTTAACTTACACAATTTCCGCAGTGCCTTTCTCGTTTTTCCGCTTCCTGCCACGCTGCAATGCGTCGCGATGCGATGCGATGTGACGCTGCGTTTTCTTTTACGCCGCCCTCGTGCCAACTAATTATAAAGTTGGAAACGGAAACATTTACAAAACATTTAGCGAAAAATGCACATTTACGTAAAACGTGTACGGACTGTGCAATGGTAAACGCCCTCTCCTCCCACCGTCCCTTACCACCCATCCATTTAACTCGACGACACAGACATAGACACGGACACGGACACGTTAAACGGCCAGCCGGGCATGCAAATGTCGTCGTCGACCGCAAACGAGCAGCGAGAAAATGTCAGATTCACGTCTTGTCCTCCTCTTCCCAAGCTGCTCTATGCTTCGCTGCCCCCGCTCAATATATAAATTCACACATATATAAATATGTGTGAGTGTGTGTTTGTGTGTGTGTGTGTGTGTGTGTGTGTGTGTGTGTGTGTGTGTATGTTATGTATGGTTAGGAAAACGAAAGCGGCCACAACTTCATTTTAGGCCGCACCATGAGATAATAAATGTCAAGCCTGGAGAGACGTGGACATTGTGGCTTATGGGCTTGAAAGTTTTTTAGCTTCATGCATTGCTGAATATGTTATCTTTGCATATGTTCCATCTCGCTTCCACAATTGCACGCGTTCTCTCTCCCTCTATCTGTTTCTGCATTCTATGTCTCATATCTCTCACTGGAGAGAGCTTCCACAGTCCGAACATGTACGTAGGTGCAGGAAATGCGACATTTTGTTGAATTGAGCGGAAAGTGCGGTCTTCATTTATCGTTTCAACTGAGCGTGAACACAAGATCATAAAAGAGGCTAATCAGCATTTTGGAGGCACAACTCAATTTGTTGATTTAAATTTGTCATGCTGGCTTAATAGATACGTAAGGTATCAGCTAAAGATTATATGTTTGGGCTGAATCTCAAACCGTGGTCGCCAAGTTCAACGTATTCAACGTAATTATCATTTTCTTTCTTTACAAATAAATTAATTAATTCTCTAATTCAGCTTCACTTTTATATGTCTGGGATTGTCGAAGATTAGTGCGTTAATGATCTCGCTTTGTATTCGTTGAAGATTGGACGCCATCAATGTGAGTTGTGACCTTAGCATAATGTGCCAATGGAAAGTGTTGAACTGGGATTTGTCTTTCATGACTTCCTTAATTTGTCCTTTAATGCAATGTAATCGCTTTGAGTATTCGTCTTCATTAAAAACGTTTATCGTAGCGTCAACCACAGAGGTTTGGTTCTGTAATAGCTCCATTTCCATTGCCTTCGACTTTTCAGACAAGCCACGTTCAATGTTTCCCACGATGTCCAATGATGGTCTTTAACAATATGTTTGCCATAAATATTTCTTCCTCAATGTGTCGGAAATGTTGATTCATTGCTGTGCTTGCGGGTAAGTTATTGAGTTTCGAACATATTTAAAATGTTTCTATATCGATCCAGACCGGTTTTGATTCGACTATGAACCGGCCGGCTACTGCTAAATGTGCTATTCCATTTTTTTTCAAACAAGATGCCCGATTGTAATTTAAACTGAGTTATGCGGTAAAATGCGAAACATAATCAATATTGAAGTGGTTGATGAATCGCCATTAATGTGCCTTATTTCCTTGGGATGTCTGTCTTCAATTTATTTCTCACTTGGATCTTATTATCTTTTGGATTGTTCTTCATTAAGCATTTGTGCCACAATTAAGCAACTTTATTCATTGACAACGAGCAGCTGAAACCAAGACCAGACTCAAATCCAAACTCTATCTCTATGTAATCGCTTCATAATTTTGAAATTTGGACTTTGCACAATTATTGGCGAAGATATTACAGTTTGAATGTGAGTTTTTACAACGAGAATTCCACGATTTAATTTCAAAAATATGTATTTTCAACTTTTGCTGCAGAATTAATTTATATAAACTCTATCTATAAATGTGCATTTACCAGTGCACACTCTGTGGGTGAGTGTGTGTTTGTATCTGTTTCCAACTCAGTTGCTTGTGTATGGTGCTCACGTTGGGTTCTGTCAGACGACAGCAAAACTTGAGTTACATAACAAAGGATGCGGATAGTATAATGCCCACAATAGCAACAGTTTTGACTGCAGTTAGCTGTTAAGAAGACAACACTAACAATATAGCCATATTCTGCAAACCAGCATTTTTGCACCCATTAAATATGTCAAAAGAAATTTATTCTGTGTGCCCAGTCTACAGCACCACGAACCAGGGTGGTGACTCAAATATGGTTTGTTTATTATTATTTAAAAATATAAAAAAGCAATATGTTTGCCAGAATATTGTTTATATAAGCGTAAATAAGATATGGACTTGGATTTTGCCATTACCACCACTCCCAACCCCATTTTCATTGAAAAGTTCTGCTTAATCGACTAAGACTGGCACCAAGAGCGAAATACAAACACACATTTATATGTGCATACGTAACAGCATTCTTGACTTGCAACGTACGTGTGTGGCAAGAGAATATTCAATATACACTCAGATAGTGATGTGCCACACACAGAACGAAGAGTGCTCAATATCAATATCAAAGCAATAATCCCTTTAAAGTTATGCACAGTGGGACCCTCAAATCGTAAACAAAATCCAATAAGTAGAAGCTGTTGGCTGACTTACCATTATCATTATATTATATTTAAAATTCGTTATATATACGATAGCTGATAGATGTATTGGAATCTTGCAATCGTGTTGCGAGCAGCTTTACAAAACTTGTAAACAGCTCGCTTGAGCTCGCCTGCACATCTCTAGGTGGGAAATCAAATGAATCGGTGAGCAGTGAAACGCTGACAATTCAAAGACATTAGATTCCACAATGGACGAGTATGAGAATGTACACGTTATGCAATAAATATGTCCGTTTTATAATAATCAAATGACGATTGTGGGCGACGATTCGCATTTCGCTTGCACTCTCGAACACTGCTCCAACGTAAATGGCACGGAAATAGCCATCAGCAACCCAAACCCAAACTCAAACTCCTGCGTGCCATAGGAGTGCCAACGGTGGATAGCTATCAAATGGTACATAGATACTAAATGTTCGATGCCGATGGCGATGGCGATGGCGATGGCGATGTGGATGTCGATGGTCGAAGGTCTGTTCACTTGTCTGGTGAGTGCCCACTGCTGGTGCTCTGCTGGCGACATCAAAGGCAAAAGCATCGCACGGAGAGACTAATAAAAATGGCAACGAAATTATGCAATTAGTAGCGTAATATGAAGCACTTTACGGGCATTGTGGGCGTTCTCGTTAATGACAGTTTTATCCAGGAGTTGTTGTTGTTGTTATTGTTGGCATTGTTCGATATAGGAGATGGTTGCGGCTGCGGTGGTTTGGTTTAGAAAATGGCCAACAGAAAAGTTGTTTGCTATCCATGACGCTGCCGTTGACATAAACACAAAGCGATGAGAAAGCAGCTGATGGAAATGGGGCGTGGCAATGTGTTAACGATAACTTTTTAGCTGATCGGATTGTCAGTCTCTGTTCTGCTTGCTTGGAATATGGGTAAACAGTGTTCAGCTTCAAACAGATTATGCTGCTCACAATGGCTTAGCGCAAACAATGAGTCCTTTAACTTTAATTAATTTACCCATTATGTGTGCGTACAATGTAAACGTAGTTTGACTAGATTAGCTAATTATACGAGTAAATGTGGAATATATACACATATACGCATATAAATTATTAAAAAAGGCATCGATAATGATCAACTTCACATTAATTAAAAGGTGTTAAACAGGTCGTAAAATATTTCGCTGCGGAATTTTGACGACCGATTAAAGATCGCAAAACTAAAATCCCCGATGTTACCTAACCGTTGACTTGTCTGGATTCTGAGAATTGCTGTTCGACGGTGGCAAATTAATGAACTTTGATGGTGTGATCGCCCGCTTGAAGAGGCAGACCTCAGTCGTTGTGAATAAAGTAGAGTGAACAAACGTGTGTGAAACAAATATAATTGATTAATTTTAGTTTTTGAATATAATTAAAATGTAACAACGAAATTTAGTGGGAATCCTGTTGGCGAAGCGAATGTAATCTTCGTCATATCTTAGATCGCTGGTTTTTCCTTTTTGATTTATCATAAGTTTAGATTTTTACCTGCAGCGTACGACAATTATTTTGGCTGCCGCTGCAGCATGCAAAACACAGCGTTACCAGTCAAGAAAAGTGGAGCATTGCCGTTATACGGCTTGTCTTGGCCTTCCGACTAACATCTATGAAATTGTGCACGAGCGTATACGGGGGGTTGGTGACTAAGTGTGCGCCGCAATACATACACATACGCCAATTTCATGTATGCAATATATGGATGGGTAGCGCTGGTAACCTTGGCGACGGTTTCTTTTGCTCCTTACCGGCTGCTTTGCAAATCGCTGTGACACAGGCTGCCCCAGCAGCGGCAAAAGGCTGCAATGCAAAGGTTAATGTGCGTGTGTACTTGTTTGTGTGTGAGTGTGTTTGAGTGTGTGTGTGCTCCGTTGCCTCGCAGTAGTCAAAACATTGCAGGCACTAGCATTGAACACAAACACACCCAAGTACTGTTAGTCGGTGTGCGCAGCATATAAATAGTTGCTAGGTGGGCAAGATAATGCACCGACACAAACTAGTTGTGAATTCAAGAGAATTTTTTCCGGATTAAGGTATGTTTATTTGTTTGTATTGCTGCATTAAATATATACATTTTTAATATACGACAGTATAGAGAATTTTTTTCGCGACCAATGTGCTTTTCCAAAAACCAATGTTGAAAAGAGTAGATAGTAAGAAAAGTGTTTGAAAACAAATAAATGGGAGCTAAAATTCCGGCGATCCCTTGTTGTGTAATACCACTAAGCAGACAATACATAGAGGCGTCAAGTCGACATTATTCTGAGCATCAGCCTCACTATCCTTGTCTTATTGTGTGCGAGCTGTCACTCGATTTTCAGTTTTTTAGTTTTTGGGCCTTATGTGTTACCTTTCGTAAATGATGTGCGCGTCTGCTTAGTGGTAATATGAAATATACGTTGCAAAAATTGGGCTTCAGTATTTTATTATTGTTTAATTTTGTATGGGTAAAAAGAAATTACAATGACATTAGATCCTGCCTGCTTTCTTGCGGTGCACAATTTATTCGCTCTTGGCGAAATAATGTCATAACATGAAGAGTGATATTCCACGCTCCAATTACGAGCAGCCGTGCTCATGCTCCAAAAGTAAAATGCACAACGTTACGGCCGTCAGAGAGTCGGGCAAGCAAGCAGCCAACCATCAGCGCCTCTGCCAATGGCATGCCACAGCAGAAGTTGGGCTGGTCTGGGCTTAGCTGCGCTTCACCCTGCTCCGCTTCGGTCCGCTTAGTTCTGATGCAGCTTGTGCAAGCATTTGCGCTTATGTAACCAATGTCATCGTTATTTTTAACTTAATTTACATGTTTAACTAAAGTTGTCAGGAAATTATGTTGCCGCATGCAGCTTTCAATTATGTTGCATGCAAGAGGCCACAGTGGCCCCATGCCACCACCAACATGCCTCCGACAGCAACATGTGCTCGCAGCTGTCGAGGGAGTCGCCAACGCTCGCACATGTTCACACCATCATGTCGGCACAACATGGCGTATGAATTCATCATTTGTCATGTGCACATCACATTATCATATTTGTTGGCAAGTCAATTACAAGGCGTCTCTACAAAATACACAACATACATTCAAGTAAATGACTACATGCATAATTACGGCTGTTAATCGAGTTATGCAAATCATTCAATGTGAATGTATGTCACTAACGATGAATGCCATATTTTTCTTGAAATTTATCATCAATACTGGCAAGGCAATCCTAAGCCATTTTTCCTTTTTGTCTACACTGAAAAGTTATTTAAATCAACTCTTAAAGCCATTTTAGATGTTGCGAAAAATTTGGATTCTTTGCGTTGTGGCTTTTTTTTTAAATATTGAGAAAATTATTAAGGTCATGTCACAGACCGATGTGCAGACTCTCACAATTCTCCGCACACTTCTTATATTGCTTTTGCAAGTTACTCCTTAAGATATTTCATTAGTTGTTTTTTTTTATATACTTTATACATATTTTTTATTGCTTTGTTTGTAATGCTTTTATTTCTTATGTGTATTAATTCTTCTTTAAGCACATTTGAGCTCTTTTGTCAATTTATTGGGGTTTTTTTCCAAACCGATGGCCTCTCAGCAATTCTCTTTGTTCGATAGTTTTTATGACCATAACGATTGGTCTGCGGATTTTTTGTTTTGTTGATGGGTATATAAAACCCATTTGGTACACTCTGCTCATTCTGGATTTTATCCTTCATGTTTGTGACTCTAGGATAAGCTTCCCCATATTTGCTGGTGTGCTCTCGATTGCTTACAGCAATATTTGTAGATGTCAGCAGGTCGTTATCATATGCGTGTCGACATCCATCCATCCATTTATCCACTTAAACATTAATCTATGTTATAGTCGGCTGGTTGTTTTCAAATGCACTTCACTTTATATTTATGTTACAGCAAAGGGTAACAGTTTATGCATTGCATCAATACGCTACAAGAGATAATTTGATCGAATAACGCAATTAAATCCCGAATTGATTCTGAATAGTTCGCATTTATTTCCTAGCTAAAATTGCTAAACAGAATAGAAAATTAATCCTTTTGTTTTCCAAATTAGAATTTAAGTCACACGATTTAATTCTTGAACATGACAAATGTATTATTCAATTTGAACTCAACCATATCGAAATACATTTGAACGTTATGTCTGCTCTCATCCTGCATACACACAGAAGATTTCGTATTTGTGTGAGTACCTTTGAATGCCATTCATTTCATTCACACTCCGCACACATTCATCTTAATGCTTCGCCTCTGGACAATGTTGGTTTTTTTTTTTTTGTTTTTCACGTGATGAACGCAGAGCGACAATTAAATTTAATAGCAACGCAATTAACTCTTAATTTATATTTTGGCATCGTTTTTGCCAATGTTTTTTGTGTTCTTTTCGGGCATTCCCCGCACAAGCAGCGTGCTGAACCATTGTCTTTAGATATGAATGCGCGATGTGGAGAATTCTCGTTGAATCGAGGATGTCTGGGGTGAAGAGGCGACACTGAAAAGTGTAGGCTGCGACAGAGGTCATTTTATTAATTAACCAACAGGCAAAGTTGCTTTGCATTTGGCCAAGTCCGTGTCCGAGTCGGAGTCGGAGTCGGAGTCTGGGTCCGCTTAACGCGTTACCCAAAATGTGCGGCAAATTGCGTGAATTATTTCAGTTGTATATGTGTGTGTGTGTGTGTGTGTGTGTGTGTGTGTGTGTGTGTGTGTGTGTGTGTGTGTGTGTGTGTGTGTGTGTGTGTGTGTGTGTGTTGGTTTTCACCAAACAGGGCTGCTAAATTAAAATAAAATGCTCGCAACTAAGTGCCCATACTTTGGGAACCCCCATCTGCTCTGCCCTTTTGACCCTTTGAATTACTTCATTAAATTTGCATATTAGGTTAGGACTTGGTTGCCCTTTGCCGCATTTTTTTAGCCCAGACTCGTGTCCTCTTATTTGGTTTTGTTTTTTTATTTTTCTTATTCTGGGCAATAACTGTCGGATTGGAAAATAGGTTTACAACTGCGAACACATTTTGCCAGATATCCGACAAGTTATAATCAATTTGTAGGTCGAATATATAGAAATATGTAGATCAAATAATGATGCTGTCTAAGTAATACTAGTTATCGTAATTTTGTACAAACTTTTTTTGTAAATATTTATATTTATTTCCATAACACTCAACATGTTGCCGCTTGACTGCACATTTTACTGCAGCCAGTAATTTATTGGTATACGAATCGGATGCAATCTTAGACAAGTCTTTAATTATGTAAATTATTGTATTCCTTGCCATGGTGCAAATGCCACTCGACCTACACAAATCCCCGTCAACTGACCCGTTGACCCCCAAGGGCAACAGACCCCCAGCGCCACTTTTGTATTAGCGGCTGAATCCGCCACAGCCACCCTACCTCCCCTAGCCACACCCTAACACCTGTTTAGTTCTCGCGGTTAACGACACAAATGGAAATAGCGGGCGGCTAGACTATTGCCATCATCATTTAACCATCATCATGATGATGGCGTCGTTATGATCATCACCTCGATGTCGCGTCCTTTCTATTGTCAACGTGCAGAGTCCGCAACCCATGGAGAAGCGCAGACGCAGACGCAAAGCCGCCGTTGCTGCTGCCGGCTGATGCTATAAATTAGAAAGTGTCAGCTTCGTTACGTAAATTACCTGGCTGTAAAAAACGAGAGAAAAAGGACGATGGCGGCGCCGTCACCGTCGCCTTTGCTCCCGACGACGACGATGAACGGAGCACCACCTGGGGCATTTGCTGGAGGGGGGGCAGGCGGCAAGCGGCAGGCGGCAGGCGGCAGGCGGCAGAGTCTCCTGGTTTGGGCAGTGTCTTTTTATTTGTGCTTCGCGCGCCGAAAGGGCAAAAAGATTTGTCAAGGATATTTACGGCATGGCGGAAATTTGGGTGGCGGCGAAGCGCCTAGTTTTGCTTTGCATGCGCCGGCAAGACTAACACAGAAACGCAAAAATTAAGAAAGAGAGAGAGAAAGAGATACAAAGAGAGAGAGAGAGAGACCCAACAGACACAAAACAAATAAATAAAGATGCTGACCCAGAAATAAAAATGAGATTAAGTGTGATTAACACGCTGTCGAGCTGAGATACCGCCATCTTCAATAACATGTTGTGTGTGTGTGTATGTGTGTGTGTGTATATGCGTTTCATTCAACTTGCTCCCATAGGCTGCGACTAGCATTTATACCCTATCAGGGATTATTACAAGTCCTTGAACACAGGCTACATATATATTCCTGATCGTCAACATCTGTCAGTCCAGCCTCATAAACTTCAAGGATTTTTGATTACTGCTCACTAATAAAACCTGACATACCTTAGATTGTTCTGGATCGTATAGCTATATCATAAGCATAAGGGTATATTGTCTTCGGCATGCCCCACACAGATATTCTTTCTTGTTTTTGTATCTTGTATCTGTTGTTCGACTCAGCTTTCGGGTTTTCTTTCGCGGATTTGCTAATGTTCTCTTTCGATCTCCTTTAGCACCAGCCCCATTTTGCCGTACGCTGTTGTCCTCGGAAGGGAAATTTATTTGGTTACAACTTGATTTGCATAAAAGAACATTTACTTTTTAATTAGGTGTAAAATTTATGCACTTCACTTTCGCTTCGGCTGTTTTGTTATTTTTTTTCCTTAGACTTTCTGCTGCTGCTGTTGGCGTGGGCAGTGGGTAAGTGAGTGCTGGACACAGGAGTTGGATAGCAAGTTGTGTTAATATACTACCCTTTGTCACAAAGTGTGTGATGAGGAAGACATAGTTGACCCCATAAAGTGTATGTAAATTCAACTAAGTATGGTTCTCGTTAATGTTTATTATTATGTTACAAGTTTTAGGTAATCTCGATTGCAAACAATGACAACGGACCAACTTGTTCAAAGAGGTATTCATCTGATTTATTCAGAAAATATTGGAGCTTAGGCAAATACACTTTTAACGTATTCAAGCTTTTTCTAGTGATATATCGTCTTCCACATAGTGTTTTTGAAGTCACAAATCAAAAATAGATGATAAATATAAGTTTCAGTTTTGCTGCCCATTCAAATTTATCAGATTGTCCGTAAATTTGAATCCTGTGTATATTTTGGTGAATCAGATTTCTCACTTCATATTTCTGTGTGGTTGATGGTGGATCGTGATATATTTGCGGTCCTATTTGGATACTTATACGACTTATCAAACTGAGCTCTATGTCGGCTATTTGGGTCAATACCATAAGTACATTTTTTGGATTTTCTTTTCTACTATTTGGGGAATGCGATTATCTAATATTTTGTACAGGCCTTCTTCTGGTCGTGTACAGTTTAGATCAGTTTGTCGAGAGTTTACCTAATGATTGGTAATTTTGTTGCTTTCAGAGCAGATTATCAATTGAAACTGTAATGACAATCATGTTCTTAAGGTGCCCTGAACTTACAAATAAGCACTTACTTTACACCGCAATGTGGCTTGAATTGCGAGAAATTATTGTAAACTTACAGCCTCTATAAATGCTTATCATGCAAACTGATGATAGCGTTTGCAGCGAGTTGAGCAAACGGGCTCTGATGCCTATTCCAGGCGAGAATTATAATGAGAAATCTATCAATACACATCGGGCCGTAAGTGGTCTAAGTGGTCTAAGCCATTCACATTTTAGCCTGGTATTCCAGCTTAAAGCCAGTTGGCTAAATATTTCATTCTCTTAGACTGCACAAAACATAATTTCAAAAGCGAGCAGTAAGCTCTGGCAATATAAACTGACTTGTGACCTGAAACCTCCACCTGCCCAAAAACCAATCGTACAAAAATGCTGACAAATGCATATACATATATGCACACATACATACGTATGTATGTGGCCAATAGTGACGTCAGTCAGTGAGTGACTTTTTTAGGCGACAGTTTGGTCGCTGGGGGGGCCGAGTGGCCCCCAAGCCACATCACGTCCAAAATATACATTTGCCTCTCTCAACACGTTGCTGCTTCATCCTGCTTGCCGCTGCTGGTTTTCCAGCTGCTTTTCGCATTTATATCGCTGTCGGTATGTGAGAAGACACTTGTGTTGATGCTGACGCTGGCGGGTAGTTAATCGGTCGCTTGCAATGCCAACGGTGAGTTCTTCCTTCCCTTCCCCAAACCCCTTCCCTTAGCCCGACTCCGCTGCCACTGCCAATACACTGTGGGCGGCGCCAGGTGTGATAAGGAATTTTCAGATTTCTTTTGCTTCACACATACGTTTCTGGAGTCTTTCAAATACAGGGTGATCCAAATTGCGCTCCATTGCTGCAAAAAAATCGACGAACATTCGCATAAGGATCAACATTAATCTTAGTTCCCAATTTGAACCTAAATTAAAAATATGTCGAAACACATAGGATCAAAAATATGATATACATTTCAAATAAATAATCTAAAAATTGTAAAAATAAAAGTAGTAATATATATAATAGTATAAATATAAATTTATATATATATGTATATACATATATACATATTTATTTTCTTCTTTTTCGAGTATTTGTTCACAGAGGGCCCTGTTTTTTTTGAATGCGTTTCGGTTTTTATTTTTGCGCCTTTATTGGAGAAACTTTTGTTGCTGCTTTTGTGTTTTGTTTGCACATTTCTGCGCCAACAACTGTCAATCTTTTTCTGCTGCCATTGCCGCTGTGGTGCCTGATGAAGCCTGCTCCAAAGCCACCGTGCACGCCTTCGTCTTCGTTTTCGTCTTCGTCTGCATCTGCGTCCCCAACTCCGTGTCCATCCTGGTTGCCGTGTCCGTCTCCGACTCGTATTCTGCTCATGTGTTTTGATACACATATTGTATCGTTTTGTGCCACAGCCAGCAAGGGGCCGTACGTGTGCTCCAGGGAGATGCTCAAGGTGTGTGTGTGTGTAAGTGTGGAGTGGTATGTGTGTGTAAGGGGGTGGTGCTCGGCATAAGTGGCTGTATAAAAAGAAGTCGACATTTATTTGCGAGCATGCTGTAAATTGTAAATTACATTCCTAATCTTTGTAAGGCGCTACACACACACACACACACACACACACACACACACACACACACAGAACAAACACACTCAAATGGGGCGATACACTAACTACACTTTAAGGCCGCTTCGCTCGGTCCAGGCACAGCTCAGGTTCCCCAATGAGGCAGACAGACGCAGACTGACAGCTGAGCCGAGCAGAGACACCAAGACAGTTGATGAGAAGGGGAGACGGAGAAAGCGAGAGAGCGAGAGGGAGAGGGAGAGAGCAGAGCACGTCACGCACTTTTGCTCATTTGTGTTTTAAATTTCATTGGAGACAACAACAAATACGAGTAAAGTAATTTTAAGTAAAGAAAGTTACAATTTCGGTTGCCAACTTGAGGCGACGACTTCCACGCCTCTTTGGGGGCTCTGCTGCATTGTGACTTTCATGCTCGCCGTGATTTGTGCTTGTCTGCCTCTCCCAGCCTGTCTCTCTCTCTCTCTCTCTCTCTCTCTCTCGCCCTCTCTCTTTCACTCGCTGTGATGTGTTGTGTGTCGCTTAAAAATCTACGTCAGTGACAATGTCACGTTTTGTGTTAATTTAATTACAAGAAACCATTTGTAAATATCACGACGTGATTTGCAAGGCACGCATGTCTCCACAGGACCTACAGCCTTAAAAACAATGAACCAAACCACCCCCAAACCCCTTCCACCCGCACTCGTACCCACACCCATAAACACATCAACGCAGGGTGTGTGTTCGTGATATACAATGATATACAATTTGCTGGAGTTTACATTTGCATTTGCAATTCATACGCAAGCAAATTGTTTTTACGCTTTCCTTCCCCTCCCCAATTAGCAACAACAGCAGCCGCATCGCATGCTACCGTTACTTGCAACGTCGTTGCTGTTCTGCCAGTTGTTCGCCACAAAAATTTCCCTTTTTGCGCCAAAGTGTTGCTGCTGAATCTGCCAAGCAGCGCAACATGTTGCTAAGCGCCGCACGAGCCGCAACATGTTGCCGCTGCGAGCCGGCTTCTGCCGTTGCTCATTTGCCATTTGCCATTGGTTTTTATGAGTGAACTTTGCTTATTCAAATTGTCACGGGATTATTGCAATGCAGATAAGCGGCTTTGTATCCCACTTAATTATAATCAGTTCAACTTTTTTGAGACACACGCATTCACACATACATACATACACATGTACATACATACATACATGTACATTCATGTGTATTGTGTAACTAAAACTAACTAATTTCGGAGCCATTGAATGTTAATCTCTTATCAGCAGCAGACACCGTCCCAACAAGTAAATTGCAATTAACAGTCAATGAGTTCAGCGGAGCATAAAACACTATTTGCACTGATAGGCATTATGGGCTTAAGCCGTACTAAGTAACCAAATAAATCGCCATTAAGCCCATGAAGATTATGACTGAGAGTCGGGGATTACCGAGTTATTGAGTTGCGTTAAAGTAATTATCGGATATCATATTCAAATAGAACACGGACTCAATTTGTTTTTCAATTTATTGTAAAAGATACATTTCAATCTATCTAGTTATCCACAAAACGAGCGGTTATTTTATGCAGATTTGTTTGGTACATGAAAAATGGCATTCATTACGATCCAATCACATAAAGAGAGAGACAGAGAGAGAGAGAGAGAGAGAGAGAGAGAGGGGAGAGAGAGCGAGAGAGAGAGGAGGGGTAGTGTAGAGAGTGAGCGAATGATTAAGATGCTGAATAATATATACCGAGTTTTGCTCAAAGGGGCGCTCGACGATTACTTTTTCGTGGCAGCTCAAGCAAAAAGCGGCAGTCATTAAAAGTTGCAACAAGAAACTACTTGGAGTGCACTCTGGGTCGCCTCGCCTATTACTTGTCCTAATGGTGTGCAATTTCAGTTCGACCCACATCCGCCCCCTCCACACACTCCACACTCACGTATGCCACAGGGTCAGGTGCAATAGCATCATCTAACAGCAGTTGTTGCGCACTTAAATTAAACACCCGGCAGCACTTTGGGCAATTTATTTCATTTTGGGCTGGCAACAGAAACCGTAACAGAAACCGTAACAGAAACAGAAACAGACCGAGCACACACACACAAACACAAACAACACAGAAAAATCTTCAAATGCAACAACGTGACAGCTCCATTCCAGGAAGTTGGCGCCTCGAGAATGACCAACTGAAGTATTTGCAGCGCACACTCATTCAAGCTGTCCAACGAGGGACTCTGGAGATGTGCACACATCCTAATTACCGAAAGTGTTTCCTTTGAAATTTTGTGTGTTTGCTTATAAAAACGATAATGCCAAATTACTGAAATTACTAAAATATTTGCATTTCGTATTTACGTAAAATGCTCAGTTTACCTCACCAGGAGCAGTTAAAAGTATGAAAAGTTTTACAAATTTATACAATTTACAAGTGCCCTAGAAACATTTTTTGGATCTATTTGCGCTCAATCCCAAGTGGAGTGATGTACATATTTAATTGCAGAAGAGCTGTTGAAAGTTTTGTGGTAAGGCTAAAGTTTCATCCACTTTTTCGTAACACCTTTTAAGGTTTTAGTTTTCTAAAATTGCTGGAGCGTGAATATATTATTATTATTATTATTATTAGGATTATCGATTAATCGTAAAGTATGCAACTAGAAGTTGAAGTAAATGTTGTTGATTTTGGGACATAAGTTGCAGCTTGAATGATTGCTGCTGATTGCAGCTCATTAGGCTAGTTGCTTGGATCGGATCTGATGCGTCTGCCGCATAGTGTCGAGGTCGATTGTGTGGCAATCGCGGCGTTTTATCACATGGACCACGCCCAAAAGTGTATTCGAGCCGGGCGAAGGGTGTGCCGCATTAGTTGCCATCGTAGTACGAGTGTGTGGTTGTGAGTGTCTCTATATACATAAGGGTATTCGTGTTTATGTGTGTGTTAGCACAAAAGAATTGATTTTCTTGGTTTTCGTAATCAAAAGTTTTGTTCCCACGACGCGTTTGCACTGATTTCCTTCGCACACACACACACACACAGGCACACACACAAACACACACGAATATATACGCCGCTTAATTTGCTGCACTTTGCGAGGACGACAACGATGCCAACGATGGTGAGGAGATGTTGGAGTATAATAAATTTTTGTGTCTTACCAACACTCTGACAAATTAATTAAAATGATTGGCCTGCTCGCAGGCAGGCTGGCTGGCTGGCTGGCTGGCTCCAGTCCTGGACCTAGCCAAGCCCCACAGGAGCTGTCCTAACCCCCATCCACCCATACATTCAGATTCACGCACAACCGCTACGCTATGTAGATAATCGAGTTTGTGTGTGCATGTGGGTGTGTTTGTGTGTGTGTGTGTGTGTGTGCATTGGCAGAGAGGGGCAGGAGGTGTGGGAGAGTGTGTTAAATTTTCACATACACTTGCAGAACGAACGGCGCGAAGCTGGCGACGTGTCGCTCGCAATTAGCAAAGTAAGCTTAATGTGGTTTCACTTGAATTACTTACGAGTCTCGCCGCGGTGCACCAAGCAACGGAGACAGAGCGGAACAGAGAGCGGAACAGTGAGCGGGACAGCGAGCGGGACACAGGAGGAGGTGCACGGCAAGTGGCATGCTTTTCTAACTGCTCATCAATTGCAGTGAAAAGCGAGGCGAGCCAAAGCCAAATTCAAGTTCATTTCCCGCACACAAATTTCCCAACTGCAACGAACTCAATTACCAGCAGTCAAGTCATAGAGCCAAGTGGTGCAATCATCCATATAACTATATCAAATGGTATATAGTGGGCACTAGCAAATTTATATTCAGTACTTTCTCCAACTTTCTCCAATACAACATAATAGAGAAAAGATTGCATTCATCGAAATTGAGTTTTTATATATAGACAATTAATACTTCTATCATAATAACTATATTTTTATAGCAGAAGCAGTAGTAATGATTTCGCGACACATCTTTTGAGGCAAGGCCACTTCAATTTTGTGTTCTCAACAGCGGCAATCATATCCGTTTACTCTGCAAGCCTTAAGGCTTTGAGTAATCGAATAGAGAATTACTTAAAGCACTTCACTAACTGGATTATAGCGGTGGTTGCAGTTTACATGCAATCATAATTATATATCTTTATATATCTATATATGTATAAATGCATATTTATGTGAGTAGCTGGGTAAGCATTCCGAATGCTCCTTTCGGTAACTGTAATGAGCCATCAACTCTTATATTAAAGTGTTCATTGAAATAAAAAAAAGTCGTTTTTTTGTTACCCTTTTGTTTATGCCTTCAGAAGTCAGAGTTACGCATCGCCAGCCCGATCAAGTTTCGATCTGGGTCCGTTGGCATTAAAATGCAAATTGCAGTAGTGCAAACACAACTTGCGGGAAAGTTAGGGAAACTTATGCAGCGATATGGATATGCAAAGCAAGGAGGGGCGACGGCAATGACGATGACGTCTTCATTAAAAAAAGAGAGAGTTATAGAGACAGAGAGGGAACGACAGAGAGAGAGAGAGAGAGAGGGAGAGCAGTGGCAAATGAAACATGCAATCGGCAAAGTTAGGTGTCCAAATTGCAGACGTGTCAGCTCCTTGGCACTGTTGTCCAAGGTGTAACACGAACACCACCAGACACAACCTGACGACGTTTAAAGAAAGAAAAAAATGAAAAGAAAAAAATGTCCCTGCCCTTGTTGCCATTGTCATTGTTTTTGCATGCATAATGAGCAAGCAAGAATGAGACAGCATAAGAGACAGACAGAGAGACAGAGAGACAGAGAGACAGAGAGGAGAGCCAAGTGCACTTGTGCGACAATTAGAAAAGTTGTTTTCTGCATGAATTACTGACTGACTGACGACAGTCTGGCTGGATGAGTGTGAAGAGACAAATGAATGTAATTGTGTGTGTTACTTTCGTTTTTTATCCTGCGATTGCAATGCTTAAGGCAGCAGCAGCAGCAGCAGCAATCATTGCATACCACCAACGTGCAAATGCAACGTGAGCTTTGCTCTGCATTAGTGTTGGCGGCAAATTGATCACACACACACACACATACACGCACGCACGCACGCACGCAAGCAATGTGTGCTGTCACAGAAAACAAAAGCCATAATTTATAATGGCTTTATGGGCTCGCTCAAATTGATATAAAGGTCAAGAGTGTGCACGTGCTCGATGTTGGTTTTAAGTTTAACGCGACCCACTGCAGCATCCAAGAGCCTTGCTCGCTGGCTAAATTCTGACGAGCATAATGGCAAGCAGAGAAACGAGGCCACTTTGCTGCTTGCCTGCCTGCCTGCCTGTCTGTCTGTCTGTCTGTCTGTCTGTCTGTCTGTCTGTCTGTCTATCTGTCTGTCCGTCCGTCAGTCCAGTCCGTCTGACGAGTGGAGTGCCTGTCTGCGCCTGCCACGCACCACCATTCATTACTGACCTGATAACTGGCTGACTCTCTGACTGGCTGGCAGCTTGCACGTGTTGTACTCACAACCCGCTGTCTTCTGGTTGAGAGTTGGCCAAGCCATTTTTGCGAATGAAATTAAGTGTGGTGCACATTGAATGGCAAAATACTTGTACATCTGCCGTAATCATCTGACGTTGCTATTCATTTTTAGAGGTGTAGATGCGTGCGTGGTTTTGCAGTTTCCCATCAATCGTCCTGGCGAGTCCGTCATCATCATAATGGTTCCGCAACTTCCATTTTAATAATCGGCTTATTCAGTCAGTAAGCCGATTTGTTTTCCTCTTTAAGCTTTTGTTGCTTATTGCTCATTAAATAAATGGATGCACCCACATACACACACACACACACACACACACACACAGACGTAATCAACTCATAATCAGTAGTAATAATTGCGGTTGTGGCATCTACTCCAGAGTTTTTTGGCATTACCATTAACCACCTCAAAAGTAAACCTCAAATTTATACAGTTGCATGCATGTGTTAATTATAATCTAATAGATTACGTTTATGATGATGTGCAACGATTCGTTTATAGCAACCCCAACGTGATGTGAATTAACTGGTTGCAACTTAACAGATTTGGTCGGCATATGCAATTAGCTAATGGTCATCGGCTTTGGCGAACTATTGTGTTGAAGGGAGCGGCTGAAGTTCGTTTTAATTATGGTTTTAGTTTTTAGAAATAAGTTTGTTTATGTATTATGACGTTTTGATGGAATTGAGTTATGGTTAAGATTGATTTAGGTTCTTTCAGTGAGCCATTAAGGGGCCAATATTCTCATACTGAAATTGACAACAGTTGAAATTCAGTCATAGAAAAGATGATGTCTATTATGAGGATATTTTTTTTTTCAATTCTGCAGCTATGACTACGGCATGTGCTTAACCTGATCGGACCATACTCAGCAACGAGGACATTAGGTGCTATGTTGGTTGTCTAATGTGAAATGTGAAATGTGAACATGCTCGTCTGCTCGTACCTTGTGTAAATGGGGCAGTCAGCGAAATTTTATTTAAATTGAAAAGGCTTCTCAGTGGCCGGGCGTGTATGTGTGTGAGTGACTGAATGTGTGTGTACGTGTGCATGAAATGGAGCTGAGTGGTTGAGGGGGCTTGAAGTGGTTGGTGGCCACCAAAAACAGCATCAACAGCAGCAGCATCGCATTTGGGTTAATCTGAATCCGAGACGAGGTTGTAAAAGTCATTCAGTCAGGAAGCAATAAAATGATTTTACGCCAATGCTATGAAAATGCTGAATTTGAATAAAGGTTTGTGGCGCTGTTTTGCTCGCTTCCTCAACTGGCACCCATCACCACCAACACCACCATCATCATCATCATCATCATCGTCGTCGTCGTCGTCGTCGGCGTCGTCTTTGGACTCACATGGCCATCGATGGCGTCTTGGCGGTTGCTTTTGCTTCCATTTGCTTCCTCTTCTTGCCAATGCCTGTTTCCTTGCTGCTCCACAAATTTTTGCTGATGCAGCGGCCAACGTGACGCAGCTGGCGACAGCTGCAGAATTTTTGTGCCAATTATGCGTGTGTCTGTGTGTGTGTGTGTGTGTGCGTGTGTGTGGGCTTGGGTGTGTCTGTCCCTCTGTCTGTCTATCTGCGTATGTGTTAGTATGTGTATTTTGTGTGCGCGCATTTACGCAAAACGAGCTTGGCTAATGCACAACGCATATTGAAGCAATTTGACTTGTAATGCTTATCCATTCTATTGCACAAGAATGCGCGTCTGTGTGTGTGTGTGTGTGTGTGTGTGTTAGTGTTACTGTGTGCTTATGTGAGGGTGAGTCCTTTTTGAGCGCTGCATACGTAGCCACACACTTGCTCGAATATACGTCCTGCCATTTGCAGCATCAACTTTCGACTTCAAAGCACAGAAAATGGCCCAACTGCCTTTACGTGCCACACCGAACACCCCTCACCCGGCACCCCTTCCCCAGCTTCCACTCCTGATGCCGCTTGATGCTGTTTCTGCTGCTGGTCTGCATTTCCGTCCGGCACTTTGCATTGTTCTCGTTGCTCGGTCTGCAATTGTCGTCAATTGCATTGCAATAGCCATTGCCCGACTGAGGCACAGAGATGTAGCATTCCTTCCTCCAATCCCTGATCTCCTTCTACAATCAACGCATAAAGTTTTCGTCTTGTCCTGAACGACAGCTCCTTTCCCTTGGTTACGTCGTGAGGTGCTCCTAATACAATTCCAAACCCAACTGTCAGTGCGCACTAGCTACAATTTTGAACATCCTAAGCACATCAGTTATTTTATTGGATATGCAACCAGTTCTGCCATAACTCAGCTCTGATTTGCTCCCATTATCACATTCCCAATTATGTATAGTTTACTTTGAGACTTTGCTTTGCCAACTCTTACATCCAATATTCATCGTATTCGATTCCGACCCGTTACCAATTATTCAGCATAATTATGGCTGAAAATTGTGCACAGAGTTGTGCAAAATAATGATGACATGGGGTATGAGGAAGTAGAATCTTCGAGTATATTAGTAAAGATTACTGAGGTTTCCGGTTTGGGATTTAGTTTCACCATTCATACCCCATCCTAACGTCAACCTTTCTTACTCAATTAAGTAAATCAATCGATTCTCCGCGTACAATTTAATAATAACAGAGCTAAATATGGGTAATATTTTGTGTAATCTTCTTGTTTCTTATAACATTGATAAGCAGTGGGTGTCCCCGTTTATCCTTGAAACGTATTTATGTCTAATAGTTTCCCTCAAAATCTGGAAAAGACTTCACAATATCTAATATCTCACTGCACGGGATACGCGGCTTGGTCTCTGCCTCAGCGTAAGACTCCAAGTCAGGAGTATTGGTACTAATGTTACTTAATTGTAATTCCGTTAATGCATCTACAGTATCTTCTTCCATTGCCCTTGTTTGTCCTAGGGTCCAGAATTTGGATTTCCCTCAACTTTCTATCAATTCCTCTGTTTTAATAACACTCAATTAATTACTGACTCTAATTTGTGATTTTTCAATGCCTTATTATTATTGTTTACTTTCTTATATTTATTTAGAAGACCATTGGCTATAAGGGAGTGTAGTCTGATAGTTCAAGCCATAACTTTGTCAAAAGTGTCCCCCTTATAAATAACCAGGGCATTTTAATTATGGCTTGATCTTTACATGCGACTTTACGCGACAATCAAAGTTAGAAACGCGATTTTAGCTCGAAACTCTTGCTGAAATTCTGCCATCACAAAATTTCTTAAGATGGGTTAATGGCACTTTGCATTATCGCGTTGATCACGGAGACTGTAAGGCTGGATACTTTGTATGCAATACGCATATCAAATTTTCTTTTGATTATACAACATCGGCTAAAATTAATAACCGATAGCAACAAAAAATATAATTTAATAATCCATAACATAATATTATTATTCATATCTACAACAACAGCGAATGTCAACGAAGAATGTGGAGATGTTGCCACTAGTGACGACACTGCCTCCGGGAGGATTTGTGACCATTCCCAGGACGGGGTGGATACACACAGAGGAGGGCGACTGCCGGCGGGTCCGTGGCGTGGGGACCCTGGATGCGTTCTGCCAAAGGGACTGTTCGTTAACGTCCAAGTCACTTGTTGACTAGCTCTTCGCAGCCACTGTGCTTACAACGGCGCTACTCCTGCCACTACCGTCGACCATAGCGACGACACTGCCTCCGGGAGGATTGGTGACCATTCCGCCACCATGCCACCTTCCTGCCGTTTGTGCCTTTCGCAGTCCGCGCGTCTGTGGCCGCACCAGGGACGGCATGTGCCGTCTCTTCAATAACATATGCGAGCTGATCGCGCTGAATGGCCAGGATCTGGGCAGTCCCAGGACGGGGTGGATACACACAGAGGAGAGCGATTGCCGGCGGGTGTGTGGCGTGGGGGCGCTGGATGCGTTCTGGTGCCAAAGGGACTGTTCCAGGCTTCCGGTGGTCTGTAAACGTACTTCGCCCCATGGCCAGATTTGCGCACGTTCAGGCAACGGTCAGTTGTGCAAGGTGCTGGCGAATCAGTGCGAGCTGCGCAACAGAAACTGCCACACTGAACCCCGCCACAGTGAGTGTGCTGCTGCTAATCCATTGAGCCCAACTAATTCGCACACTTTTTCTTGAAGATTGGCTGCCGACGGACAGCCGTCGCTGTGCCCGGATGCAGCTGGACGATAGAGAAATGGCCTGTGTCCCTCTGCCTACCACTACGATTCCCCAGGTGAAAATTAGGGCAGTGCTGCCGCCTTCGCCACTGCGAGCGAATGTCACAGCACTTGCTGGCTAAACACAATTGTTGCATGCCTCTTTTCTTCCTCGTCTTAATAAATACAAATAGTCAATTTCGGCGATGCAGCCAGGGTATTTACTCTTTACTTGCAGCCAGTTCCATTTTCATTTCCATTTCCATTTCGCTACACCTTGAATACCATCCATGGATATGAATACTGCCACGCCCATAACGCATGATTCCAGCCAGATTCCAGGCTACCTTTTGCCAGCCGCCGTGCTCTGGGCGAAAATTATTTTATTGAACCCAATTGTTTTTGGCTTTGGATCGTTAGTTATTTCGCGGCTGCAAATTACTTTTTATGGCTTGTTGGGTTGCCGTTGCATTTGCTTTTGCTTTTGCTTTTGCTTTTGCCGTTGCCACTGTTACCGCTTCTCTTGCTGCTGCTGCGGCGGCTGTTTCACAAACTTGATGGCTTAGAAAACCAGTTGCATTTTTCTTTCATCAACATTATTGCGCCGCTAATTAGCTTTGGCTGCATCGACACCACCTAACAAATATTTTGCCAGCTATTTGCAAGTATCATGTGACAAGATTGCCCGGAAGGAAAACATTTTCTTAAAATTTCATCTTTTCAAAAACTTGATAAGCTAGATGTAAAGTAAAGTCTTGCACCGCTTATCTCCAGCCCAAGAGTATACAGTGAGTTTTTGTGACTCTTGGGCCGCAGATGGCCGCAAAATTAAAAATTGTTATAATTGGAATGCATACTTTTGTGCGACGTTGGCATGCTTATAATCTAATTGATGAATATACTCAATAATGTGTAATGTAATCGACAATTTATGATGATTTTTCAATTCAAACTAGTCAAGTTGTCTTGAGAGTCTAAAATAGCTGGTATTGATTCCATCTATTTGTGTTTTGTTTTTGTGTGTGTATGTTTGTGTGTTCCATCAAATTCACAATTTATTTGATTAACTAAACTATTAATAAAGATTTACTACCATCTCCATCACCCAGAACATAATAGTAAAACATTGTCTGCTTTTTTTTTATCTCTTTACTATTTTTTGTCGCTTTCTGGTATTCTTTTCTGGACAATCAGTTCGATTCTTGAAATCGACAATTGGCAACACTGGCAACACTGGCAACACTTGCAACACTTGCCTTGAATTAGGCTTTTTGCAAATTGCGCAAATTAAAAGATTATATTTGTGCAATAATTTCGCAGCGATCCAGTGTAGATATCTTGAGAGCTCTAAATAGCTGATAAAAGGCATTTCTTTTAATGAAATCTCTGCATGACAATTATGATTATTTAATATGTGCGTATGTGTATGACAGGCTATCCGCTTGAAAGTGTTAGTGAATGTATGTGCGTGTATGATTATTACATGCAGGTTCAAAAGTAATGTCCTCTTCTGGGTAGAATGTATTCTAATCTGCGGATTCCCAGTCAATGGGATTTTCTGCTTGTAGGGGAAATTCATCATTAATATTATTAAATTAAAATTGATATTAAATCGCAATTCTTGCGATGTATTATCACCTTCTGATTTGTCATCTTCATTCGATTCGCCCTCCGATTCGGATTTACTATCACTATCACTTTCATCGATGGTTAATTCCGCTAAATCTATTTCGACTTCGAGGGGCTTCGAGGAATCATCCGATTTCTCACTCGTGTCTCCACCGGCTTCATCGCTGATTAATTCCGGTGAGGAATCGTCCAAGGAATCATCCGGTTTCGGTTTTTTGGCTGGCGGTTCGCCGGCTGTGTCCTCACCTTGCAATGTTGGTCGCATTTTCGATTCGCTTAGTTTTTTCAATTTAAAATCAAAAAAAATTTTAATGAGAGCGATTTGCTGCTTCGCCTTTTAGTTTGATTGTCAAAGTGACAAAGGAAATGATCTTCTTCTTCTTATTTCCGGACAATCAGTCCGATTCCTGAAATCGACAATTTGCAACACTGGAAACACTGGCAACACTTGCCTTGAATTATGCTTTTTGCAAATTGCGCAAAATTAAGAGATTATTATTGTGCAATAATTTCGCAGCGATTCAGTGTAGATATCTTGAGAGCTCTAAATAGCTGATAAAAGGCATTTCTGGTATTCTTTTCCGGACAATCAGTCCGATTCCTGAAACCGACAATTGGCAACACTGGCAACACTGGCAACACTTGCCTTGAATTATGCTTTTTGCAAATTGCGCAAATTAAGAGATTATATTTGTGCAATAATTTCGCAGCGATCCAGTGTAGATATCTTGAGAGCTCTAAATAGCTGATAAAAGGCATTTCTGGTATTCTTTTCCGGACAATCAGTCCGATTCCTGAAACCGACAATTGGCAACACTGGCAACACTGGCAACACTTGCCTTGAATTATGCTTTTTGCAAATTGCGCAAAATTAAGAGATTATTATTGTGCAATAATTTCGCAGCGATTCAGTGTAGATATCTTGAGAGCTCTAAATAGCTGATAAAAGGCATTTCTGGTATTCTTTTCCGGACAATCAGTCCGATTCCTGAAATCGACAATTTTCAACACTGGAAACACTGGCAACACTTGCAACACTTGCCTTGAATTATGCTTTTTGCAAATTGCGCAAAATTAAGAGATTATATTTGGGCAATAATTTCGCAGCGATCCAGTGTAGATATCTTGAGAGCTCTAAATAGCTGATAAAAGGCATTTCTTTTAATGAAATCTCTGCATGACAATTATGATTATTTAATATGTGCGTATGTGTATGACAGGCTATCCGCTTGAAAGTGTTAGTGAATGTATGTGCGTGTATGATTATTTCATGCAGGTTCAAAAGTAATGTCCTCTTCTGGGTAGAATGTATTCTAATCTGCGGATTCCAAGTCAATGGAATTTTCTGCTTGTAGGGGAAATTCATCATTAATATTATTAAATTAAAATTGATATTAAATCGCAATTCTTGCGATGTATTATCACCTTCTGATTTGTCATCTTCATTCGATTCGCCCTCCGATTCGGATTTAAAAGGTGAAACGTTGATGCTGCTGCTACTGAGGCAGCTATCACTCGTGTCAGTATCACTTTCATCGAAGATTAATTCCGCTGAATCTACTTCGCCTTCGAGGGGCTTCGAGTAATAATCCAATTTCTCACTCGTGTCACCAACTTTTTCGTCCATGATTAATTCCGGTGAGGAATCGTCCAAGGAATCATCCGATTTCTCACTCGTGTCACCAACTCTTTCATCCATGATTATTTCCGGTGAGGAATCGTCCGAGGAATCATCCGATTTCTCACTCGTGTCACCAACTTTTTCATCGATGATTAATTCCGGTGGGGAATCGTCCAAGGAATCATCCGATTTCTCACTCGTGTCACCAACTTTTTCATCCATGATTAATTCCGTTGGGGAATCGTCCAAGTAATCATCAAATTTCGGTTTTTTGGCTGGCGGATCGCCGGCTGTGTCTTCATTTTGCAATGTTGGTCGCATTTTCGATTCGCTTAGTTTTTTCAATTTAAAATCAAAAAAATTTTTAATGAGAGCGATTTGCTGCTTCGCCTTTTAGTTTGATTGTCAAAGTGAAAAAAGTCTTCTTCTTATTTCCTCAATCAGCAAGGCACAGTTGATTTCGTTTACTCAGATATGATTTCGACCAGAAATGCACAGTTGATTTCAATAGAATTTATTCCTATTATTTTGTGGCAACTTCGTTTAGAGTTGTCAAAGACTCGCAAACAAAGTCCAACTTCATGTTGCTGAAGCTTGAAGTAGTTTAAGTTCACACATACTAGACGAGCTCTCTCGACTAGATAACTCTTATTTGTTTAAGCCTACATATGTACGTAGCGAGTTTTTGTGACTCTTGGACCGCATTTGGCTGCAAAATAAAAAATTTGTATAATTCGAATGCATACTTTTTTGCGGTGTTGGCATGCTTATAATGTAAGTGTTGAATATACGTAATCAGATGTAATAAATAATAAATTGTACGGCTTTCGAGTGAAATAGTATTTTTCAACATTATTGCGACGCTATTTGATGGAAAATGTTCGGATTTTATTTTGATCAAGCAATTTATTGAGTTCCCAACGGTTGCACGGCAAACAAAGAATAATTCTTAGTCTTTGTGGGGAATGGAAATCGACTTTTATTACAATTTGTAAGAATTAATTCGAAGCTAAGAAAAGAGATCAGTTCTATTCTGCTTATAGAAGCCCAAACACCTTTTGATTGCCATCAATTTAACAGGGTACATCGTAGTCGAGCTAAATGGTTTTTTTTTCCACCATTTATTGGATTCCCGAATCCTTGCAAAGCACTCTCATGAAACCAGTTGAGGCTAGATTTCAAATGCAGCCACACAAAAGCTGCGGATTTCTCTTTCCATATTCTCTTGGCCACGGTTTCGACTAGTTGCAGTTGAAGCTGGAGTCTGGTGCCTTTATGACGCATCTGGCTTAATTTGATTATGCAAAGATTTTGCTGCTTCGGATTGGCCTTCAGTGCAAGCACTGAGTCTAATTGGGAATTGTGCTCTACAGATATACAAGTTAAGTTGCTTTGTGAATTATACAAAAATTCAGTAGACTATTTAAGTATAGTAAGAAATATATTTGAACGGAGTTTTAATGCCCCTGAAATCTTGTGCTCGTACATTAACAACAATAATAATATAATCGTACTCCGAAGATTGAAGATTTGAGTTGAGCAGTATATAATAAATAAGTTTGAGTATACCAGCCTTTATTTATGTATAAATATTAAATTCAAATAAATTAAGATTTAAAAACCAGTTAAAAAAAATTCCATGAAATAACTTCAACGTGTGTGCCTCAATCTTGTGAATGACCCTTTTGTGCCCAGTAAAATTTGTTGTGTGTGTTGGCCCATCATTCGCAAGATGGCTTACTTTGAACTGAACACAATCGCAAATATGAATTTGGTTAGTTCTTACCTGAGCAGCAAATTCACTCTAGCTGTTTATGTGGGCCAAAAAGTTTGGAGATTGTGCATTTAGTTTTAACTTGTACAAAATTTTGAGTGCTGCATATGGTCAAGTTTATTGGCCACAAAGCAAATTGCCTTTTAAGAATTTGCAAGGCTGGATTGCTGTTGTTGCTACATCAGAGCGTTTGACAGGCCAACTGGAAACCAAGCTGATTACATGTGAACGCACAATTCGAAATGTGCCATTTGCCAGACACAATAACACGTATAAAATAACCCAAATTAAAAACATAAAATTACAATAAGTAAAACTATATAATATGCAAAATATATGAATAACGGCTCTACGATTAAATTGACAGAGTTGATTGCGATTATCAAGAAGGCCATTTTAAGCAATCGTACACAGTTCATTTCAATTAATTTTACTGAGATTATAATACGCGAAAATATAGTTGCCAACAGCTGTTGAACAAGGCCCAACCGTGGCACATATATAAAACAATTTTGAATCTATTTAAAATCGTACAACAAAATATTTTTCGAATTTCTCTCCATTCCATATCAAAAAAAAAAAAACAATGTTAAAGAAAAAACTTTGCTTATTACTAGCTATTTATTTCTGACATGTCTCTTGTTTAATTATTTTTTTTTTAAAATTGTGATCAGCATCTCAAACTTACAGGGAATCGCCTGAGACTGCAATGAGTTTATCATTAGTGAGGTGTAAAGCAGCCTTTAACTAAGCAGTCTTAGCAAAAGGGCAGCCTAAAAGAATTCAAGAAAAAAAGTTGTGAAAACTCCTAAATAACTCAATCACACCTTACATTTAAGAATAGAGATTTTGGATTTGAAATCAAACAGTTGAGTGTTGGAAATTGTGACCGCACTAACAAATATCTGAGAAATATGCGTCAACAAACAAAATTAATTGAAATAAACATTTAATAATAGAATTCGCAAAATACGCATGCCATTTGAATTTAACAAAAATATCCACTCTGGTCATTACTTAACATTTGTATTCTAAATACTAACTGTGTTCAACATAAAAGATGCCAAGGATACGATAGGATATGTCTTTATTTGGCAAATTCTATATTGTCCTTGTGAAAGCCTCTAAATGCTGCTTGAAAATGGAGTATTTGTATACTCTGATACCGAAGGTATCACAGTATATTGGTTTTGTGCACTGTCCGTCAGGCTGTATGTCCGGACGTCCGTTTATTCGTCTGTATAACCGTAGCTTTTTTCGACATTAGATATAGAGACTAGAAACTTGGAATATCAACTGGTCTGGGGCCTCGTCAGAGTGTAAAAATTGGAGTGCAACCTCCACTACGAAGCAAGGAAACCGATAAAGCCACATATATCCCACAATTGGAAAGCTCCAGTCACCAAATTTGGTTGGAAGGTTGGCGGCGATGTCCTTCCAAGATCGGTGTATGCCCACGCCCACCTCCGCCCTCAGAAAGGCAAACTTGGACGGTAGTTGTTGGCTACACCCACCCTGTGTTTTGCCACATGTTATGAGTTGATTTACTTATGGTGTCAAAGTAATTCGCAGTCGGTTATGCCCGACTGCAACGTTCTCTCCTGTTAAATTTGATTTCGTTTTATTTTGCATTGAGAACATTTTGGGTTCGCTTCTGTGGTTTTTTATGTTATGCAATTTACATAGATCTGTGCTTCATTTAAAATATTTCCACACACACCCACATAACAGCAAAATGGGAGAATCAGAGAGGGTGGATACTCAGACAACAAGCAGTCTAACGTAATTTGCTTTTTACATCGTTTTTCAGTGTACGTTTCCGGTTTGCATTTCGTCGTTGCGACCGTTTTCGTTCTGCCTGCATTGTGGCCAAGACTTTATTGGAATTGTTTCTTTTCATTTATCGCATCTGCGTTTTCTGGCTTAACAGAGCAAACCGTACAGCATAGACTAGACACTTTGCCTCCCCATCTTTTTTGGCTTTTGTAGTTGAAATATCTTATTATTTGCCATATACCTTACGTATTGGCATTCGTGCATAGTTCTTATGCGACACACAAATAACAAGGGTCCGAGTAGAAAGAAAACAACAAAATCTTCGATTAGTATTACACAATTTATGGTTATACATTTCCATTTCTATACAATTGAGGGACAAATTAACAAAAACAAATATTTCAAATTGTGAATAGAGGAAAATGGAAAAAGCGGAATAATAAATACAAAAGAAAAAATGTAACAAACAATGTGAATGCGTACAGAGAGTTACATAATATCAGTGATTTTTATGATTTCTACGGCTTATGCAATATCGTATTATATCAGATGTTTACTTTATTAGTATAATCCCTAAGCACCATCAAGCCAAACTTAATGTTTGTGGAAGAGGCAATAATTTCAGCTATTTGAGAACATTCTGGTGATGGTGGGGGAAGGCAGAGGGGTAGGAGTGCCAATTGGATAGAAAGGGTATGTCGCTCAATTGCATTGGCGATATGCGGTGGGCGGTGGGCAGTGGGCAGTGGGCGGTGAGGATTGGTGTGCCGCTAAACTTTTTGGCCCAATCGAACTAAAATACGCAAACTGGCATTGGGATGCGGAGAAAAGTCTGACGTAATTCAAGACGAAACTGAAGCTGGAAATGGTTTACTCGTCGGGCAAGGACAGTAGTCACATGTGTTGTGTGTTTGGTGGGGCTTAGAGGGTATGGCCGCACTTGAAGCAGACAACCTTCCATGCAGATACATCCCTTACGTATCTACGTATGATCATGTATAATCATATATGTGGAAATACGGTGTATATTCGGCACATTGACAATTTGTGAACATGACAGCTCGCTGACTCTTACAGCCGCGACTGCGGCTGAGACATTTTGATGGGATACATTTTGGTCGTCTTCGACACAAAACGAAAATCCTTTTGACATTGTATTTACAAAACGCATTTGTAGCCAACGGAAATTGGCACAGAGCACAATAATAATGCCGCACAGAAGGAGGCAAACAAGCGCGAAACGAACGACAGACTAAAGGAATTTGCAAAGCGTCTGTCACTTGAGCTCCTGGATAACAGTTACAGCAACAGAAACAGCATGCCAAATACAGCCTGATAGTCCTTACATCGCATTCAATTTGGATACAAAATTCAAAAAATTAAACTACTGCCTCGTGTAACAAGTTCGATACCCCAAGCTGAAAGCGCTGGCAGCATCTAATCAAGTGGTTGGCGGCTGGTGGCACATCAACGCAAAAGGCACCGTCTTGTTTAATATCAAGGGGAAGCAGCATCAATTGACATAATGACGGACAACATTGGCGAAAGCGACTCAAGCCAATCATAAAATGAACGCGCACTCAATCCAATCCATACTCTACTTTACAGACGCGTATGACAACTACAGGCAACGAACAGTTGCGCATCCATTGGCTTAACTTTGATTAATATGATATTAAAAATAAATGGTACCAAAAAATGTAAGCATTCATACATAATACATACATATATGTATGTGTATTCATCTTCTTGTTATAAAATACTAATCCAATTTATTTATCAATTTATCTTTCTTCATCAGAAACGATAACAACTGATTTGCCAACAATTTAAGTAGAGGCTATCTCCGCGTCGAGCGTAATCTTTTCCAGTGTTCTCCGTGTGGCGGTCTATGCATTTAAGATATTTAAAAGTCTGTTTTGAACAGCTTGTGGACGATTCAAAGATTTGCACTGCATTCTATCACAAGGTAGAAGACGCCCCGCAGTCTGCGGTCGCAAGATGGAGCTGCTCATCAAAGATGGCGTTGCAGCATCAGAAGTCACAAACGGGTGCCGTTGGCTTCTGATATTGACACGGCCACTGCGACAGTTGGTGTCTCATTGGGTGCTGCCGCTGTTGTTGCAACGTCACGCGTCGCGTCTGCGGGCGCTTTTCAAGAGGCGACATGAATCTGAACTCATGCTGAAAAGTGCAAATCAAGAAGGCAACAAGATGGCTGAAAGAGGCTTACTGCAGATTTAAAATAATGAGCACATCGGAAGATTGGATGACAGAGGAGGAGAGCAGTTGCTTCATTATCTGCATGCAAATTTCAATAACTTAGCTACGGGCTAGGAATACTTATCTAAGAACAATTGTTAATTGGATGTTTACTATCTGACTGGCTCGAACACAAAATTATTGGTCGAGCAGAGTTTGCCTTAATCCAAATTACAAAAACATACGAAATTTCAGCATATTGCTGAGCTTATCTTGGCAGAGGTGCACCCAACAGCTAACCACTGAGTGTAATTGCAATTGAATAAAATGTGCAGTCAAATGGAATTTCGTTGTTACTGGTGTATCTAGATTTGTATACAAATTGTGCATATAGTATAGGGGACATGCAGCAGAATGGCAACGGTCACAGACAACAAGAAGTTTGTGACGTTGGACTAATGTGCGACCATGATGATCAATCAATGCGAGTATTCGTCAGTCGGTCAGTCAACCAACTAGCCAGTCAATCAATCAATAATGAACGACCACTGGCAGTCATGAATGTGTGCAGAGTGTGTGTGTGTGGTGTCCAGCTTTTGGCCAAGTTCGTGCAACAATCAATAACGGCGCTCAGCGAACCGTATGTGATTTGGTTCTGCCCTGGGCGTGTCTGAAAATCCGTTGCCTTGTCGACTATAATATGCGGCCTATCACTCGATATTTAAAGTTGCACTTAAAGTTGCTCTTGTCTGCACATAGTTTTGAATGTGTGTCCTTAAATCAAAGTAAAGCATCAGACATCCCGCAATCCTGCACAGAAAGCATACCAATTCATGCGGCTTGTAAGGTTAACTTTATACTCCTTACTCTCTCTCCCCTATCTTTCTTTCTTTATCCGTGTGTCGTTTTATTATCTTTTAGTTTCTATCTCGGTTTCGTATTAAAAAACTTTTCAAATTTCTGCGACCCCAGGAAAGTGCAGGTTACTCTTTATTGCGTTAAAAGTGTTTGCTTTCACACAAGTCTATTTACAATTCCGGCACACACTTAAATATATATATATATATATATAATATATATGTATATATAAATATATACCTCTAGGGACAATCGGCAGTTGCCACGCCCTACGGCTGCTTTCTTCCCTAGGCACTGTAATTGATTTATGTGCGTGAACGTGCGTGGAACGGCTGCTTACACTTTACACGCAGCCACCGTGCCCGACACAACCCCACCACCCTTCCACGCTTCACTCTATGGTGACTGGTAAAAGGAAGAGGCAATTACGTTTGCTCTAGTTCAAATTGTCCTATTCGAAGATACCCTATGCCCAGCCCCAACATTTATTAGATGGCCACCAAAAAGTTGATTTTTTTCGACAATTTCTGCCTTTAACTCGACTTTAGACTTTAGGCACACGAAACTTATCCAATGTGATTTATAATTATATAATAATTATATTGTATTTTATAAGAATGTTAAAAAAATATATATATTGTTTAAACGTTTTTTTTTTAAGTCAGATTTAATGTGAAAGGAGGTCGACTTTGTTGTTTGTGTTGCGGTTCACTATTTGACGTTCTGCGGGTGGCTTTGTACTCCAAATGGTTCCAAATTTTGAAGACAACATCATCAATCATGGTTCAATTTCCACTAAGATGTCAGGATAGTAATCAATGTCCGAATTAATGACAAAATTGGTTTCAGCAACTGACATCTCGACGTGCTATTAGCTCCTGAAAGTAGGGAGTAAGAGAAACTCGGCTTCTCATCGGCTGAATTTAGGGACACTTTAAAATAGTAATTATAATTAATTAGCTACATATATCTCATGTGGATTAAAGACTCCTTTGTATCTCACATACAATACAAATCCTAAGTGTGGCAATTTATAAAATATTTCACACTTTTTTCTCTCAGGTAGTGTTCAAGTGTCAAAAATGTATGTTATTGATTAATGACTGCGAGGGACGAGACAAATTCGTTGACAACGTAAAAGTGTCAGCATTGGCTCATAGCAACTGAAGAGCAACAACTGTGGAGACGTCCGTACCCCGAGGGAAGAGGAATACTGGAATCGATAAATATACGAGTCTCGAGTGTTTGCTTAGGTTAAAATTGATCTCTTGCTAATCGAATATATATTTAATAATTGCAAAATTAAGCGTTACAAATTCACAAACATACCGCATAAATACATTTATAACTTTTTTAAGAGCTACTAAATATAGACGTTCGTTCTGGAAACCAATTGATTTAAAGCTGAACAATCCATTTACTTAGAATCTTGGATATACTAGTTATCAAATTGAAATTGACAAATGTGAGAAGTTGTCGCAGATAAAAATTGCAGCTGCAAAATAAATTTGCAATTCATCACCTACTGGCGGACATCTGACAGACAATCGGACACTGGCTGTCAGAGTGTCAGGCATCCCATTCTGGCCGGGCCTTAGCGGCAGAGGTGCGCTCTGCTGTGCTAACTCTCTGTGCAATCATGGCTCGAAAGAAAAGTGCTTTCCTCAGCGGCAGCAGCCATTCCCATTAAAATGACCAACAGCACCACCTGCATCAGCATCAAAAGATTGAGCTTGAGTTGAGTAGAAATAAAAATTTATGGAGTGGTCATTCATCACAAGACGGGCATCTTCTGTTTGTGTTTTCACGTTAGCCGCGCCACTAACTTTGCAATCTGAGTTGTAAGTCTATTGGCCGTTTTAAGTTTAAGGAGCTATAAAAACTGCAGCACCACCACCACCACCAGCAGCAACAACAACAATAGCAACAGCAACAGCAACAACCACTGCAGCAACAAACAGACATCAACAATCCCAAGAGCAGTAACAATACCAATAACTAACACGCTGTTGCTTTGTTTCTTTGCTGCTGCTCTTGCTGTTATTGCTCATTTGTGGCTGTTGTCTTTGGCCGGTTGCCGTTTATTTTGCAGTTGCTGTTGATTTACTGCTGCAGCTAGTGCCGCTGTTACACAGTCGCTGTTGCTGCTGCTGCTTCTTGAAACTTAAAACTTTCATTTATAATGGAATTTCCTTGTCAAACACACGGCGGCGACTCCCTCGATGAGGCATCAGCGCAGCACGTTCTCTGATAATCCACTAATGCTTTTTATACTCTGTTACTGCAGTTAACAGAGTAGATTGGTGTACTGGTTAGTGCAATGCCTGTCCGTCTGGGTGTCTTTCGTAAATTCTACACATAAATTACTAGTAGCCCCCAAAATTCCGATGAAAATCTATATTCTCTTAGTAGTCATTAGTCATTAACCTCGGAATTAACTCCAAAATAAGCCAACTCCTCCTCTCAACCACAATGCCCACAAAACTATAATGGGAAATATGTATGCAAACATGAATGACAAAAAGACCGCATCAACAAAATTTGTCATTGGATTGGAGTTTTTGTTTTTGTTGCATATCCTGTTCATTTGCCGCACAACCGATGAACAAACTACCGCACTTCAGTTGCAACTGTTGGCCTCACAACCGGAATTCTTTATTTTTCACGTATTTTAATATTTGCCCTGGCATCCCTTTGCATGACTTGAGTAAATTGCGCAATTAGTTTATGCGAATTTCAATTAATAATTCTGAAATCGCCAACATTTTTTACTTCCTGCAAACACATTCTAAATGGTATACATAAAAAAAATCCAGACGAGAATGCCCGACTACAACAATCTCTGTATTTAATCCCAACATAAATTCAATTAATTAGTGCTTAAAAAAAGAAGCTTCTACTCAAAATGTTGTATTTCTCACTATTTCTCAGCCTCAGGTTGACTGTTGTCTGTTGCACATCTTCAGAATGCATTTGGTTTTTCATTTCTATATAGGTGTAGGGTAGTATGAAAACCAAAAATACCAAATATTATATAAACCGTTGCCAAGGGTTTCGTTTCTCCAAACGAAATTTATGAGCAAAATTTTTACACGAAACGTATGGTTTGTCATGTAACCATTTATTGTCCTCGCGTAGCCACTGTCAATGTTCGTCTGTTCGTCTGTCCTTCTGTCCGTTTGTCACTGCAGCAGCCCAGACCATCGTCCAAGTGGTTTTTTGTTTAAAAATATTTGTTGTGGCTTTTTTTTTTTGCCTTTTGTTCCAAATATTTTCCGCAAACTTTTGGTGCATTTTAGTTTTTATTGTTTGAATAGTAAAAAGCTTTGAAAACAGCAAAAATCTAGCTGTCATCATACATAAAAATACATGTATATATGTATGTATGTAAGCTGCTAGTATTTATATATGTACACGTATCAGTCCGGAACTGGCAACTGGTACATGCATTGGGGGGACACTGACACTTTTCCCTATCCACCTTTTGTACCTGGCTAAATCGTATGAGTGCCTGTGCATCCATGCGAATTCATTTTGTATCTCTTTACACTTTCAGCATGAATATTTCGTTCTTTCTACTTGCAACACTACATCAGTTAAAGTACCAAAATACGAAATCATGGCAATATCAAATCTCTTCATTATTTTAGGATTTTGCCAGTTCTGTTCCAATGAGTTATACAGAAGCGCGTTATCTGGACTCGATGCTATTGTCGGCGCGATTTTTTTGTGCGCTTCATTGATTTAATGGAAAAACTTTTCGGTCCACAGTTTGTTTATCTGCAATTTTACTACCCATACAGAGGGTATTATAAAATAATCGTTAAGCTTGCAATGCATTGAGTGAGACGTCGTCGTAGATTACACATATGCCTGGTCAGCATCAATGGCCGAGTCGATGCAGTCAGGTCTGTCAGAAAATATTTAATTGATTTAGCCATGTCAAAGTGCTCCTCACATTTTGACACTACTAAATAGCTTTAATGGGCACAACCAGTTGGGGTTTTCAACTAATTATTTAATTTAGAAGTCAATAGTTATGTAAGGGTATGCGATCTGCGATGTTTCTTTATTTTCCTCAATGTTTTTTTGCTTTTTTTTCTTTTCGTTTTCTGGCATTTCACAAATTGACGCTCATAAATTGACTGGGTGGTGGTCAGCTTCATGGATGGCATAAATACATATATCTTTGTTATTGTTGTGGTTGTTGTTGATGGCCAGGCAAGTTCAGTCCATATGTTTGGTGAAGCTGTTTATAGTAATTTTCAATAGTTTTGAGGTGAAAAATATGTTCCGCTTGTTTCCCTCATATTTTGTTGTCGGCTTTTCCCTTGTAATAATAACATTTTCCATGCAGCTTTTGGTTTTTCATTGATTACTTTAGTTATGGGGCAAGTTATGCGACACTTATTTATGCCGTATGCTACGTTGAAGCGCTGATTTCAAATATTACAAAAGTTCCCTTTGAATGAACAATAATAATATGTTGTCAAGGTTGCTAAAAGAAGCATTTGGAAAACAAGAATTACCAGAGTGCTTCATGTCAATAGGATGCTTTGAAATGAATCTCCTATCTGTGGGACACTGCAAATCAACAATGACTTGCAACCATGTGTCGATTCTATATTGGGACACAATACACAGTTGCCATTGTTGGTCATAAGTACAAGGAAAACAACTAAGAGGCACAGTTGGGAGTGCTTTCTTCAAAATACCCTGTAGTCTGGATATTAAGTAATCAATGCAGACACCTATCCATCATCAGAAAGATTTAAGATTTTTTTTAGATAATCAAGACATGCTCGACTTGCAGGAGGTGTCACAACTTGCCCTTTCATAGTCTCGCACATTTTACAACCACAGGGTATACACCGGGAGCTTGCCACTTTGTGGTGGTGTGCAACATCAACCATATCCTTGTCCATGCCGTGCAATTAAGTCGATGCCACATTGACAACCCAGGCAGACTGTTGACATCCATTTCTGAATGTTTTTCGTTGGAAAAATGATATCGCCTGAAGTAATAAATAAAATAAATAAGTAAAATAACAGAAAGTTCCTTAACTCTTAAAAGACGACTTAGACGACTCAAACAGGGTATAAAAATGAAAAATGCGTTCACTGAAATTGTGAACTGTGCGACGAGTCGGCTTGACTTGATTTGATTCGACTTGACGTAACTTGACTTGTGGTCGCTCCGAGTTTCAGCTTGCAGCGAGAGCCGCAGTAACTGGTGCAATTTGTCTTGGCAGACCAGCAAAGTGTTTTAATAGTTGAGTAGAGCAGTAAATATTCCGACCGGCAATATTGTCATTTTTAGCAGCTTGCTTGGTAACCTACTTATTGTTGCACGTAATGCAAATGGAGTCAACGTCAAATACTTCGGCTTTAGCTGCAGCATCATCATTTACTTTAGTCAAATAACAAACATCCTTGTGCGAAAATATCAGCTTACTAGCCAATTTGTATTGCTTCAAGATGCCTTCGTGAGTTGATGATGCAACACTTGCAACAGAGTCATTTTAATTGAAACTCTGTTCATTTAACGACGCTGGAATATGTACGCGTAATAGCAACCTATGTATGTATGGAACTAGCTGCAGATCCACAAAAAGGTAGACTTTCAGAACGCAAAGTGGCACGTGCTGTAGTCGTGTGAGCTCGACTACGATATACCCTGGCTAGCGTTGATTAACATGCCGTCCCTTTCTCACGCTTTGCATACAGAATATGCTTGCATCTTGTGGTAGTAATGAACTCAACATGGGAATACGCTTTCGCATATGATATATTGAAGCGTTTCTTATCCGACGATCATGATGATGATTTCTGCACTTTCCAACAATATTCCAATGTATAATATTTACCAATAAGAAGGTTCTGCCTAATAGATTGAAACTAGATCAGTTATCGAAACAATTAAATTAACTTGAACTGCTCGGAGTATACAAGAAGTTGTATTACAAATTTGAAGTCTACAACTCTAATAGTCATGGGCATGGCTAGATCGACTCGGCTTTTGATCCTGATTAAGAATAAAAAATGAGATGCATCTTTCTGCAGGTTGTACCTATTGCAGTCTTTGCTACATTGTATACAGTCTACGGCCAGAAGGAACATCGACGTGTTCATATTTATTTTTTATTTTTGGATTGACACCTGCAAATTTGTGTGTGGCATGCATATTGATAACACTCTGCATCCGAGCTTGTGCAATTGCGTGTGAATACAGCGGTAGATACCTAATCAACTGGCTGTTGCACGCTTGCTTGTTCTTATCTATTATGCTGCAAATCCTGTTGCACACACCGTCACAGTGGCACACACACACACGCACACATGGCAATAGATGTCGTGTCGCAGACAAGCGGCCACTGCAATGAGCTTGTCGCAGGTGCACGCTTTAAACCACCCACACACCTGCTCCATGATGCACACACACACACACACACACACACACACACACACATATATACATAACTGCTTGCCGCAACTCTGCCTTGGTATGCGTGTGTGTGTTTGCAAGCCTAATTAAAATTCCACATTGCATTTATCGCCGTTGATGAGAATACGTGCCAAGAAAGCGGAAATTTCTATTTAATTAAAATTGTAAAAAAAAAAAAAAAAACATAATAAAATAGCCAAATAGTCAAATAGTCAAATAGACAAAATAACTACAACATAGCTGAAAATTGCAGATTCATCTCAAATAATGAATAAAATATGGGTTCGGTTCAATTTTGTTTGTCATTTATTTATATTTAGTTGCTGTTGCTTTCAATACAATATTTTTTTCGTTAATAATAATTCCATTTATTGTATTCGTTTTTGTGAATTCTCCTTTGCGTTTGCCTTTCTTGTTCTACATAAGAATAGAATAATTGAAAGTGTTATCTTTGCACAAGTCACCAATACCAATGCCAATGATTACATCCAGGATAGAGAGAATAAATAACACACACACTGCAGATCATCTTAAAAGCTGTCTTTACGAGATACGCTTATCCCTATTATTTGCTTATTTGCTTTGTTTTTCCATTTTGCATTGGCAATTTTTATTCTAAAGTTCGACTATTGATTTTGTTTGCATTTTTCAATATGCGCAGCTATATTTTTCTTTTATTATTAATAGTTTTTGTTTTTGTCTTTGTTTTTTTTTTTTGTTTGTTTTTAAGTTCAGTCCCAATTTCATGGGTTGCTCTGACTTTAAACTGTATAACTTGAACTGTATACACATACATGAATACATGAACATCTATGTAGCAGAATGCCGTGTACATTCACAAATATTTGTACATATGTGTGTACATACATACATGTATATATTTAGTATTGTTTAGCAGTTTTGATTAAACAGTAGCACTGGATGTGCTTACAAAATGATTACATTCATTCAGTTTGGGCATGGGGTAGCGGATGGGATCATGGGGGATGGGTTTATCGGTGTACGGAACTGGACTTTGCATAAATGGGGGCAACATTTCTTATGAATTGATTTGTTTGAGTGTCCCTCTTTTTGCTTGCAAGTTGTCTGCTGGAAATTGTTTGCATTTATGTTGTTGTTTTTTGTCATTATGTAAATTGTTGCACTTTTACCATAAATTGTTTATCGTTATGTTGTTTGGTTTGTTTGCTTCACTTAGTTTTTCGCATTTGCTGCTGGCTATAAAGTAATTGTTAAACTACGCTGCTCTTTGCCATATACACTGTATGTGTGTGAATATGTTAAGTATTACTTATGCATAAAATGCCATCAATTTTATTTATTTGTATTATTATAGCTAAAGTCTTCACTAAATCTAAAAATATTTATTTATTATAAAAAAAAAACCAAAAAACTAAATATTTATTTATTGTTTTAAGAAAATTATAAATACAAGTTAACTATGAGAAAAAATTGATTTATGCATTTTACAAATGAAACTCTTTGAGTTTTCGCCAACAATGTTGCATGTTGCTTGCGCTTAATTAATTAAATTTTATTATTTCAATTATTATTTAATTAGTTAATATGTTTCTTTCGCCAGCTCAGTGTTCGCAATTTAATTCTACTTTTTGAGTTTTTAGCTCTTTTAATTCTGTTGCTATATACTTAGTACTTTTTACTTACCGCGCTGCTTTCATAAAAAAAAAGTATTTAATTCTAAGTTTGGTTAAAAAAAAAAACACTGATTACAGTAGTGTGTGTGTGCTTATACATGTATTGCCGTACATATGTAGCTGGCATTTGCTTTGATTTTTCTGCCTACTTCCGTTGTAGGTATTTTGAATTTTTTTTTTTTAAATATATTTTTCTTTCATTATTCAAAAGACTGATTTCCATTTGTTGCTTTTGTTTTTGATTTAATTTTCTGTTTTTATCATTCAACTTTTATTTACATTGAATATTGTTTTGTGTGTGTGCCATTGTTTGATTTTTGCGTTTTTTATTTTGTTTTTTGGATATTCTCCTCTACTTTAAATTGCCATAACTAAACGAACGTTGAACGTATCATGTTGATTATCACTAACCTAGGTTCTTTTTGTGTTGTTTGCTTATGTTTCAGTAGATTGGGGATTTTGCTTATAAAGTAAATGCATTTTGGGCCATATTGAAAACGTATAAATCATTTTGCCATTTTTACTGATTAAAAAAAGTTTGATTGCTAAATGAATTGAATGCCACAGCAAATTCGAACCATAAAATTGTGAAATATGACAAAGGGTTAACGGATCAACAGACTCAAGTGACACTTTGAGGTCGCTTGCGAATTCACTTTGCGATAAACTGAATTGAGTTGACTTGAGTCCTGACCTTTTGAAACGGTTAGGGGATTATACAAATGAACATATATATATATATATATGTATATGTATATATATACGTATATATATATATAAATGCATTCATGATGGCTCTTTCGTTTGTATCGATAAATGAGAGCAATTGAGATTGAGTTTGTGAATAAATGACAACATTCACAAGTCGCAAATGGTGCTGTTAAGGGGCCTCTAGAAAACGCGAATGCAATTGAAAATACATTATATATGAATAAAAATGTCGATGAGTACGAGTGGCTCTTTTTGAATGCGACTAACAGACGCTCAAATGGTTCGTATTGAGCACCACTCCCGCCGCCATATAGCCCCCAATGGCGCCGTTGTTGTTGGCACGATGCGCCGCCTGATGATGATTGTGGTTGTGACTGTGACTGTGATTGTGACTATGAGTGCCGCCGCCATTTCCATTGGCATTGCTGTTGGATGGCGTGGCAGTGACGGCGACGACGGCAACGTTGCCACCGGCATCGTCATCCTCCACAACGAGACCCGCAATGCCCACAATGGGACTGCGACTGCCCGACTTGGCCAGCGTCAATGGTACGCCACCAATTGGCGTTGTCGCTGTGGTGGTGGTGGTGCCGGTGCTCAAACTGGTGCCGCTTATGTGAGCGCTGATGCCGCTTGGCACGTTCGACATGTTGTGTGAGACAGTTGCGACTGCTGCTCCCGATCCCGACGACGAGGCAGCCCCAGCTGCAGCTGCAGCTGTAGCGTTGGTCGCGGTACGCGTTAGCTCCTCGTTGGGTATGGAGAAGTGGCGATAGGAGATGTATTCGGGCGGTAAGGTTGCCTGTCGCTTGGCGTTCTCTATACGCTGCTTCTTGAGCTTCACATAGCTGAGCACCGATATCATCACAATGAACACGATAATGCCCAAACAGCAGCCAACAATGAGGCCCAGCCGTCTAGTCAGTATGGAGTGTATAAAACCATTACTGGACAATCCATTCTCATCAGTTATGAGGCTGGGCGTCGAGTCCAATGTCTGTACATCTGTGCAGGCGGAGATGTGCGAGTTCTTCAGCACTTCGTTCAGCACTTTGTCCGTCACGATGCTGTTCTCAATCAACGCTGTCTGCTGCTGGTCCATCTCATCATCCACACCGTTCAGGTGCTGATATGGCGAATAGGTGTCCGATAGCGATTGCAGGGCGACATCACCAAATCCAAGTCCAAGTCCAGGCACACCTCCAGCTCCAGGTGGGCCCAGCGTCAGCAGCTCGTCGCGTGTCTCATTGTAGTGCAGCCTTTGGAGCGCATTAGCCAAAGGCTCCGAGAGCCAATTACCGGTGCCGATGACACAGATGTGATAGCGTGTGTTGGGACTCAATTTCGTTAGCTTTGTCGAGCTGGCCGTGCCGTTTAGCCGCTTGCCGTGTATCTGTGGAATAAATTAACCAAGTTTAGAGATTGTTATTTTTTGTTTTTGTTTTTACTTGCGTGACCAACTCAGCCGCAGACCCCAGCCCACACAGCCACAATCTCGCCAGACTTGGCCTTCATTGCCATGTTGTTTTATTCAAATTATTTCTTGCGGCCTGCGGCTGCACTTTGACTACCACATCCCGACCTGGACGATGGGCGTCATTTTATTTTCATTCGATTACCTTTTGATATTAATAATTTAATGGAATTGCGTCTATACTTGTGGAGCAGTCTAATGGTATACAATATTCAGAGTAATTATTGTATTTGATTACTTAAACTGAACAATTCAAATTTTATTTTAGGTAGGTTTTCCATTTAGCCAGATGTATTTCATCCAGTAAATAATTCAAAGAATTAATCTCAGAATTTCATCTACCTATTTTCAGTTTACAAATGCAAACGATCTCGTTGGAACTTTTAGGCACTCATTTAGTTGACTATTCGAATTGTCAAAGGATCTCTTATGCGTATTTGCTCAACTATGATGCCCACTGTGATGTGCTCAGGAGCATCGCATTGATGCTTTAATGAAATTTTGTATGCACACAGTTAGGGAGAGTTTATCGAAGATCGAAAAAGACCATATGGCCTCCTTCATAAAACCTGCCAAGTGTTTATTAAATGAACACAATGAGGGGCCGAGGGGCAAATATGAGGATGGACAGCTCGATTTGGCTCAACGTCAATGAGTATATAATCTGTGTCTGGCAGGGGTTGTCTGCTTTTGGGCAATGGCCTGCCACTTACCTCATCAGTGGCACCAAACTGGGCGAGACGTTCTCTTTCTCCATCTGCATCTCTGTCTCGTTCGCGCTCCAGGTCGCGGTCTCCGTGCAGGGACCTATCGTAGTTACGGTCCAGTTCTCTTTCCAGCTCCAGCTCCCGTTCCCGTTCCCGTTCATGTTCACGTTCCTGATGATTATCAAGGCCTCTGGTCTCGTCGCGGTCGGTTGGGCCAGCAATGAGTCCATCGTTGGTGGCATGGTAAACAATTTCGAAGCCGGTGAGGCCCAAATGGTCGCGACTTTGCCAGGAAACGACCACTGAATACGGCTGTATGTCCTGTATGGCCATTTTGGGTATTAATGGCGCGTCACAAAATTGCTGCGGCTCCATGCGGCCAAACACCTTGCCACGCAGCTCCGTAGGGTGTTCGCACCTGAGATAATTAATGTTATCGCCACCTGACGGCGATAGAGACCATTTGCGATGATCCCGCAGCCATTCCCACAGCTTTTGCGCATCACAACTGCAATGCAGTGGATTTTCTGTTTGTGTGTGTGTGTGTGTGTATGTTTGTTTGCGTGTGAAAATGGCAGTCGGAATAAATATAGAATTGAATTTGTGGGAAACTGTTTCATTTACTCACCGTCTAGCTTCAGCTGGCGCAAATTTGTCTCCATTGGTTTTAGTGGATCCAGCGGGACTAGCTCAAAGTAGTTCTTTCGCAGATCAAGCAATTGAAGCTTACGCAGATAGCGGAAGGCATCATTGGACAGCGCCGTCATACGATTGCCCATCAACAGAAGCTCAACAAGGCCGTGCAGGTTCCGGAACGTCTTCTTCGAGATGCGGTCCAGCTGATTGAAGCTAAGATCCAGCGTCTGCAGTTGAGCTAATTCGGAACTGAACTCGTCCAGATCCTTAAGCGTGTTGTGCGATATGTTTAGCAGTCGCAGCAGTTTCAGGCCCTGCAAACGCTCCTTGGGCAGCAGCTCCAGCTCATTGATTCCCATGTCAAGGGTCAATAGATTGGTCAGCGACTTGAAGGCACCCGGCGATATGCGCGTGATGCGATTGTTTACCAGATGCAGATGCTGCAGCGCCTGGAAGGCCTCAAAGTCCTTAGAGGTGAGAATGGAGAGGTTCGTCTGGCAAATGTACAGCTCCTTGAGATACAAGTAACGCTCTTCCTTCACCGTATAGATCTTATTTATGGGATTACCGGTCAAATTTAGCCAGGACAACCGTGGTATGGACAGATCCGAGAGTGCCGAACTGGGTATCTGTAGGAATCGATTGCTGGACAAGTCAACGCGCTGCAAGTTAATCGAGTGCCGCAGAAAGTTGGCCGGCAATGAGAGCAGCAGATTGCCACTAAGATCTACGTTGTCCAGCTGCGTCAGATTGACCGCATTGAAGCCGCTCAACGAGCTGATCTTGTTGTCTCTCAACACCAGATGCCTCAGGTTCAGTGTGCCGCTTAGCTTGAAGAAATCAATGGAGTTCAGCTGATTTCGGGCCAGATCCAGCGTCTCCAGCGTGCTCAGATTGTACAGTGCGATGTGCGGAAACTCGACGAGATTATTGCGGCACAAGCGCAGTTCCTTGAACACATTCAATCCACTGAAAATGTTGCGGTTCATCTCGGACAGCTGATTGTCGCAAAGATCGATGCGCACCAGATTGGTGTTCTTGGCAAAGAGCTGATCGGGTATGCTTCGCAAACTGCAGTTTGCCATCGATAGATGCTGCAGGGATCGCAGCTTATCGAACATACCGGACATAATGCCGCCGACTCCTCCGCCGATGCCCACGTGGCTGAAGTTATTGTGCGACAAGTGCAGCCGCCGCAGACTGGGCACATCCAGTTTCTGGATGTCAGCCGGATTAAGGCGATTACGCTCCAAATTCAACTCATTTAGATTCTGCATGGACTTGAACGTGTGCTGCTCCAGCTTGCGAAGCGATGTGTTGCGCAAATTGAGCGTGCTCAGCTGCAGCTCATCCAAGAATATGTCACGCGTCAACTGCACGAGCGGATTGTGCGAGAGATCCAGCAACTTGAGCTGCTTGAGCCGACTGAAGGCAAAGCCCTCGATGGCCTCGATGTGATTGTTAGCCAGACTCAGCTCTTCGAGGCTGAACAGTGTGGCGAAATAGTCGCGTCGCAGTTGTCGCAACTGATTGCCGCTCAGGTCGAGGAACTTCAGCAGTCCCAAGCTGGCGAAGGTGTCCTTCTCAATCTCGCGTATGTGATTGTTGCTCAAGTAGAGGCGGCTCAACTGCGGGGTGTCCACAAATAGCGAACGATCGATCTTTACCAGCTGATTGTCGCGCAGCCACATGATCTGGATGCGCTGCTGCTGACGGAAGGTGCGCTGATGGATCTTGTGCAGATAGTTTGCCTCAAGCTGGATGGAAAGCAGCGATGAGTTTTGCTCGGGGAAGATATCCTCTAGAACGGTGAGTTGATTGTCCTGCAAATTGATATGCTGCATGTTGGACAATGTGTGAAATGCCCCCGGCTCAATGTCCTCAATGTTGTTCTTCTGTATGTGCAGCTCCTGCAGCGCCGGCAGCGGCTCAAAGACGCCCTTGCGCACACGCCGGATGCGATTGTTGTGCAGGCGCACCTCTCGCAGCTGCTCCAGCTTGCGGAACATACCAATCTCCAGGTCTTGGATCTCGTTGTTGTCCAGCGACAGTGATGAGAGCTTCGTGCACTTATCGAACAGAGTGACGGGCACCAGCGGTATAAAATTGGAGCGCAAATACAGATGATCCAAATTCGCTAAAGTGCTAAAAACATTGGGGTCAATGTGTGCAATGCCATTCGATTCCAGATATATGACGTCCACGTTTGTCGAGTTGGTAAACGCATCTGCTGGCAGTTCAAGTATATTGTTCTCCGATAAAAATACCTCGCGCAACTGCGGCAAATTGGAGAAGACGCCGCTGATGGCGTGTATGTGATTGTGACTCAGATCAACGGTCTGCAGCCGCTTATTCCTAACGAAAACCTTGGGGTCCAGTGTGATAATGCGATTGTGTGACATGTCCAGCGACATTAGCTCCTTAAGGCTCTTGAAAGCCTCGGACTGCACGAGCTCGATTTGGTTCGCATAAAACGACAGCGTCTTCAGCTGGGGAAAGGCTCGAAAGCAGTCGTATATAATCTCGCCAAACTGATTCGAGCTGAGATCCAACATGATTAAAGATGGTAACTTCAGGGCGGCTGCTGCTGATGCTGCCACCGAGGCATTGTTTGTGTTCAGTTGAATGTCGCCATAGAATGTGGATATCTTATTGTTGGACAGTCGAAGAATGCGCAGGTGGTCCAGCTTACGCAGCGCCATCATCGGAAATGTGCGCAATCCATTCTCCGAGACATCAATCTCCTGCATGCAATCCTCTAGACCGGCGAATCCATGTTCTGGTATACCCTGCAAGCGATTGCCCTTAATGTTCAGCTTGGAAACGCGTAGACCATAAAAACTGTAGTCCTCGATGCGCACAATCTCGTTGTAGTCAAAGTCCAGCGCGGTCAGCTTTTGCATCGCGCTGAGTGCTCGCGACGGCAACTTCGGGAGTGGACAACAAAATAAGAACAAAATAAGCAAGAGGTTAAGAATTTCTCAATTAGTGCTTATTGTTATTGGCAAGTGGGATGCCAGCTTAATATTGTATTTTTCTGTCAACAATGCAATATCGATAATCGATATACAATAGGAGCAGATTATCGATAGTGTTAGATTATCTGGCCGATGAATGCAGTCCTACTCGGTAGCTTTTTCTGTGGACAATGCAATATCGATAATCGATATTCAATATTAGCAGACTATCGATAATGTTAGATTATCTGGCCGATGAATGCAGTCCTACTCGGTAGCTTTTTCTGTGGACAATGCAATATCGATAATCGATATTCAATATTAGCAGACTATCGATAATGTTAGATTATCTGGCCGATGAATGCAGTCCTACTCGGTAGCTATAAGATAATTTGTGCTGCATGCTTGTTGCACGTGTTCATATATCTGCATCATTTTTTGTAGTAAGTGCTTTCTTATTAACAAATATAAAATAAACTGGAAAAGTTACAAAAGTTACTTGAATTTTTTTTTCGTTTTTTGGCGGCAGCCCTTAATCTGAATATGAATCAAGCATTTTCGAGTGGGTGCAAAAATAAAAAGAAAAATCATTGTGTAATTAAATTGCAGCATATAATTGTTTTTATTTGATTGTCGTTTAGTTTTTAGTTTGTTGTTTAGTCTTTCTGTGTAAATATTATCAACGCACACACAAAAACACTGATGTTCAAGTGCGAGGTCTGCAATTCTAGTGACAATTGTAATTATATATCTGTGTGAGAGTATAATCGCATGGAAGTGTTAATTTTGTGAATGGTTCTTTAAGCTGTTTTGTTTCTGTGTCTAATTTGTACTGGGTGAAGGTGAGAAGCAAGGGCGCCATGGGCGACGCAACAAGTTCGGATCGAAGGGTGTGACTGCGATGTACTGGCCATCGATTTTGCCACCGTCCATTGCCATCCGCGCTACCATACAGTCCTGGGGATTTTCGAACTCGACAAAGGCATATCCGCGCCCACCGTGGCCATATTCGGGCCGATGAAAAGGATAGTCAATGTTTATCACCCGGCCGTAGTGATTAAAGATTTTGAAGATGTGCGCCTTGGTCACCTTGTTCGTCAGCCCATTAACGTGCACGCGCACGGTCTTCCTTCGTTCTGCAGTTTGCCGCAAGTACGGTGACAAGGAGCGTGAGCGACGGTTGCGGCACCTAATCCGAACACTTGAACCAGACGATGAGCGTTTGTCCCATCCACGATCAGGTTCCCGCGATATTGAGCGCCAGTTCCTGGTTCGCGATGGCGACTTCAAATCTCTGCGTACAATATGTGCCATCTCCTTGCGTCTGGCACTTGTAGATGAGCGCGATGGCGATAATGCCTTCTCCTTGCGTCTGGCACTTGTAGATGAGCGCGATGGCCATAATGCCTTCTCCATGCGTCTGGCCCTTGTAGATGAGCGCGATGGCGATAATGCCTTCTCCTTGCGTCTGGCACTTGTAGATGAGCGCGATGGCCATAATGCCTTCTCCATGCGTCTGGCACTTGCAGATGAGCGCGATGGCGATGATGGCTTCTCCTTGTCTCTGCCACGTGAAATTGATTGCCTTGATTTCTTCACATTGAGTTGTGGAACCGGTGATTCGGCCTGGCGCTTTCTATTCTTCTTCGATTCCGGCTTAATGGAGTCGCTTGGTTTTGGAGACCAAGACGCTTCTGCAACCACTGGTTTGAATTTTGGTGGCTTGATAGATTTACCGTGACGTGTGCGATGACGAGACATTTCTTCTTCTTTCGAGTCGCTCTCCGAGTCTTTCGATGTTGACACTTTAGTGCAGTCGATGGTGTACCTGCGTCTGATGGAGCTACCAGAGTACGAGGGTGAGGACGACAACGAGAGTCTTTTCTTCTTCACCGATGATGGATTGCTTCCACCGACCTTCTCTAATTGTGGAGCCGGCGATTTGGCCTGGCGCTTTCTATTCTTCTTCGATTCCGGCTTAATGGAGTCGCTTGGTTTTGGAGCCCAAGACGCTTGTGCAACCACTGGTTTGAATTTTGGTGGTTTGATAGAATTACCGTGACGTGTGCGATGACGAGGCATTTCTTCTTCTTTCGAGTCGCTCTCCGAGTCTTCCGATGTTGACACTTGAGTGCTGTCGATGGTGTAGCTGATGTAGCTATCAGAGGACGAGGACGACAACGAGCGGCATTTCTTCTTCACCAATGATGGATTGCGTCCACCGACCTTCTCTAATTCTTCCTTCTTCTCTGACAGTTGCTTGTAATTGCGCGTGCTTTTATATGACATTTTCACTACGCGAAACCTCTTCTATTAACAAAAATCAACACAAATTTGCTGAATGTAAGTATAGTTTTTTTTTTTTTTTCTATTATTTCGATGCTGCCAGAATCCTGCCGATTTGCGACTGACGAGACTTACAATTAGGGTAGGTTGATAAATTTAATCAAGGCCGAGTTGATTTCAATACAATTTACACATGGGTGATTTCAAGCAAATATTGTATACGGTTGCCACCACATTTTGCAGTTCAAATTTTTAAAGCCAATGCCCATCACTAATTTGACTAATAAGACTATTTTTTTATAGCGAATTGAAACGCAACTTGGCCAAAATGAGCGATCCGAAGAATAAGTCGACGGTGAGACGAGGTACCAATCCCAGGCGTGTGCGCTACTACACCTCCTACGAGGAGGCGATCATCGTCAAATTGTGGCGAGAGCATCTGCACGAAATCACTTCCTACACGCAGAATTTGCCCGTATTTCGAGAAATTGCCATCGGATTGCAGGAGCATCGCATCATGCTCAACAGGATGGAGGTGACGCGGCGTATCTGTGGCTATCGCAAACAATACCTATTGGAGCGCAGTCGCCAGGAAAGCGATCCGCAGTACAAATCCGAATGGCGTCTGTTTCCGCTCATCGACTGCATGTTCCAGGCTGGTGGAAAGGTAGTCCGACCGGAGCGTGAAATCATCGAGCAGCTGGAGGCGAAGGTGCGCCTGGAGCTGCCCGACTTGCCCCGCTTCAGTCGAAAAGATTGCAAAACCATCAAATTCGAACAGGATCCGGATAGTTGTCCCTTTCTCGAGGTGGAGCCGGAACAGCAGCAGCCACTGCCCATCCACTCCGCCCACATCAAGACGGAAGTAAAGCAGGAGCTGGATGCAATTCCAACACTGCCGGCGGAGGAGCCACAGCTGCAGCCGTTTTTATTTTTTTCATGTATGTGATGGAAATACGGTTTCTTCAATAATTTGCACACTTTATGCCAAAACTAAGATACAATTTCTGTCGATTTTTGCATGTCTGCATAGCGATTTGAATTGAATATCTTTGATTAGCGTAAATAGTAAAAAGTTATTTGAACCAATAAATAATTTGTTTAACTCACTTTAAAGTTAAGGTTTTATCAAATCGGATTTTGTTGAAGTACCGCTCGCATAGCTTTAAGTATTGGACGCACGCAAGACAAGGACAAAGATCGATTCGATGTCCTGACTAGGAATATGTGTAATTGTTGCCATTCCAAAACGCATCCTAACAGGAGTATAATGAAATTCATTCGGAAATCGGTGCATTCCACCGATTCGAACTGTTTGGCTTTTTAATTGCATTGAATTATAAAATTTCCGCTACGACAGAGCTGCCATGTGGACGGTGTCCGCAGAGGCAGGTGACTGCACACCGTGTACAACTGGACGGAGACGGACACACAGACAGAATGGAGGAGTCTACGCCATGTGACATGGCCAAGCGAATTACTGCCTTTTAATTAATGTACTGACATGGAAATTTATGGCAGTCGATTTTAATTTATTGAACATTTGCGCCGCCGTTTCGGCCGCTTTTGGCTTGGCGCCTTGAAATCTGCCCCCAAACAAATTTATGGCCAAGTCAAGCGAGCCAGTGCCTGGGTAGAGGTATGCGGGAGGGGAAGAGGTGTGCACTGTGCACTAGGCAGGCAGGCACAAAAGCAGAACAAAGAAATGGCTACCATAAAATGATATTTATTTTTATTGTCGCAACATTATGAAATATTTACGAGCGCTTTGAATTTGAAGCAAAAGAACCAAAAAAATTAAAAATCCAAAAAAAAAATGGATGCCATAAAAAAAATATAAGAGAGCAGTTATCTTGGAAACTCAGAAGACATACATATATACGTACACTTGCAGAAGGAAGACCACTTGCTCCCATCGAATTCTCAATTGTTCATTTAAAAACCGATTAATTAAATGGGAGTATGAATAAAATTGGGGTTGTTACGTTTGAGTTACTTCGAGCCCTCTAAGGGTAAACACACACATATATATATACATATATATACATACATATATATATACATACATATATATATACATACATATATATATATACATATATATACGCTTTGGATTTGTCGTTGTCGGCATGCTTAACGCTTGACAGGTCGACGGCATTGCGAATCTTTGATGCGCACCAGCTGCAGAGCTGGGCTTTTGGAGTTGTTGCAGTTCCTCCGCTGGGCTTCGCAGACGCTCAACCAAAGTTTGCGTCCGTCTTTAGAGCGCCAGCAGCTGTTGGCCTTTTGCTGGTTGCGTTTCTTGCAGGTCACCTTGGGTTTGGGTGTCGTGGGGCGTGGAACAGGTGCACATGGAGCGGTGCCCGTGCGGCCCTTAACATTGGCACAACGATTGAGGGTGGCCCCGGTGAACGGCGGCAAGCCCAGGTTCCTTTGATCGCAGTTCCGCTCTCGCAGACGGCAGGAACTTAGCTTGGTGCATTTGTTTGTTTTAGCATCCAGGATACACACCCTCACTTTTGAATTGTTATTCTTGGCGGAGATCTAGCCTCGCTGACAGCCACCAGGACTACGAGCAGGAAACACCAAGCGGTAATCTTGAACATGATTCGAGCTGATAGCAACTGTAACTGTAACTGCTATCAGGAGCTAACTAAAGTTGCTGATGATTGCTAGTTGAGCGCCTATTTATAGGACCAGACGATAGCCAAATTTTATTGCAGCCCGATTGTTTCGCAGATGTTTTCACCTTTCATTTAATTTCCATCCATATTTGCTGGCCTGATTACAGCATATGTTTTGTTTGGTTTTCTGTTGTGCAGTTTTCGAATGGCAAGGAGGTAATCAATCGAGTGAATGAAACAATCGAATGAAATGCTGCTGCCGGTGGACCACTTATTAAAATGTGTACAACCAAGTACAAAGTAGAATTGATTGAAATCTACATAGGATACATACAAAAATGTCAATTTCGAGGATCAACAAATAACATAAATCAATTTTCTAGAGATTATCTTCAATCAAGTAACAAGTAGTCAAGTTTGTAGCACATATAAGTAAATATTTGAAGTTAACAAAACGTATGCCGCATTTCAAATAATGCAATAATAATAAGGTTTGAATATGTTCGATTTGATAGTCAAAGAGGTAACTTCTGTACCTGTTTTCAATTCGAAGCAACAAGAAATTATGAATGGGATATTGATATTGCATTCATCTCTGTGCATACATCGAATTATTCAGTTTTTGAAGACAATTACCAATAATAAAAAGTAGAAAAACAATGCAAAACAAAAGCGGCGCATGTCAGCGAAGAATGTGGCAAGTTTAAGCAACTGTTGTTCCTCCCGCTATTCTTTGCTGTTGCCTTTGTTTCTCCCAGTCTATAAGAACGACGACCTGCTGCTGCACATGCGGAGAAACCACTACCACAAACAACACTCAACATGCAGTTGGCCACGTTAATCGGTAGGTTCTGTTTGCCTTGAGGCATTAAGTTTACGTCCAAGTCACTTGTTGACTAGCTCTTCGCAGCCACTGTGCTTACAACGGCGCTACTCCTGCCACTATCGTCGACCATAGCGACGACACTGCCTCCGGGAGGATTGGTGACCATTCCGCCACCATGCCACCTTCCTGCCGTTTGTGCCTTTCGCAGTCCGCGCGTCTGTGGCCGCACCAGGGACGGCATGTGCCGTCTCTTCAATAACATATGCGAGCTGATCGCGCTGAATGGCCAGGATCTGGGCAGTTCCAGGACGGGGTGGATACACACAGAGGAGAGCGATTGCCGGCGGGTGTGGGGCGTGGGGGCGCTGGATGCGTTCTGGTGCCAAAGGGACTGTTCCAGGCTTCCGGTGGTCTGTAAACGTACTTCGCCCCATGGCCAGATTTGCGCACGTTCAGGCAACGGTCAGTTGTGCAAGGTGCTGGCGAATCAGTGCGAGCTGCGCAACAGAAACTGCCACACTGAACCCCGCCACAGTGAGTGTGCTGCTGCTAATCCATTGAGCCCAACTAATTCGCACACTTTTTCTTGAAGATTGGCTGCCGACGGACAGCCGTCGCTGTGCCCGGATGCAGCTGGACGATAGAGAAATGGCCTGTGTCCCTCTGCCTACCACTACGATTCCCCAGGTGAAAATTAGGGCAGTGCTGCCGCCTTCGCCACTGCGAGCGAATGTCACAGCACTTGCTGGCTAAACACAATTGTTGCATGCCTCTTTTCTTCCTCGTCTTAATAAATACAAATAGTCAATTTCGGCGATGCAGCCAGGGTATTTACTCTTTAGTTGCAGCCAGTTCCATTTTCATTTCCATTTCCATTTCGCTACACCTTGAATACCATCCATGGATATGAATACTGCCACGCCCATAACGCATGATTCCAGCCAGATTCCAGGCTACCTTTTGCCAGCCGCCGTGCTCTGGGCGAAAATTATTTTATTGAACCCAATTGTTTTTGGCTTCGCGGCTGCAAATTACTTTTTATGGCTTGTTGGGTTGCCGTTGCAATGCTTTTGCTTTTGCTTTTGCCGTTGCCACTGTTACCGCTTCTCTTGCTGCTGCTGCGGCGGCTGTTTCACAAACTTGATGGCTTAGAAAACCAGTTGCACCACCTAACAAATATTTTGCCAGCTATTTGCAAGTATCATGTGACAAGATTGCCCGGAAGGAAAACATTTTCTTAAAATTTCATCTTTTCAAAAACTTGATAAGCTAGATGTAAAGTAAAGTCTTGCACCGCTTATCTCCAGCCCAAGAGTATACAGTGAGTTTTTGTGACTCTTGGGCCGCAGATGGCCGCAAAATTAAAAATTTGTGTAATTGGAATGCATACTTTTGTGCGACGTTGGCATGCTTATAATCTAATTGATGAATATACTCAATAATGTGTAATGTAATCGACAATTTATGATGATTTTTCAATTCAAACTAGTCAAGTTGTCTTGAGAGTCTAAAATAGCTGGTATTGATTCCATCTATTACAAGTATGTTTTTATTCCAATTTCGATTCCTGGCTATGTATGTGTGTATGGTTGTTGTTGTACTTGTGTGTGTATGTTTGTGTGTTCCATCAAATTCACAATTCATTTGATTAACTAAACTATTAATAAAGATTTACTACCATCTCCATCACCCAGAACATAATAGTAAAACATTGTCTGCTTTTTTTTATCTCTTTACTATTTTTTGTCGCTTTCTGGTATTCTTTTCTGGACAATCAGTTCGATTCTTGAAATCGACAATTGGCAACACTGGCAACACTTGCAACACTTGCCTTGAATTAGGCTTTTTGCAAATTGCGCAAATTAAAAGATTATATTTGTGCAATAATTTCGCAGCGATCCAGTGTAGATATCTTGAGAGCTCTAAATAGCTGATAAAAGGCATTTCTTTTAATGAAATCTCTGCATGACAATTATGATTATTTAATATGTGCGTATGTGTATGACAGGCTATCCGCTTGAAAGTGTTAGTGAATGTATGTGCGTGTATGATTATTACATGCAGGTTCAAAAGTAATGTCCTCTTCTGGGTAGAATGTATTCTAATCTGCGGATTCCAAGTCAATGGGATTTTCTGCTTGCAGGGGAAATTCATCATTAATATTATTAAATTAAAATTGATATTAATTCGCAATTCTTGCGATGTAATATCACCTTCTGATTTGTCATCTTCATTCGATTCGCCCTCCGATTCGGATTTACTATCACTATCACTTTCATCGATGGTTAATTAAGCTAAATCTATTTCGACTTCGAGGGGCTTCGAGGAATCATCCGCTTTCTCACTCGTGTCACTATCACTTTCATCGAAGATTAATTCCGGTGAGGAATCATCCAAGGAATCATCCAATTTCGGTCTATTGGCTGGCGGTTCGCCGAGTGGGTCTTTACCTTGCAATGTTGGTCGCATTTTCGATTCGCTTAGTTTTTCCAATTTAAAATCAAAAAAAATTTTAATGAGAGCGATTTGCTGCTTCGCCTTTTAGTTTGATTGTCAAAGTGACTAAGCAAATGAGCTTCTTCTTCTTCTTTTCTCAATCAGCAAGGCACAGTTGATTTCGACCAGAAATGCACAGTTGATTTGAATAGAATTTATTAGTATTATTTTGTGGCAACTTCGTTTAGAGTTGTCAAAGACCCGCAAACAAAGTCCAACTTCATGTTGCTGAAGCTTGAAGCAGTTTAAGTTCACACATACTAGACGAGCTCTCTCGACTAGGTAACTCTTACTTGCTTATATTCATATATATATATAAATCCGAATTAACTTGTCCCTTTGCGTTTTGGTGGTTGAGCAACATGGCTGCCATGCACTAATTGCCACAGCTGTTGCACGAGCTGTGTTTTGTGCGTCGTGTTTGTTGAGCAGTCAGCAAGCGATCCTGAGGGGCGTGGCTAGCATTTGCATGGCACTAAGCACACCGCAACAGCCCAAGGCAACAGCGGCAGCAAGGTGTTGAAGGGTGCAATAAATTTGCATGTAATTATTTAGGTGTCTGACGCCTTTGCCATAGCTTGTGCTTTGCACTTTGTCATTTATTGAGCATTTTGTTGACGGCTAACTAAAATGACTTCTTGCGTGCTTTGAGAGAGCGTTGCATATGGCGTATGCATAATTTGATTTGTTGGCCGCTTACCTGTGTTAATTTGCCATTGACAATGCTGAGGGACTCGAGGCTGCCACGCACGTTGCGCAGGCTATTCTCCTTAAGCGCCTCCAGGTGCGAGTGCGAGAACTGCAGGTGGCGGATGTGCACGCCCGGCTGGATTACGTCCTGGGAGAGCGATGTGACAGACCGATCGAAATCGTAAATGGACAGCGAGTGTATCGGCGCCGAGATGCGTTCCAACGTTGAGCGCAGCGACAGAGCAGTAGTGCCAGGGCACTCGAGGAAAAGACCTGCGGGCGGGCAACCGATATGAAAATCAGAAATAATCTTCAATTAGAACACTCAGAAAAATAGAGTCGCATTGAAATTTTGAAAATCGCCACAACACTGGAAAGCTCTTCTGGTTTCTAGAATAAACTACTAAAAATAATAACGCAATCGCTTTATATAATTCACTTTCTGCTAATTGAGGCGATTCACTTAGTTTCAATGTCTTTTCTGAGTATAGAACAAGTTGATTTCATGCATTTCAATTAGTCCAAACACCATGCCCATAGCGTCTCAATATGGCCAGAGCATAATAATGATGGTTGCTGCGGCTTCTGGCCATTGTAATCTATATTATTTGCAATGCAGTCGACTGTTACATCTCTTCACAACTTCGATTGAGTAAGCTTAAGAGCGGTCAACAGGTTAAAAGGACAGTCAGAACAGCATGCATCAATTGAATGGGGGCATAAGCGTGTGCTCTGTGTATGAGTGTGGAGTGTTTGTCCGTACATCTTAGCTTGCTCCTAAATACAACACATGGTAAGACTATCGTCATTAGTCAATAAGTACTTAATCATATTCAAACATAATTGTGCAGCTTTGCACACATGATCTTCACATTTCTTAAAGCGAAAAGCACGAAGTTGTTTTTGCTTGAGTGCTCTTAAGACACACTAAAACCAAAAATAACAAATAATAATAAGAAAATGAAATAAAAGTTGACGTTTATCCAGTTGTTAGCAATCGAAAGGCCATTTTTTTTTATTAAATAAAAGTAACATTAATTGAAATGATTATTATGCAAATCGAATTGCAATTGTTCTCGTCATTCTGAATACTCTTGATAATGATTTGCATGCTCATCTGTGCTCATTCACATTCAAGTGCACTTTGTGCCCACTGTGTGGTGCTGGAGTAAAGCTTTAAGTGTTGTTTTGCTCAGCTGGCCCGGCTCGACACTGGACTCTGATTTGCTGACGCTCTCTGGTGTCAAAGTAAACAATCTTTGCATGCGGAGCATGTGCTGGCGTTTAAATAGCGGTCACACACACACGCACACACACACACGCACACACACACACACACACAAACACATAAAGACACTAAAGGGATCAAGAGCGTCTGGACTGGACAACTGGGTGTTTCGGGGTGCTTTGGGGTTGCCGTGATTTGTTATTGTGCTTGTCTACACGTTGTTGGATGCAATAAACTTTTGCTCTGGTCGGCTTTGATGCGTTTAATTAGTTCGGTTCGTTTGCTCGCTCGCTCATTTGCACTTACCATCCTCGAACTTGTAGCATGGACAGGCGGAGCTATCATCGAAGCTGGGACACTCAATGCCCGCTGCTCCGCCACCACCACCATTAGCTCCAGCTCCAGCTCCAGCACCGCCAACACCATCGCCACCGGCGCCATTGCTCGATTCATAGTGTTCTCTTGTGTTGCTCTTCCCACTGTTGTGGCCGATAATGCCGCTGCCGACGCCGGCGCCAACGCTGTTGTGGCCGCTGCTCAATGAGCGGGCGTTACGCTGTGCCATTGTAGGCACTGCTCCTGCTACTGTTGCTGTTGCTGTTGTTGCTAAAGGTGTTGCTGTCGACTTGGCAGTTGTTGCTGTTGTTGCTACTGCTGCTGTTGGCGATGGTGCTGCTGTTGATGCTGCTGCTGCTGCTGCTGCTGCTGCTGTCGTCGATGTCGCTGCCAACGTCAACCACAGGACAATTGAAAGACAGCCACGTTGATATAGCCTCTTAAACTGCTTTTGCTGCTGCTGCTGCTGCCGCTGCCGCTGCTGAGGCTGCACTCTGGCAACAGTATTGCAATTTCGACGACGTTGTCCTGGGTCTCGTCCAAATTCGTGTTTGTGTTCATGTTCTTTGGCTGCCGCAACGGCGACTGCCACTCCATTTATCCCCGTTGTCATTTGCTTTATTTGATGTCCTTGTTCCTGACGTTGTTGATGTTGCCGCTGATTATGTTGCTGCTGTTGCCCTGGCTTTTCCCGCTCCTCCTGTTTTTCCTGCATCTGCTGCATGTTTTGATGTTTTGTTCGTTGTTTGTGCGGCTGCTCTCCTGCCCCACGTATGCACCTCTGCTGATAATTGTTAGCGTTGCTGCCTTTGGGGCAGTTTGTTGATTTCGTGCACTTCGCTAATAAGTTTGTAAGCATTGCAGTTGCAGTTGCAGTTGCCGTCATGATTGGATTGCTGCCGTTGCACATTTTCGATTTCATTTCTCACGTGCTCCCTCCTTCTATCCCTCTCCTCCTCAGTCTGTCTCCTTCTCTGTCTGTCTGTCTCACTGGATTGTCTCAATCAGTGTGACAGCACTTATATTAAATTTTCTTGTTGCTGCTCTCACATATCGCACGCGTTTTCAGCGCGTTTTCAACGTTTTAACGCCATCTGCAAATAAAAGAGCAAGTCAATTGTTAATGTATATGCAAAAGTAATAGTTTTAAATACTATTGCAGCGAATGAAAAATAATGGAATTGTTTTCTATTTACATATTTATTTGCATATATAAGCAGATCAATTTTTAATACATGTTGCTGTTCGTGCGAGTTGAGTTGATTGAAAATCGCGTTATTGATTTATGAGAATATTTACAATAGTAAATGAGAGCTATAAATATTTTCCCACGGTCCCAGTTGTTGTTGGCTCTTCAAATCGCAGGACACATCAATATATATATGAATCGATGAGCAAACCAATGATAGAGCTTCAATGTTATAAAATGGGATATCGTTACTTTTATAGGGCAGATCTGACATTTTTTTATAGAGTTAGCCGAAAAAATGTATAAACATCCCCAAGCAATGCAAATATTCTGAAATTAATTTTGTTAATCGGCACAAATTAAAGAAATTTCTACTTTGCTGTATACTTCGCGGAATATTGCACAGTAACAATATGCTAAAGGATGCGTAATCCAGCCAAATTTAAAAGGCCGGAATAGAAGCCATCATAAAGTGGCACACTGCAAATGTTGCAAAAGGAGCTCAAACACAAATCAAATAAAGATTACATTTCAACCACAAGCAAATGAAGAAACTGCTAATAAGGAGGCAGCATTTCCAAACTTTGTAGTACAGCATGTGGCAATTTCTCCTGTTGACAATTGAAGTGACTTTTGCAACCCAAAGTTGCACTGTAAAAATCAAAATACTGAGAATGTATTCTAATCTGCGGATTCCAAGTCAATGGGATTTTCTGCTTGCAGGGGAAATACATCATTAATATTATTAAATTAAAATTGATATTAAATCGCAATTCTTGCGATGTAATATCACCTTCTGATTTGTCAGCTTCATTCGATTCGCCCTCCGATTCGGATTTACTATCACTATCACTTTCATCGATGGTTAATTAAGCTAAATCTATTTCGACTTCGAGGGGCTTCGAGGAATCATCCGCTTTCTCACTCGTGTCACTATCACTTTCATCGAAGATTAATTCCGGTGAGGAATCATCCAAGGAATCATCCAATTTCGGTCTATTGGCTGGCGGTTCGCCGAGTGGGTCTTTACCTTGCAATGTTGGTCGCATTTTCGATTCGATTAGTTTTTTCAATTTAAAATCAAAAAAATTTTAATAAGACCGATTTTCTGCTTCGCCTTTTATTTTGATTGTCAAAGTGACTAAGCAAATGAGCTTCTTCTTCTTCCTTTCTCAATCAGCAAGGCACAGTTGATTTCGTTTACTCAGATATGATTTCGACCAGAAATGCACAGTTGATTATGATAGCAGTAATTCCGATTATTTTGAGGAAACTATGTTTAGAGTCTAACTGCATATTGTTGAGGCTTGAATTCGTTTTGGTTCACATAGATGAAAAATGTTATATGAATGCTACATTTAACTGATCTCAATCAAAATCGTATCAAAAGTATCAAATTACCAAAATAAAAAATGAATAGAAAACTGAATTAATCTTAAGGAAACTATCAGCATTTAATGCGATTATTAATATTCTCTCTGCTCCGTGTTTTTATGCAATACGAACGAGAATAGGACTGCCATTGGATTACAGATGTTCATTGCATATCATCATATCCATTTATGCAGTTCAAATTAGTTTCGAGTCGAAGAAGGCGCTGAATGCATCGCACTTGCCTGCTCACTGACCATTTCTGTTCTGTTTCCTGGCTAACATTTTGGGGTAGCAGCATTTTTTCATTTGCTCGCACTTCCGCTTTGGCGGTTCGGTTTCCATTCTGCCCTGCTACTCAACCACAGGCAGTTAACAGTTTGCCACACCCCGCACCAGCCCATCCATAATGCCTTCCCCTACATTACCCAAACCGACTCTCAGCGCCAATTCAGCATTATTATGAATTATTTTTTTGCGTGCTTTTCCGTTTTTGTGCACTTTTCGTTTTTTTTTTCTTGTTTTTTTTTTGCTTTTTCTTTTCTATATAATTTTTTTATTTTTTTTCAATTTTAATGCCATGCGCCCCAAGGGAATTTGTGTCAAGTGCGTGAATTTTGCGGGTATTTAGTCTCGAGCGCCTAATTTACTGCCATTCTGGACGACCACTGAGTGGTGGGCGTGATGGTCGTGGTAGGCGTGGCTGAGGCGTGTCGGTCACGTTGGCATGCTAGATTGTTATTATTTTATTACTCTTGCGTTTCTCTCTCTCTCTCTCTCTCTCTCTCTCCCTCTCCCTCTCTCTCTCTCTCTCCCTCTCTCTGTCTCTCCCTCTCTTTTTCGTTTGCAGTCCTTCTGCTTGTTTTCTAATTAATGCGTTTATTATTTTTTCGTCCCTTGCTCAACATTCGCATTCAATTCCTGCTCCATTAAACGCAATTAAAATTATGGCAGCTAATGCCGTCGTTGCCGTTTGCTTTCGACCTCGGTTTTTGGCCAGGCTAGTAGACTGTTAGCCAGTTGGCGCCGCCGTCGTCGCCTTAGCCGGAAATTTCGTTTCTGCAATAAAATCAAACTGAAGACACTGCAACAGCGAACCGAATATTAATTATTCCATATTTCCGCTAGTCGCAGCTAAAAAGCCAGCAAAAAATAAGAAGCTTAAAACAATGAAGGCAACAAAACTGCAGTAAAATATTGGATTTTAGCTGGTCTCATCGAAATACCGTACTAAAGTTGAAGCTGGCCAAAGGTTATCGCAGCAAAGATTTCATATCAATAAATTCGCTCAATTCGAGCTGCAAAAACCGAGTTAATCAATTCTGAAAAGTTCTCCAAATTGCAACTGCCAACGGATTTATGAGCAAACATTAAATCGATATACAAAAGATTTTCAAGATTTTCTTTAATGGCAGCTTTATGCATAAAGGGGAACACACGGAGAAACATTATATTTTTGATGTAAATGAAAACTTTGCTGTTGCGACTTGAAAGTGCAATTTTGCGTGTCAAGTGCAGCAAAATGAAACTACGATTTTTGTTGATGTTTTTTTTATTTATTTTTTAGACCGGAGTTCAGCTGATTACATCTGAATTAAATAATTTATTTAAGAAAGGCTTAAAAGGGAAGGAGACTAGCATGTAGGCAGAATAAGGACAAAGTCGCCTTTGGCGCTCAGCTGACACACAACTTACGTATGTACATGGAGAGATGCTTTGTGAACTATTTCAAACTGAACATAGCCTAGAATTTGAGTACAGTGAAGCAACTGCAAAGTGCAAACTGAGACACTACACACGCTCCATGGGAGGCGAGGAGGCCAGCTATTCCCCAGATGATAACAATAACAATATTCGAAATTGGCTCGTAACTGTATTTCATCCCCCTTCAGGCACTTTCAATTAGTGGCCATGGCAACTGAAATTGTTACCCTCAATTTTGTCACCAGGCCTTTAGCTGGAACTGCAGTTAGAGCTTGCCAGCCAGTCGCTCATTTGTTGGTCAGGTCAGCTGGTTGGCAAGTCAATCAGTCATCGAATTTGCATTGCAACAAAAACCCATAACCAAATATATTGTGAGCGTGAGTGTGAGTGTGAGTGGATGTGTGTAAGTGAGTGCTTAATTAATTGTTTATTTTTAATACGAAAATGACGGAAATTCACTGAAATCAAATATTCATTCGGCAATTCATTAAAAATATGCAGCACGTTGTTGCAACGACTTCAATTTGGCACCATTACAAGTTTTTTGCAGTTGTTTTTTTTTGTTTTTGGTCTGCTCTATTGTCATAGTTTCAACATACTTTTAGCTTAATTTTTTGTCAGACAAATTATATATTGCCGGCTATTTTAGCCACTCCGAGTTGCACACACATTCCACAATGGCTAGCAGCTCCTTGGCCTGAGCATGGATCACAATCTAAAATTAAAAATTGCTAATATGTATGCAGCTGCTTGCACTTATATATATATATATATATATATATATATATATATAATATAGAAAGTATATATCCCCACTGCTGCCTCTGCTGGAAATAAAGTTTAAAGTTTTTCATTTAAGTTTGTTTTTCATACGCATGAAATTGCAACTTCAAATAAGATGTCTAATTCTGGAATGCATAATTCTTTCGAAGATATTCTAACTTTATATTTTACAAGATGAAGTGCGAATTATACTTACACTTCATAAATGCACATTAGACTACATATTTTGACCATTTTAATCGGTATTTCTGTGAATTTGTGTAAATTTGTTGTTTAGATTCGATCGACTACACCTGCATGTGGGATTAAGATATGAGTCGATCTTCAAGCTCAGATCTGAGCAGTGAAAGTCGATTGATGCAGCTCGTTAGCAATATCTGTGCGATTAGCTAATGACGAGCTTTTTTTATTAGCTGCTAGCTGGAGAAGCGGGGCCAGAATTATGATGTGTTGGCATTAGAGCCACGGCGGGACATAGTTTTGGCCATGAATGTGTAGACGCTCAAGTGAGACTCGAAATGAATTGCAATTAAAATATAGTTGGCACAGGTAAAAGCAATGAATATGAAGATGAAGTTGTTGATGATGATGATGATGATGATGACGAACTGTAATGTCGGCAATGACGTTGGCATTAACTTCCACAACAACTGCCGACTGCAACCTCGAATGTGACTGCAAATGGGAATGGGAATGGGACAGAAGCTGGAGTTGGAATTGTAGTTGTAGTTTGAGTTGCATAGTTTGTTGCTGGCTCAAAGTCTCAGCTCAGATAGCATCAGCGTTGACAGCGCATACAACAAAGGAGTACAGAATAGGGAACAGAACCAAACACAAGCGACAACAACAGCAGCAGGAGCAGCAGCAATGCAACAACAACAAACAACTTTGTTAATAGTAGTAAGCATGTCATCATTCAGTCAGTGCCATACACACAGAGTTAGGCGGAGAGAGAGAGAGAGAGAGAGAGTGAGGGAGGGAAGGAGAAAGAGAGAGAGGGGAGTAGAGAGAGAGAGGGGAGTAGAGGGAGGAGGGATACACCTGTGTTTGCCTTTGCATTGTACATTGTCTGTTTGTGCCTTATTCCCGCTGTGGCTAACACATGCCCCCCCCTCTCCCCCCCTCCCCCCTGTTTGACTCTCTGACTGGATGCTATTTCATTTTAATGACTCACGTGACTTTCACGTATCTTCCCTGGCTGACAACTCCCAAGCATCCAGCTATAGCTACAGCTACAGCTACAGCTACAGCTACAGTTTCAGCTTTAGCTGCATGTATAGGAACAACAGCAGCAACAGCAGTCAGCAGTTGCAACAGAAACAACAAGGACAACAACAGCTACTACAACAACAACAACAACAACAACAACAAGTCATAGTAGTTGAAGCAGAAGCAAAAGTATAATCATAATAATAAAAGTTATACACGTAACATGCTATTACATAACAGACTCTCTCAGCACACACACACACACACACACTGCCACAGGCCACGCCCAACGCTGTCCGCCCCTTACACACACAAACACATACAGACACTACTTACATTACCCTGATATGGGTTTTTACTTAATTTGAAGAACAAACGAGTTGGCTGCCTTCTCCACAGCACAGATGGAGCATCGTAGGGGCCATCCCAGGTGGGAGGCGGTCTGCAGGTGGTTCATATCTGGTAGGTGGTGCTGCAATGGCTAACCAGCTGTAGCTAGACGGTTTGTTAGTTGCAGCCACAGCAGTTGGGCCACTCTGCTGCTGCTCACCCACTTCGGGCAGACAGTCAATTTGGTTGGCATCAACTGATACCAAGTGATAAGAGCCAAACATGCACTTACAGCTCGTAGTTTCTGATAAGACAAACTCCAAATTTTCTGATTGGACACTCGATTCTTGCATTTTGAATTCAAATTCAGTTTGAGATTTGTCATAATTAAATAATCATTTTTTTTATAACTGTTATCGAATTTTCAAAACATTTAATTGTGGCAAAAGAAAAGAAAAAACAATTTGGAACTTTCGCTTCAGCAAATGGAGTCAACATCAACGTACATCTTCCAAAAAATATATATTTCAAGCTACATTCTTTTGGCTTTAATGGCGTAGAAATGGATATTACAAAAAGTAAAATTGGATATTAGATGAAATCAATTCCAGCATTCTGCACAGCTCTATTTAAATATTGTATTCGATGAACTTGTGATGAAGGCGAGGCACATCGATTGTCTGATGCCTGACATTGGAATCTCTATATGCTCTGCAACACTCTCTCTCTCGCTCTCTCTCTCTCTCTCTCCCTCTTCATATCGCTCTCTTTGGATGTCGTAAGTTTCCTCACCATCAAAGTGACAGCCCATTCATCACACCCGATCAGAATCGAGTTTCGCCAAATATGTTGAACGTGTGAATGGCAAACACTCTGGAAATGGGAAATGTATGAATGGAGTGTGAGTAATTGGCCGATCCCTCCTCCATGGCAGACAGAGAGAGAGAGACTCAGTCGCTCTTTCGCTAGGCGTTATAGCCTGTGACAGGAAACATTAGCGCCTGGTGTCTGCTGCTTGTTTTTCTTTCTTTTTTTTGTTGGGTTGTTTCGCTGGCTGGTATAAATTCCATGTCAAATTAAGTTCAAATGTGCAGGGCGAAAATATCTCCAGACAGCCTGCAATATCGAGGGAGTGTGTGTTGGTGTGTGCGTGTGTGCGTGTGTGGGTTGAGGATGCGGTTCGGGGTAAGTGAGGCACATCAGCTGTGATTGACAGCAGCGGAATGCCAGCCGCTGTTAAGACAAACAATCTGGCGGTTTTTGTGGTTTTTAAGCGAAAATGAAAAATGTCAATTTGACATAAGCAACGAGGGATGAAACCATTCAATTCATTCACACACCCCCCTACCCCACCCCTACCGCTACCCCTTCCACATGCACACAGCTCCAGTTGCTGGCTGAGTTGCAATCCCTATGCCTCCCAGTCGGTGCCTAGCTGTCCCTTTCCACTGCTTTCACGGTCCATATACGGGCCGCTCTTTAAGTAGATTGTCGTGTAAAACTGACACATTGCGGTTGCCATAGGGTTCCATCAACTCAACCCAACCCAATCCAATCCAATCCAACCCAACACAACCCAAAGCAACCAAACCGAACGTGGCAGCGTCAACAAACTGCTTTTGAGTTTCTATTGAAAATAACAGAAATGGGTTCGCTTTAGTTTGGTTTCGTTGCCATTCCGTTCATTTTGGCCATGGCTCGTCCCCTTAAGGCCATAAGCAGCAACAGCAGCAACAGCAGCAGTAGCAGCATCAAAACAGAACCAAGCGGAAAAGCCGAAAGCCCATAAAAATCGCGACTACAAAAGAATTACGTGCACTTACTAAATAGCCACAACAACCACAACAACAAACAAAGAGAAATATCGAGGCGTTCAACTGGGTAGAAGGTAATGACAAGGCATGTTGGGTGGTGTGGTAGTGCCAGAGGCAGGGGGTTGGGGAGTCGGTTGGGGATGGGGATGGGGATGGGAAGGGGGAGTGGCAGGTGTATACATTCAGCAGGAGCTGCAAATCCAGCAAGAAAGCTGGCTCGCCGCAAAACAACAACAGCAACAACAACAACAACAACAAGGAACACCTTTTTAAGTGCGGCCCAGAAAAGGCAGCGAGAGCGAGCAAGAAGAGCAGCAATTTAAAGACCATTAGAATTGATTATAATTAGTTGTTGACCACAACAACAACAACATCAACAACAGCAACAACAGCAACAACAAAAACAACAACAACAACAACAGAATCAACAGCTGCTGCACAGCCCCCAGCTGGCTTGCTCCATTTGATTTGGATGTCGCGTCCCTGGGGGACCGCATATTAGTTATGCATATTAACCTGAAATTAAGTTATTTTTATTTTAAGTGACATTTATGTGTGCCAAACGCTTTTTATTATTATTATTATTATTGTTATTGTTATTATGGTTATTGGAATGGAGTCGGACGGTCGAAATATCTGTGCAGGAATTTTGATTCAAGCACGATAAGGCCGAAGCACTTTTGTTGGGCATCCAAATAGAAAATGTGAATAATGGTAATCGATAACACTATACAAGATATTACTTTATGTATATGTATCTAAAAATCCTACAATGAGATATAAATAATTATCAGTTTCTTGCGAAACAAAAAAGAGTATTTTGATAGATTTGCTTGAAATCGAGTTGAATATTTGGGCACTTGAGAGTACTCGGGTTGAATGGAGAGTCTGGCCCTCACTCGAACTCGAACATTCCAGAGCCAGATCTTCAGTTCTTCATGCTGGAGCTACAATAGTTTTTCTATTATCCATTTATCATTTTGCCCCTCAAGTGCCAAATGCTCCAATATGTTAAATAACAAAAATTGTGAAGCGACTTATTAAATGGCAGCGGATGTGTTCACAATAATCATTGTAAAGAGCAGATGGACAATTTGTTTAGCATTGCTGGAGCTGGAGCTGGAGCTGCAGCTGGACACTGCCAGCGAATTCCAGGAAGGTCAACAAATTACAACACTAACAACAACAAGAGAAACAATAACAAATCTCTGCAACGTTCAAAATAATTTTTTTTTTCGGGTTTTGTCTTCTTTTTTTTTTTTTGTTCTGTTTTGGTATACCTTTATACGAGATATTTTTACTTTGTCGTGAAGTTTGACAGGCTTTGAGGGAGTCGTCTCTGCACCAGCAGGTATATATATTCTTGATCAGCATCACTAAACAATATATCATATAAGTCCCATGGGAAAGATCGGTCGAAAGATAAGTTCTTGTACGGAAAAATATTTTGTTTATTAATTTTGAGCAGACTACTAATGTATCAAATAGCTCCCTTAGGAACAATCGGTCAACAGATGATTTCTTGTATGAAAACCTATTTTGCTTGCCAAGTCATAACACTTGCAACACTTGGACACAAATCTATCAGCATCAGACACTATATCATATAGTTTTCAGAGGAACAAACCTTTTTTAAATTTAGATGACAGCAATTTGACTCCGGTCTGCAAGGGTATTTACTCTTTGGTTTGCCTAAGATAGCCGTTCATTCTTGTTGTTTTTTTTTTTGGTTTTTCCTTTTGTGATGACTCATTGCCAAGTTCAAATGTCACGGCATACGGACAGTGATGACGATGACGATGACGACAACGACGTCGACGACGACGACGACGAGGCCACTTGGGTTCATGTTTCCACGACTTTCCTGGTATTGTCGAACACGCGTCCAACACTCGCTCCGTTATCAGGCCCAAAACATTGCCCTGCCCACCCGCCCGGCTCCCTTTAGGTATCCACACTCAAAATACTTCACATTGTCGTCACTTTGGCAGCTTCATATGCAACAACAGCAACATCAACAAACATATAAAACAAAAGCCAAACCCAAGATCGAGTGCAAGACGCTGCTTTGACATGAGAACGTCAAAAGTACCGTTACGACATTATCCGACTATCAGAACTGGACCAGTGAGTTCCCAAAACTGAAGAGACGCATTCTAAATATCCAAACTTTGAGCCCTGTTTGATCAGCTTTACTGCCCGATGGTATTTCATAACAATCCCTTTTAGTGTTGTGTTCCAATTTTCATTCATTTCCGTCGACACTTAGTTTATGAGCATTTTTTTCATTGAATGGCTTGCAAAAAAAATAGAAGAAAAAGAAAAGAGGAAAAAGTAGAAACTGGCAAACTGGCTACTGGCTACTGGCAACTGGCAACTGGCAAATTGCCGGTCACTTTTCATGTTGTCCTAAACCAAGTTTCAACCTTTTATCGTTGCAATTCATGTCGTTGTCGTGTCAGTGGCGGTTTTTTTTATTTTTCTTTACTTTTCTCTTTTTTTTACGGTCGATGTTTTCTTTTGCTTTCTTTTCTTTCGATTTGTAGGCCCGAAGCGCATGAATCCTAAAAATGCCGTTGCCCTTTTGTGTGTGTGTGTGTGTGTGTGTGGCGCTCCGTCCGTATCGGTATGCGGCATCTGTTACTCCGTATACCATGTACCATGTGTAAATGTATCTGTATTTGTGTCTGTGTCTGTGTCTGTGTCTGTCTGTGCATGTGTGCGGTTTCCAGGCCAAGGCCAGACCCAACGCTGTCGACGTGTTGATATGTTTATCATTGTTATTATTTATGTTTAGATTTGAATGTCAATGCCTATGCCATCGAAATGGGCATCGACATCAACTTCAACATCCACATCGGCATCGACATCGACATGGACATCGGCATCGACAATGGCATTGGCAATCGAATGCCAGACTTTTTCCTAGTGCGTTTCCTTTTTTTGCTGTTCCAGCTTTTGGCTCTTGGTAATGGAGATGGGAATATGAGCTGAGTGTATGTATGTGTGTGTGTGTGTGTGTGTGTGTGTGTGTGTGAGTGTGTGGGGAAGAGGTTCATCTGGGTGCCGCATGTTGCCGGGGTTTATTGTGCGCACTTTGAACTTTGATGGCATTAAGTTGTCAATTTGCGTTTTGACTTACGAAAGACATAAATCGACAGCCGCTAGTCGGCAGTCGACAGTCGGAAGGCAGCCGGCGTCAGTCGACCCAGCCCGACCCGCTCCCTCTCTTCACCCGTTCCGGATTCAAAGCCTTATTTGAATACGAATGTGAAACTCTGGCTGAGGCAAGAAACTTAAAATGAAAAGGATTTGTTTCTTGGGGCTGCTTGGCTGTTTCTTAGCTTGCTTTTATTTAATATCGCATCGAGTTTGGGTTTGCTGCAACAATGGTGAAGCCTTTTAAGACGCGCAAAACTTTTAAGTTTTGATTTTTACTTATTAATGGCCAGCAGTGTGCAATAATTTGTAATCTAATTAGTTCCACAAAAGAAATAATAAAGGAAGAAAAAACTTTTTCTGAAAGTGAAAACAAGAACATTAAAACTTAACAGAAAAAAATAAATAAACGATAAAAAGTTTAATAAAAGTGAAAATGAAAATAAAGAAGTGCCGAGAAGAAGACAAGACAGCTACAACCAAAAACAAACAAACAGAAAAACAGAAAAAAAAACAGAAAAAAACAGAAAAAAACACCTAAAAAAAGAAAGAAATTAATTTCCATCGAATTCCAAATGCCACTTGGAAGATGCTTGGCAATAACAACAACAAGAACAGCAACCAAAGTCAAACATACGAGAGACAAAGAAATTTTTTAATTGATTTCACTTAAAGTACCAAATAAAACAACAAGACGAAGAACAAGACAAAAGAAGCAGGAAAAGTACCAACAGAAAAAAGCTGTTGTTTTTTTTCGACTTGCAAGTCGATTTTTGGGAAAGGCGGCATTCAGAGCCAGAGCCAGAGCCAGAGCCAGAACGAAGAGCGATATCCATTCGAAATACACTTGACCATTAAAAAGTGAACTCCAACTCACACACACACATACCGAGGACGTTACGTGCGAGTCCAAGTGGGCATAATTGGCCATTATGTGGGCCTAAAGACAAGAGCAGCAGCAGCAGCAGCATCAGCAGCAGGCGCTGGCCACTCATCCCCTGGGGAGTGGTGAGTGCTGAGTGTCAGGGGAGAGGGGGCGGCTAATTAAAAGTAGCGGGAAATACAATTTGGCAATGGAGCTGCAGCAAACAACAACAACAACAATTCCTGGCATTTATAATGACCATAATGGATTCGAACATGTTCAAGTTGAAGTTAGGATTTCATAAAAAAAAAACAAATTCATCACCCCTCCTTCTAGTGAAATGGAAACAGATGGAAATGGAAATGGCAATGCCAGACTCAAAAACATGCCAAATTGGAGCTGGATCTGAAGCTTCAGCATTTGTGCGTTATTGTTGGGTGGTTGAAATTATCAGTTGGGCCAGCACTGATTGATTCCGATGCTGAATAGTGTGTCACAGGGGATTAGTGAGTTTCAGCTTGCTCAGATCCGATTGTGATATTTCCCTCCTCACCTGACCTAACCAGACCTGACCTACACCAATCCGAGAATGGCCTCAAACAACATACACAATCGACTTTGGTTTGGAAAAAATTGAAAATTGTGAACAAAATAGAAATCGATTTCTACGAAAATGTCACTGGAAATTTACCAAAGAATTTCAATTTCTCCTTGAACGTGAAATGTGAATGGAAATTGTTGTGCCCAGATCAAGACCCAAAACTAGGCATAGACACAGATGCAGCTACAGATACAGATATAGATACAGACCCACACCTAGTCGAGATGCGTGCCTGACTCTCTATGTAAATTTCCCAATTAGTTGCACAAACAAAGCAAAGAAATGCATTTGCCGGCTGTCATTAATCATGCGGCGAAACTATCTATATATCTATGTGTCTATGTATGTAAGAGACCCATCCAAGAGCGGCTCAGCAAGAGTCCAGTTGCGGTTCCAATTCCCAATACCCATTTCTCAGTTCTCAGTTCACAGTTCTCAGTTGCCAGTTGCCGCTTCCAAATTTGTTGGCCGACTAATGCGCACAGCCGAGCCGAACACACGCACAGCTGAAAAGCAAAAGCAGCCGAAACGAATTTAGACCAAATATGAATATCGAACTGCATTTCGAACTGTTATCGATAAGATAACTAACTAGACTTTCTCTATTTAAGTTGTGGTTCTCGATAGTTCTGAGAACGATATGGAGGTGGATAAAGTAAGGTTGCAACTATTTATCGCAACCATCTCATTGCTATTGTCATTTCTCAGCTCAATAATAATTTGATATGCTTTAGTCATTGAAACACAAATTTCATTTAAATGAGCACAATGTCCTGGATATCCAACATTCTCCCGTAATCCGCTATTCCTTTTGACTTGCATTGCCGGCAATCGTGAAAATAATAAAACTATCAACAACAACAACAGCAATTGACTCTGACACTGCCATTTAGTCGCTCTCTTTGTCAGTTAGCCCTCTCTCTTTGTCGCTCTCTCGCTCTCTTTCTCTCTCTCTCTCGCACGCTCACTCGCTCTCTGCGCAGTTGGGAGATCTGCTGATGAACAACAACTGAAGCTAACTCGTCGATCGCACGACACGATTCGTTTGTTGTTGTTCTTTTTGTTGACTCTCGACACTCTTGTGCAGTCGCTGTCCGCTCTCTCTGCTCTCTCTCACTTCTCTCTCTCTCTCTCTCTGTGTGTGTCGGCTGCTGCTGCTGACTGACTCGGGGCCACGACGCCCGCACACACATTTCCAAGCCTCATTCCATAAACAACTGTGAACGTGAACGGTAAACGGTGCGTGCGAAGCGGCTCTCTGCTGAACATCATCTCGGGATCGTCATCGCTAAGCGGGGCTCATCTCCCAAGCAACTAACTACAAATGTAGCCAGCCACTATGCAGCTGAATCGAACAAACCAAATATGAAATATGAAAAATGAGAAATGAAAACCAAAAGCTAACAGCGAACAACGAACAGAGTGACAAGTGCCAAGAAGAGCTAGTTGCTAATACGATCAATTTATATGATGGGTTTTCTATTTTCGATCGCCGTTTTCCTGTTTCTATTTTTGTAGTTTTTTTTTTTCGTTTTCTAAAGTTTTCTACTTGTTGTCATCCGAACAACAAAGAAATAAACTAAATTATTACGAAGCATTCAAAGTATTCTAGCACACATACTAACACACACACATACATACAGAATTGGGGAATAGATTTGGGGATGTACGAATTCCAGAGTTATGTGAAATCGCTCGAAACGTGCATATGATTTAATTAATTTATTTCAAATTTTTTTCATTTTTTTTTGCGAAATGGTTTTTTGGTTATATATACATATATTAATATATATATATATATATGTAGTTCGTGGCGCGCAAATTCTAGCAAAATGTGTCGCATTTCGAAAACGTTTCTGCGTGTGCATTTCTCTTTGGAGTGTTTCGCTTTGGATTTAGTTTGACCCGATTCCGATTTGAATTTGGACTGTGTAACGAACCAAATGACAAATACGGCAGCACCAATAACACCAATAACAACAAGCAAAGGCAAAAGCAACAACAAAAACAAAAACAAAAACAAAACAAAATAAAATAAAATAAAGCACATGCATATCTGTGAAAGGAAACAAAAAGCGAGTGAAATAAAATAAAATATAATGCACAAAAAAAAAAAATATGAAAAAATGTTTAATATTCATATGCATCTATATAGAGACGGATATTATCCATACATGTGTATGTGCATGTGTGTGAGTGTGTATGCACTTAGATATGTATGTATTGTGAAACACGCGGCATTTTGTTGTTGCTATTGTTACAACAGCAACAGCAACAGTCGCAGATAATTTATAATCTTACACATTGTGCACACATACATACAAATTTACATATATGTATGTATGTATATATTGTATATACACATGTCCGATTCTATATATGCATGCTAGAATAATAATCTTTAGATTTTTGTTATTGTTGCCAACAACAACAAAGTGCATAAAAATTCTTTTGTTTCCGTCGGTATTTTTTTTTTTTTGCATAAAATTATTAATTTGCATACCTTTGGTCATAAATTCTAATTTACAATATATTGCTTATATATACATATGTAAATATGATCTTTCTCTCTCTCTTTAAATTTACAGTTTTGTACCACTGTCCGTGCGTTTTCTGCTTCGTATATTGCACTATTTTAGTTTCGTGTAAACTGTGACTATTCACTTTTTTTTGCGTGTGTGCGAATCTTTCTTTGTGAACGGATTTATCTACATACACGAGTGCGAGTGTAACAGTGTGTGTGTTTGTTTGGTGTCCCATGTGAGCCCCTTGTAATGCAAGAGCAGCAACAATCAACAGTTGTCATAATGCCAACAACAACAACAACAACAACAGCAGCAACAAAAGCAGCGCCGACAACGACTACGAAAAAATGAAAGGCAACAAGCGACAAGAAAATTTTAAGCAACTAAATAAAATTTAGATAAAATACAAATCAAACCAAAACTGGCCAAATCCATAATAACAACAACAGTGATAACAAAAATTTAGAGCGCTGCTCTGAAAGCAACAACAACAACAATAACAGCAACGGCAACAACGTCGAACAAGTTGTGACCAGCAAAAGCAAAAGCAAAGCAAAAAGAAATAAAGAGCAAGCGAATACGAATACACATATAATATTTATTTGTATGCTAATTTATTTTACAATAATTCGGTATTAACCCCAAATCCAACAACAACAAACACAACAGCAACAATACGAAAAAGCAACATTTCGACGGATAAAAAGCCACAACAATAACAATCGCAGAGTTGACAACAATAACAACAACAACGCATGCCATCTTCTGCCTCTGCGCCTGGGATATAAAGCAGCAAAACGTAAGTTGTTTTTTTTCATGACTTTATTATGATGATTATACCCTTGCGGAGCGTGTTGTGATTCTGTCATGAAGTGTGTAACGCACTGAAGGAGACGTCTTCGACCCCACAGCCTATATGAACGTGTAAATGAATATAAATATATATATATATATTATATATTATATATATTATATATTCTTTATTCAGAATCGTTCTGTTTAATAATTGAGTTAAAATGTACATGCATTAATAATGATATCTGCAAGGGTATGCAAACATCGGTGCGTGTGAGGCAATGCTGAAATTTCTTGTCTCGTTTTTCTTTTTTGTTTTTTTCGTTTCTTTTATTGCTGCTTGCAAATGTAAAACATGTTTTAAATGCAAATTCAATTAAATTTCACCGTTATTAGGCGCTAGAAGCAGATGAGGGCGGATTATCCACTGTCATCCGGTTATTTGCAGTTAGTTCAGTTTAGTTGGCAACGCTCAGCACCGAACTATTTATTGGGCATATCCATCCATATCCTTGGGCTTTACCCAGCCAGTCAGACCGCTGCTCACCATCTGCTTCAATGGACCCTTGACTTCTCTCTAATTGCGGGCGCGACTCTGCGCCTACAACCTCTACCTCAGCCTCTGCCTTTGCCTCTGCTTCGGCTGCACTCTTTGCGGATGCCGACGCGGATGCGGATGCGAATGCAGATGTGTGAGGAGTAAGCAGAGCGCAGAGTGACCAGTTTCGATTTCAATCCGCATCGGATCGCAATTACTTTCGTTGACCATTTCTGGTCAGAAAGAGAGGCGATGAGCAGAATGAGAGTGTTTATCTACCTGTTATCTGAGTATAGCGTACGTGGCTTACAAGGAAGTATATCCAAATACATACATTGGCCATATACATTCAAATTGGTAAGAGTTAAGTTAAGCCTTATACTTTTTACTTGACTTGAGATGCTTGGGCTCCTTGGGTTCCTCAATTTCTACTGCGACTTAGTAAGCAAAGTTCCCAACATGATTTACTGTAATCTAAATAATTCGAAAGATTTGCAGCCATTTAACAAAACTTGACTTTTGTTTGGGTCTAGGACACCCCAAGTCGCGACAAGGTGATGAGCTTCTGTTAATATTTGTGTTTGTAGACAATGAGCATTATAATGAAAATGATGCTGATTATGTCATTGGTGTTATCAGTTTGGAGCTCAGTCTGTTCTATGTCTTTCCTAAATACATGTGTGTGAGTGTCTGTTCAGCCCCATGCGACAACAACAACAAATACAACAAGCCAACAAATATTGTTGACATCCGATTCGGTATAGCACAAAGTTCAAATGGGAACCCTACCCTTGTGGCGTGGTCAACAAATTCATTAGAGGGCATTAGAAAGTGTTGCAAACACCGAATAGCTGAACAGCACATAGCAAACAGCACGCAAATCAAATTAGCCACTCAACACACTCACAATCGCACTCGCAATCATACTCACACTCATACACACTCATACACACACTCACTCACATTCACAATCTTGCTCGCATTCACTGTGAAAATAAATCAGATTCAAAACACGAATTCATTTTCTCGATTTTCTGTTGGGTTTGCTCAGCATCCGACACCCCTTAAATCCATTCAATCGCTCCTCCCATCACCACCACCACCACCACCATTTCTGCATATTATTGATGCAGTTGTGAAATTGACTAAAGGCATTCGCTGAGAGGCTTTAATCAATCGCAGGGCTCATTGGCAATAAGTTGCTCTTGTTGCTCTAGTTGCACTAGTTGCCCAACTGGTCGCTGGGCTGGTTATTCATTTGCATTCGGGGAATGCAAAGAACGTGCCTCGCACCCCATAGAAGTGACCTCAGCTTCTCGTTTTGTGTTACGGCCAATCTGCGAGTGTTTCGGTATCGGTTTTTTGGTATTTGCCATTTGCTGTTCGCTTATTTTTTTGCACTCACCACCAGCAAATTAATGGCTGCGATCCCAGCTGCACTTTATGAATAGGAGTTGTGTAAGATTCAGTTTCCGGCTGTAAGCAACTGATAGAGAAAAACGAAAAACAACAAAATCTCGAAATGGTTTTTCGCTAGAAAACCATAAATATTTAAATACGTTAAAGCAAATCAACTTTTATATTTTCAACAGGTGATCACTTTTAAGTTTTTGATGTTGCCTGGCTCCAGGTGAATGTGTGTTTTTTTTTAAAATTTGTTATTAACTTTTTAATAATTGGCAATCAACAACTTACAAACGAACAAAGGGTAAAAAGGTTTCCCTTATAGCCATTTCAAGAAATTCACGGATCAAAATAAAATCGAAAACGGAGTCTGAAATCTTTTTGGGCCATGTTTGCGGTCGCGTAAAAACTAACTTTAAGTATGCAGTATATTAAAGCAATAGACAACTTTTCAGATTATTTATCTATATCGAGCAAACATAGAAGTATGTCGCAAAATAGATATACTCTTGAGCAGCATCAACAGAGTTAATAAAGCAACAAACCGCCCACACCTGTTCCACCTGATCCGCCTGACCTGGCTAAATTGAAATGCCAAAACGCTAGTTAGAATTGCCGTTAGCGGCTAAACATGGCTCCAACTGTCCATTGTAGAACTATGGGGTTTATATTAAAATTTTTTGTTGTTTTTAAGCCTGTGCTGTCAACCGAAGCCCTGCCCCACACCAGAAAGTTATTTAAGCATGAAATACCATGCCGCCGAGCAGCGTTGAGCCGCAAGCAGCTTGTGCCGCACTGAGTCATCGGTGCGTCGTCCGCAGCGATGCGTCAAAGTGTCGACGAACGTCGCACCGTCCGTTACGGGGGCAACTCGGACATGGACACTGCGACGGACAAACCGAAGTCGCAGCGGGAATAATAATTGGGAACGGGGGTGGGCTTGCAGCTCAACTCAGAGATAGAAACAGAGAGAGAGAGAGAGAAAAAGAGGGGGTAGAGAGAGAGAGAGAGAGAGAGAGAGAGAGAAAGAGAGAGAGAGAGAGAGACAATGCTGGCAGCGATTTCGTTGCTGCAGCGCATGTTACGCTTTTGTGGTCAGTGCTGATGTTGTTGTTGTTGTTGTTGCTATTGCTGACGGCGGCAGCGGCATGCGGAAGCCGTAAACAGTTTGGGGCAGGCGACCATCTAATCGCTGGCGATCGCTGTAGTCAACTCAGCCAGTGGCTGCCACAACTGGCCCACAGGTGCAGTGGTTGTCTGGCCGCTTGGCTGCCTCATTTGATGCCTTTAGCTGCAACAGCAACAGCAACAGCAACAGCAACAGCAACGGCAACGGCAACAACAGCAACATTGGCTATTACAATGCGACTTTTTATTGTTCTTGTTTGCCTCCGCTCGTAATTTACATTACACTCCACAGCCGACAGTCGTCGTTTGTCTTTCTTTATGATGCCTCCACAAAGCCAGAGTCGTCGGAGTCGTCGCCGGTGTTGCAGTGAAAGGGCACGGGGAGCCTCCTTCTTCCGCTGCTGCTGCTGCTGCTGCCGTTTGCTGCTGCTGCCGTTTGCTGTTGCTGTTGATATAAGCCAAAGCTCAGTCGACGTCACAGCTGAATGCGTCGCTGCTACTTCCGCTTACAATTGTTTCTGTTGTGTTTTTTTTTATTCTGTTTTTTTATTATTATTATTACACTTTATTACACATTTTATATTTCGTTTTCCTTTCTATTTCAGCGCTCGTTGCTGTTGTTCTTCTTATTGTTGTTGTTGTTCTTGTAGTTGTTGTTGCTGTTGTCGCTTCTGTTGCTGTTTTTGGTAAATGATTTAATTATTTTAAATTCTGGTTTTTTTTTTGTTGTGTTTTCATTTACTTGTTTCTGTTGTTGGCCACATTTGCATGTGCGACCGGACACGCCTCCCCCAACACACACAGTCGCACACACACACACACACACTCACACAGCCGCACACTCGCAACTTGTGTATGTATATTACTTGGCTTGTTATTTGGGATAGCATAAAAATAAACTGAAAATTAAACGTTGTCAACCGCAAATGTGACAAGCACTTCATTTTCATGCATGTTAAGTGAGACAAGTGGATGCCAACCAGAGCCTGGCCCGGATTGGTCAGCAGCCGCCAAGGGGAACACCCACGCACGCACACACACAGCCAGCAGGCAACATAGGGTCATCCTTGGGTCTAGTTTGGGACAAAGTTAAGTTTAAAATATACCATAGCAAATTTATAGTACGATTAATAGATCCCTAAGGACAGAAAAAGAGAAAATAACGCAAGTATTTAACTAAACTTAAAACAAAAAAAAAATAAATAAAAATCCAAATCTCCTCAAAAGAATTTATTGCAAGTCAGAGTATGACTTGAGTTTAATCTAATATTACTAATCAACTAGCATCATTCTCATATTTTTCAACCCACAATTTTCAATGCACAATTCTCGAATATTCCCCTTCAACTGCGGGAACTGCGTCAAATTTGTGCAGCATGCACTTAGCTTATGCCCCACTGTGCATACATATACACACAATCTGTGTGTGTGTGTGTGTGTGTGTGTGTGTGTGTCGAGTGCGAAAGCATATGTTTTTAAAATGCTAATGTGATGAGAGCAGAGTGGAGTGGACAAGAGCAGAGAAGCGCGTGTTGTGGCTTGCGAATGGTACTCGTTTTGTTAGGCAGCCCGAGGGCGAGGGGATGGCTCAATGTGTGGTGGTGGTGGGGTAGGGGAGGTGTTGGTGGAGGTGGACGAGGGAGGAGGGAGCAAAAACGCTGGTTAAGGATCACTCTCAATGTACATTGCTGTTTTTGCTATGCGCAAAATGGAAACGAGTGTTTTTTGCCAACCACACTTGTCGCTGTTTGCTGATGTTGCTGTTGTGTTGTTGTCGTTCTTGTTGTTGGCCATGCTAGTGCCAGCGGCAACACCTATGACTCTTTGCTGCCCCCGGGGGAGGAGCAGCGAATGGGTTTGGCGTCCAGTGTTAATGTTGAGGTTAGGTGCACCCCAACAAGGACGCCTGGCATCCGTTACAGCTGTTTGTGGTAGCCAGCGATGTTTTGGTTGACAATTCTCGTTTTGGAATTTTTTGTTGTTAGACTTTTTATCATATTTGGTTGGTGTTGCTCTTGTTGTGTCTGCCGTTATACGTTATACGCGCTGTTGTTGTTGCTGCTGCTGTTGCTGTTGTTGCTGCTGTTGCTGCTGCTGTTGCTGTTGCTGCTGTTGTCTTCTTTCATTGTTATTTTCGGGTGCTGCTGTTGTTAGGGTTGTTTATTATGCAGTATGTTGCGTTGTATGGTCTCTTTTTTCAACATTTTATGACTGCGAAAACATGAATAAAAGCCAACGCCAGCAGTAACAACAGCAGCAACAACATGACAAACAACATAATTTCATGATCCCATTACCCAAAATAAACCGGAATAGCTTTGACTATGAATATGTGAAATATATGTACGCATACACACATTAAATAGATTTTGCAAGTGAAAATATGTGGTCTTCAACACGCTCCTCACTTGGCATTCTTCGCTTTGTCGCTGCGCTTTATCGCATGATCAGCTAAGAGAATAAGACGAATTAACACCAACAACAGCAGCAGCAGCAACAGCAATAGCAACACCAACCAGATGCTCGGCCCCAGGGCTATTGCGAACTAGCAACTGCATGTTGCATTGTATTCTCGTGTTGGTGCGGGGCCAAGAGTCGAATTATGTGAGAAATGTATTAAAATTGGTTGCGACAGCGAAATGTAAGCAAACAAGCAAGCAACAAGCTCAAGCGCCTGCTGCATCTAGTACTTTTTATAGTGTGCCGCTAACTGTGACGACTATCACTGCCACCCTTTGCTTTATTCATCAGCAACATCAGCCATCGCCCACACCAATGCCAGCGATTGCAGCGGGGCCAAAGTTGCTGCTGCAGCTGCTGTTGCTGTTGCTCTTGTTGTTGTTGTTCTTACTGCTGCTTGCTGTGTGGCATCTTCTGCAGTCGATTCTCATGAACTGATGGCGCCCTCTTTGCTGAATGGGCGATTGGCCGTGTGACCGTCGCTGACATGTTGCTGATGGCTCTGGCTCAGCCAGCTGCAGCAACAGCAACAACAGCAACAACAAAAACAGCAACTAATAGCAACAACAACAGCCGCATTGTTGCCAGTTGTTAACTTTGTGTGCTGTCAATGAATTTGTGGTTCAAGCAATTCAATTGAAAATGCAATGGCATTAGGCGATGACGACGATGATGAGCATGACGAAGACGAAGACGAAGACGATAACGATGACGCTGACGCTGACGATGAGGAGATGAAGTTGACGATGACGCTGGCGATGAAGCTGGCGCGATGACGATGAGGATGAGGATGTGGATGAGGATGACGCTGGAGATGTTGCTAACTGAACTGAACGAACAATGCCAATGGATCGGACCAAAGCTATCCGTCGACCGATCACGACCAGCAGGCGGCAACCCTTCTGTTGCTATTTGAGTTGTCGTGTTTTGGAACGTGAGATGGCAGATAAATCAATACCGGCTACAGCAATAGATAGATGAGCAGCATTGTTGTTGCTCCACATTCGAAATCATTGAACTAATGAGCGAGGCTGTTAGCGGCAGACCCAGCAGCCCCAGCAGCAACAACTGCAACATGTTGCCGCAAACAAGATACACGGCAGCAACAGCACCAACAGCACCAACAGCAGCAGCAGCAGCAATTGTGATAAGCACAGCCATAGAAAGTTTAATGACATCAAAAAGGCACTGGGTGAGCGAGAGATGGAGACAGATAGAGAGACAGAGAAAGAGAGAGATGAAGGGAGCGATATAGAAAAATAGTCAGTGTGGAAAAGAGAGAGATAGCGAGTGAGTGAGAGAGCGAGTGCAATCTTATGCCAACTTTGTCTAATCGAAATCGAAAACAAACCGCTTTACAAGTCGCAAAAACAAATCAAATAAAATGCATTCGCTACCGGGGAGAACAATGACCTCCATCTGATCGTGCAACGGCCCCTCCAGGGAGCATCTGGCGTCGTGGGAGTGGCAAGGGGGCGGACTGGGCTATATGTCATGCTGTCATGTATATGTATGTAGATTACAACAAGTGCGCCACTGTGCGACTTTTAACAAAGCCAAAGCTATAGCTAGACATATATGCATCAATTTATATATATACATATATATATATATATATATACAGATGTATAGCTATACGACTACATCCTTATATCCGTTGATAGTAATGATTGCAGATAACTCCTTTGAATGGGAGCAGATATAGACTGGAGAACTGAAGAAAGGTGAAATCGTTTTGGGAACTGTATATGAAGCAGCTCGAGGGAACAGATGTCAAGGTTTCAATGTCATTGATAATCGGGCAAACTGTTTCTATAAAAGTTTTGGGTACGGTCTGAAAACAGCTAAACAAATAGGAATATATAAATTGCCAGAGAACAACAGGAGGCAACAGATTATCAATGCTGTGGCAACAATCACGAGAACAATCCTGAGAACAGTTTTTGCAATAGTTTTGCAAACATTGTGATAATAGCTAAAGAGCAGAGAATCGAGGTAAGAGAATTGTAAACAGTTGATGATCCTCTCTCGCTCCTCAATTTACGCTCTTAAATATGACAAGTCAGGGGGCAGGGCTGATAAATGCATTGTTTTGTTTGATATGAGTGTTTTATGTACTGAAACTCAGATTTATTGGACAGATTTGCGGGGTACGCTTCCATGGATGCCATGAACGCCTCTCAAATCTTTAGGGTTTCGCACTTGAGTTATCCTTTCAATGCAGCCGGCTTACAAAGTTTTTCATTGCCCATAAACGTTAACGCACTTGGCTATAATGATATAATAATCATTTATTTTTTATTTTTGATTGCTGCCTGCTGCTCGCTGCTTGCTGCTCGCTGCTGCTGCTGCTGCTTGCTGGTTGTTTTTGGTTTTGTTTTTGTTGGCGTGTTGCGGTTTTATTGCCAGCAGTAGAAGAGAAGTACAACATTTTGCGTTTAATTTAAACATGTTTATTTTTTTGATGCTGCCTTTTATTTTTTAATTTATTTTTTTTGTTGTATTTATGCATAAGCGCGCAAATTATGAACGGCAAGAAAAGAGACGCGAAAAATGCCGAAAAATTAATAAGAAGACGGCACAAATGAAAGATGATTGCAAGAGTCTGGAAACTGGACGTTGACGTCGACGACATTGCTTGGCGCTAATTTGATTTTTGTTGCTTTAGTGGCGCCTCATCCACTGCAACTGTTGCAGTTGTTGTTGTTGTTGTTGTTGTTGTTGTCGTTGCTGCTGTTATTGTTGCTGCTGTTGCTGCCGTCTGTGGAGTTACATTTTGACATTTAAACGTGTTTTTGGCATTTGACGGCATTTTTAGCTTGTTGTTTGCTGGTGCTGCTGATTTTACTGTTACTGTTGTTTTTGCATTCTTGTTTTTGTTTTTTCTCTTTTATTGCTCAATTTTTATTATCTTTCTTGATTTGCGCTTTGCTGTTTTTATAGCGCTGTATCTTGTTGTGTGTTTGGCACAAGTTTTCACCAATGTGGCCCACAGCTCTAACCCTTCCCTTCCCCAAACAATAACAATCTCAATAACAACAACAACAGCCACAGCAACAGCAACAACAACAACAACAACAACAACAACGAGGAACCTGAAAATCTGGTGTCCACTCATTGACGCCATAGAAATTTGTCGTCTGAATGCAAATTTTACTTTTATTGTTTCAATGTTTCTACAATAAAACACAATTTGATTGCAATTCGCTGCTGTTTCGCACAGATTGGCTGCAAACGAACCCCATTTTGCACAGGCGTCCCTTACGAATTGGTCAAAATGTTTCTTGCCTGCGGCCAGAAAATGTTGTACAACTTGAATGGGGCAAACCTGTTTGATTTTCAAATCAGCAGCATCGAAAAGAAAATAAAGCAACGCACATCACAGATTGAAATAGACAAAAAAAAAAAACTCATTGCGTATGGTAGGATGTGGGAGGGAGGGGGTCAGTTGTTTTTTTTTTAGTTTTGTGTGTGTGTGGGGGGCGGGGGGGTCGAGTTTTCGCTATCGATCCAGGCAAGGCTCATCGAGGCGTACAATTAAACTGTCAAATTCAACAAATAACTGGATTTGTTATATTGAATGAATGTTACATTTGAATGGGGGAAAAAAATATAGCCCCAGCACATGGGTGAAATTTTCCAGCAAATGTCAAATGTCAAATGTCAAATGACGAATGGCAGGCGGCGAATGGAAACGAGAGCCAGAGCTTAAAGCTCTAATCAAGGTCTCCAGTGGCGAGTTGGACTTTCAGCAAAGTCGAAAAAAAAATAAATCATTCTCAGATAGCCCGCAGAATACTTTGTAATACTGTATAAACAACTTTAATCGCCGCTTGAATTTGTCGTTCTCGTTGTTGTTGTTGTTGTTGTTGTTCTCAACTTGAATTTCATGTAAAAAAAAAAAAAAAAACTGTGATGCTGTGTGTCTGGAATTCTATACTCAAGGTCTTGTGCAAAGGGTTATCTTGATAGGCCAAACGCCCACAATTTCCACTTCCTCGCAGCAACAATCAGCATAACATTTGCGCTTTTGCGTCTTAAGCTTTCAGCCTCGTTTTGTGGGCACGCATTTACAAAAATGCTTCATGTTTATTTAAACATAAGCTTACGATTAAGAAATTGCGGCGAAAAGTTGCTAGAAACGAAGCTTTGGAAATCATCAGCTGCGAATGCTTTGAAAGAACCAGTTCAAAGAATTTGGTTCAATTTGAAATAAATCTTAAGGAAAAACACAGCAAACGCAAATCCCAAGTGGAGAGTTGCTCTCAAAAAACTTACTTTCATTGAGTTTTGCGATGCAAATGTTGAGTGTTAATGTTCAGCTTACTCTGTTTTCCTTTTCTTCATAGAACTTGCCTGTTCGAATTCTAAAGTTACTCAATTTAATTTAATATTCTTGTTGTTGCAGCAGAGCCCAAACTGAAGGCAGAGGAGAGCGAGGTGTATTCACATCCTGTGCAAGGACTGTCATCCACATAAAAAACAAAAATAATTGTATTAAAAACTGTTGGCGTTAGCATTTGTTATTCCTGTTTTCATCTGACATATATGTCGCCTGCCTTTGGGTGAGTATATATATATATATACACAAATATAAAATATACAAATATTAATATATATATATATATATATCTATCTATATATATATATATTTTTTTTCTTGTAATTTGTTGCGCTCGCGTATTTTGCGCTGATAATTTTCGAGCCATAAATTGCATAAATATTGCAGTTGGCATAGCTCATCGCTTGCAGGCTAAAATAATGGGCCGGTCAGGGCAGGGGGGGTGATTGGTGTGAGGGGTGAGAGGTGAGGGGTGCGCTTAAGTGCTGATTGTGAATGGGTAAGCTTCCCTTTTGATTGAATTGCATAAGCATTTAATTTTATTTTGTTTTATATAAATATATACATATATATATATATATGTATATATGTATATATGTATGTATTTTGTTGTATTTTTTTCGCACTGCTGTTTTAGTTGATTAAACACAACTGTTTACGTGCTCGATTCTGCTGGAAATGCATTTCGGAGCTGGCAGCGCTTTTCCACGACGCGACTGTTTCTTTATCACAATTGCCATAAATAACGAGACTGCCCCGAAATATTTCGGTGCGCATAAATATTGTCAATATTGTCGTTGTTGCTGTTGCTATTGACAGTTGTTGTTGTTGCTGTTGCTGTTGTGCATTGAAATAAATATTACAAGATCCAAATTAATGATTCGGCGCTGTTCAATTGGTTCAATAACATTTCAATTGCGTTCATATAATTTTAATTAAAATTAAATCGCTTACAACAACAAAAACACTCTGCGAACACATAATGAATTTTAAGTGTGGCGTCAACTCGGAACTTCGAGCTCGAGTTCGCTGCGCTGTCGAAATTTGCCACTAACGGGGTTAACCAACCAACGAAGCAGCCACAGCTCAACTCGAGCTCAAGCTCAAGCTCAACTTTAGTGTTTGGGGAGGGGGAGGGGGAGGGCTTGAATTTGCATTTAATTGGATTTACCAGTGCTGCATGCCTAATTGCTTCTACCCTGCACAACATTAATGCCAAACACGCAGCTATTCTTAACCTCTCCTCGCCAACGACGAAGGTGGCTTCAACATTTCAGAGCAGCAAACTCCGCACCCGGAAGTAATAGCACAACAACCCAAGCCAAGTGACCGGTGACCACAGATAACAGACGACCAGCAGCAAGACGACCACTCACAACAGATCATTGATGTCCCTCTGGCAGCAGCCACTGCACCAGCGGTTGCTCTTGCTCTTAATTCTTGCCCCTCGACTGCAGATTGTGCTGCTTGCCATTGCTTATCGCTCGAAATCAGTACAAAATTACGTAAACACACACAAACACACACACACACACACACACACACACACACACATGTAAAAGATCATAGAAATCTGAGACAAGTTGAAACGGTTTTATAATTAACACATCATAATTCATTTGCATGTCACAAATAGAAACAATTGTGCAACAGAGGCAAACACACAGCAAAACATTAGTAGAAGGGGCAGAAAAAGATGAAGACAATCGCAACGGAAGTGCGACAAGTTGCGAGTTAGCGAAACTTTGCTCAAGCAATTTCTACAATTACGAATCAACTCATTTGAATATTGGCTAATCTGCATAAGTCATTGGCCGATAACTTTCGCAGCTTAAGGTAGCCAAAACGGTGTTTATCACAGGTCGTCCGTCGCTAAATATCCACTTTACAATTCATTTGAAATAAAACATGGGCTTAGTGATAAGTTCATTAAAATCACTTAGATAATAATATATAGATAGATATGTATATGTCATGTATATGTATTTCGTTTAAATTCCCAAAAATAAGACATTTTCAACGGGCTTTAAGTCAAGCAAAAATGAAAGAAAATATTTTTGTCTCCTTATTTTGTAGTTCGCAGTTCATGGCCTGGGTTCGAGCCATTTGATGTAATAACAATGACAATTATTTATCAATTAAGCAGCTACATTTAATTCAATTTGACTCAGTTTCCCCCCCGAGCCCCCGAACGCCCGAACCCCGATGCGAGAATATTTAAATTGTATTTTTTTTTTTTTCGCCAACATTTTTACGAAATTTATGCGTAAAAGTTCAATTGCTGCTAAAATGTCAATAATTTGCTGTGGCTGCTGTTGTTCGTTTGGGATATTGATATATATTTGTTGCTGTTGTTGTTGTTGTTGTTGTTGTTGTTACGTATTGTCAACTCTTTCATGAAGTTTGCATGTGGCAATTTATTTATTGATTTACTTTGCGTTCAACTATAGCCTCTGCGGCAGCAACAAAACTAACTAACTACAAATACAGCGAGTGCCATTCTGTCAAATGTGCTCAATAGTAAATTGACACACACACACTCGCACGCACACACGCACGCACACAGATGAATCGCTTGCACATTTCCATTTGTTTCACATGCCAAATGAAAACGTGTCAAAGGTGTTTGCAATTTTGCAGTCAATTGGCATTAATTGAGTGTGAACACAAAAATATATATTTTGTGAATCGTCATTTCCCTGAGTGTGTTCCCATGTGTCTGTGTCTATGTGTGCGTGTGTATGTGTGTGTGTGTGTGTGTGTTCTATTGGGGAGCGAGTCTGCACTCTTGGGCATCACACACACATTCACAAACACACACACACACACACGGACACCGACATTCACATGGGATAGATAGGTTGTCCGCAAAATGCGTCGCGCAATATGCAAATTGATTTGCCAAACAATTCATTGCATCATTCAAAATGAGTTGCATAAGCCACAATGGCAATTGGAGGCCCAAATGGCAGATAGCTTTAACTGCCTGTGCACTGCCGCATTTTGCAATTCATTCTTATTTGTTGAATTTAATCCTTGCCACAAACACATGCAAATTGCAATCTAAATTTAAAGAAAACTAATTATTGCCTTCACTAGTCAAGTCGCAAACTTATATTTCAAGCTCAATTGATTGCATTTTGAAAATGGGCTACAAATGTACAATGAAAATGAAATATAAATTCGTATACATATTCGTGCTCAGCAGCAAAGCCAAGTCAATTTTAAACAAATCCTTAAATGTTCAATTTAAGTTCTCGTATACCCCACGCTGATCAAATTAATCGTATTTGCATCGCCAACATATACATATATATATCCGATAACAATTAAAGCCACAGTGTTACAGATATATCTTTCCAATATTGATTGTATACACCTTGAATCAACATTGATCATCTGTATGCATCATATCATCATATTTCCCACATTACACACATAACGTCCTTACACACTTAAGATAGGCATAGACTTGGGTTCAGGGCCACTCCTAGTCGAAGTCACCTATTGATAAGTAAGGAACATAGCCATGGCTCTAATTGAATCTTGAATATTGGTATATGCTCTCCTCTGCAGGTTGTGATAATGCCAAGGCAGAATCTCGAATATCAATTGTGATCAGTTTGTGTTGAGTTTGAGCTAGTTGTTATCAGGTGGACTGATTGAAGTGGCAAACAATGAGCTGAGACTGAGACAGCTTTTGAGGTTGCTTAACTGATTCAATGCATATAAATTCCCGCAAAATGATTTGATTGGCATCGGGCTACAGAGAACTCATCGCTTACGTTGTCTAGTTTTCGATTGTTTCGTCAAACAGATAGACGCAGTTCTTTCTTTCTTACTTATCCACTCGAATCGACACTCATGATTACTTTGGCGATTGTGAAGCACCCTATCAGTTAATTGTAGTGCGCAACTTTCACATGCTGAGCAAATAGAAATCTTTCCACAGAAATTGAGATACATGCAGATTCTGCGACTCGAGTGCGGCCCAATCGAAATTCGTTGTTAAAGTCTCAAATCTGAAAATTGATTTCAACACAACGCAGCCTGTCCGTGTTATGATTACATGCCGCCCACAACGACAACAACAACAACAACAACAACAACACACAAATATACAAAAACAAAACTCAAACATCAAAAGTAGCACAAATGAAGGTTTGGCCTTGAATTCTGCGCTCGATGCGTACGAAATTTCATAAAAAATAAATAAATAAATAAATAACACCAGCAAGCAACAAATACAACCCGAGTAAATGATAAACAATTGTTTTCTCTTTTTTTTTTCGTTTGATTGTATTTTTTTTTTTAAATTGTTTTTCAACAACTTGTCACGAACTTGTGTGTTGACTGCTTGCGCTTTAAGTGCGCATTCGTTGCGAAAATGACATAAACAAAAACTAAAAACAATTCACAAAACTGCTAAATGGAATTTTAGGCAACAAACAACAACAACAACAACACACACCAACGAGCCGCAACAACAACACACAACACACAACAAACACCAAACCACGTGGCTTGAATACCAAATAGAATTTCATAAAACATGAAATTGTATTTGATTTAATTTTCGATAGTTCGGAATGCATTTCATCAATGCAATCGGTGCTCGTTTTAATTAGCTAATTTCAATTGATTGCCATGCAGCCCCGACCGAAGGAGGTGGCGGTGGGGGATGATCCACTTGCCCGAAGGGGGGGAAGTTGGCATTGGCTACAACCGCTCACAAATGTAGTGCGGGTTTGGGTTTTTTTTTTTATTATTATTTTACATTTATCTGTTTTGCGGGTGGGTTGCAGAGAGATGGTGTGTTTGCCGGGGGGGAAGAGCAACATTTGTTGGCATACATTTTAAGTAGGTGTTTGGTTTGGCCCCAAGGCCGGAACCGGGAGACACCCAAATTCACTGTATGTTTTCTTTTTCTGTGCGCTCTTGGTAGTTCCACATCCACATCCACATCTACATCCAGTCCCAGTTTCAGTTTTAGTTCCGGTTTCGGGAAGGCCACAAAAGCCGCATATTGCCAAAAAGTTGACAATATGAACATTCCCAATTTACGACTTTGTGTGTGTGTTTGCTTTTTATGATTACTAAATCTACTAATTGGTCGGGCATTTTATGTTCGCCTCGCACTCGTCATACGCTCTGTTGGCCCACAAATATCGTACCCGCTTCTCCTGGCCCCTGCATCTGGGCCATTGCCTAGAAATAACGCACACAACCCATACAAGACAACAATTCAGTTGTGGTCATTCTGCTCTGTGTGCGCCACAAGGCTTTAACTGTAATCATAAAAACAAAAGAGAGTCGCTATCCGACGCTCACATACCCTTGCACGCATTCAAATTTTGTTATTCATTTGGCAAACTGAGTTGTTCCTTCGTCACTGATCAAGTTGAAATACCCTCTGGAAGGGTATCAGATGTCAAACGGGGCCTGCTGAGCCTTTTACTGCTTCTTGTTTCCCCCATAATGACACTCTTAAGTTTTCAATGATATTGCTATGAGTGGCGTTAAGGTCGGAGGGGGGTGAGTGGTGAGTGGTGAGTGGGTCCCTCGTAAAGTGCGTATAAATACAATTATGCCTCTTGCTGAATGCCGGTCAAATGTTGCTTGTTATACAAGTACACACACACACACACACATATATATATATATATGTATATATGTATATATATATGTATATATATATATAAACATCGACATATTGATACGCAGCGACTTATTATTTCTAGCTACTGGTCTTAGATTGACCCCCAAAAATGCATTTGGGGCTAGGCCCATTTGTTAGCGCCCAAATTGATGGACGCCAAACTTATCGTCAAGTTGACTACTGTCCGTCTATCTTTTGGCTTCTCTGTCTCAGTCTCTC
>JAWNLC010000235.1:4510000-4627500 GCA_035041535.1 Drosophila cognata
TCCTTTATATACATGTATAGATATATATATATGTGTATATTGCGAGATTCTTTTTTTTTTTTTTTAATATATATATATATATATATATATGTATATGTATATATATATATATATATATGTATATATATATATGTATATATATATACAAATATATGTATAGTAATTTGCTATCTCTGTCGCGCTCGTGATCTTAACGTGATCTTAAACTAAATCAATGTGTAAAACGTATTTATAACTGTATTTTGTAGTTGTTTCTATATAATTGCAAAAGGCAAAACAAAAAAACAAAAAATCCAAAACTGAAAAAATAGGATGTATGAGAATGATGCAGTCTGTCTCTTTCACACACACACACACAGAAACACACACACACACACACATACTCGTATACACAGTGTCTGTCTGTCTTGCTCACACACTGTCTCTCGTCTCTGTCTGTGTCTTCATACAGCTCGTTTGTCTTTCGTTGCATAAGCAAAAACTTGTCTGAAATTTTTACTTAAAGTAATAACTACACAATATAGTTGTAAACCTTTTATCTCTCTCTCTCTCTCTCTCTCCCTCTCCCTCTCTCTCTCACTCTCACTCTATCTATATCCCTATCTGTGTTCTCTGTGCACGCCGTTTTAAAATTTTACTTTTTTGCTTTGATCTCGCTTTCAGTTGAAATTGAACATTATTTTTTGCAGATTCTCATATATATATATATATATATATATATACTCAGTGCTAACTATATAGACGCCTTGAAAGGAACATAAGAAAAATAGAAAGATATCGCTAATACGAATTCGAACACTCTGTCATTGGACCGTGCAATATCTAAAAGATTCAGTTTGCGTTTTTTTTTTTATTCAGTATTGATTTAATTTATGTATTTTTTCCTTGACTGTATTGTTTTCGAAACCAAAAATGCATCATTAGTTTTGTAACTTAATCGAAAGATCATCAGGAAATTTGTTCCAAAATTCTCAAATAAATATTTTTTTTTTTTTAAGTTTGCTTTTGTCAGTATTCGTATATTGTTATAAACCTCAAACAGTTGCGCCATCACTGATCGCAGTACACTCTCAGAAATGTTAAATAGTTTCTTGTCTTGTTTCTGTTGCGATTTTTCGCGATTTTTTTACCTATTCAAATTTACAATATCGATCAAATTCCGCCCAAAGGCGGGCCGTCATCATACCAATCCTAAGTCAGTTTGGTTCGGCTATCATCGTTAGCATAAAATTGCTATATAATACCCTCGATATGGGTATTAACTTTACCGTTTTATATTTAACTGTTGCGAGAGAGTCTACTATGTACAGTATTGGAAAGGATTTTCTTAATTTTTTGTTTCCATCGTATATGCAATTCTCAAAATGCGCCTGCAACTATTCGAATTAATATTAAGAAAAAAAAAGTGTATTATTATCTAAGAAGAAGTAGAAGAAGAAGAAGAAGAAGAAAGAAGAGAAAGCTTCAAAGTTGTTGTGCTTTAAAACTTGAATTGAAATTATTGTGGTTTCCTTAATTAGCAGCTAAGTTATAGGTTTTAATTAATTTCGCAAAACACACACATACATATACGACGAATCCATATATGCTACTTATTTGTCTAATACACATTATATATATATATTGCGGGTTATATATGTATATATAAGCACATATTTTTTTCATAGTCATAAGCTCGAGAGCATGCTTTACACACACACACACACACACACATACACAAACACCGACCTATGCAAGGCAACTCTATACATACGCATACATACATACATATATATATATATATATATATATATACGTATACGTATTTAGCTTATATAATATTAATAGTTAAGTTCATGATCTTTACATATATAATACATAATATATATATATATATATATATATATATATAGAAATATATAAAAACTTATGTTTTGCATTTAATGAAAATTCATTTTGCGCGTGTTCATTTAACTAACGTTTATTTTGTTTTGTTTCTTTTGTTTTTCTTGATTCTTTTCATTTGTGTTTATTTTTTGGAAGCATGTCTATTTACTCCAAACAAAATTGCATTAAGCATATATATATATGTATATGCGTACAAAGAAAAGTATGTATAAAAAGATGAAAAACGTCTAAGTGTGTGTAACATGTAGGAACGGAGTTTACGAAGCTGCGTGAAAACGTGCAAAACTTTGACCGGTTTTGACACGGAAGTATTTTAGCGCAAATTGAAATTAACAAATTTATTCAAAAGCATTTAATGTTACAAAATAATATACGAAAATAAAGTTATTACACGTAAGAACATGAAAAAGAAGCAGAAGCATAATTATCTCAATGTTCGTTTACATATTATATATTTATTGGATGCAATTTTTTATTTTACAATTACAAAAAAGAATTGAGTTTTTTTTTAGGGATCTGCCTGAAAAAAATCAAATTCAAATAAACGAATACAAATATATATATATATATCTATATATATATATATATATATATAATATAGTTATCATAATTATTATGTAGCTGCAAATTTAGCCTAATAGTTGACCACACACACACACACACATATATATATATATATATATATATACACACATGTATATATATATGAAATGTTTCTTTTTCGTTTTCACTTTGTTGCGCCATTCTTAAACGTTTTAGTGTCGCTTCGTCAAAAAGAGCATAATTAAGCATAATCATGTTTGTTGTTGTCTAACTTTTATTTGTTATGCTAACGTTAAATTAGTTATCATTGTTGCATTTAAGCAATGCTACACACACACACACACACACACGCGCGCGCACGCATTCACGTGCACACACAACTGCACTTATACATACATACATATATGTATATGTGAATGCTTACAGCATTCAGATGCTTGTGACATCTAATGCCAGACACTTGCTGTGGCTTAAGGCTAGTTCCACAAACCCCCCCTCCCCCAAAATACGCCCACACCCACACACATACACACACACACACACACAGCAACATGCGTAGTCTTTGAATGTCTTCCGCACCGTCTTAAGTTGCTTTTTAAAGATGGTGTGCTTATGCAAGTGCTAAATGAAACAGACAAGCAGACGGACAAACCGATGTCTGCCGCCTGTTGAGGCACATATGGGAAAGAATGTACAAAATACGCTTAGTTCATAAGCGAAATTCACAAGCAAGCAATATATATTAGAGAAATGATCGGCCTTCAAAAAAACTTTACTATTTTGGTGGTATACCAAAGATAGCAGTTTGATAATGTTATTTCTCAAAGACTACAGATATGTTCCGATCTTCGCTAAGATAGCTATGTAGAAAGTACAATCAGATATGCCAAGATACTTATATAGAATGCATTGCATGGATCGACGAGCGTTACATACTTAAATATTTCCAAATTGGCTACATAAATACCTATAAATAGGAAACAGTTCAGATATAATAAGCTCAACGTTTTCATTATCACTTCGATGTCGTCTATTAAATAATGTGAACCGGTTCGGTTGGCTCCGCCTTACGTGTAGTGTCTTGAGCAAAACTTTACAACTGTACCAACTTTGATTAACATAGCTTTAACGGTTAACATACATACACACATATGGATGGATGGATGGATGGATGGATGGACTGATATATGACTATCGACTCCGCGTGTCATATGGCTCAAGAATATTAATCAGGGAAATTACTTGTATGGGGTTTTAAATGTCTACGCATTTCGTGAAAATCGCTAATCAAGAATCGATTTTATGCTTTTAACGGGATATTTGAATGTGTACTCGTTTCATGCAACAAACTCGCATATTTCATCAATCAGTCCCCCCAACAATTAGCACACAATCAGAGAGAGAGAGAGAGAGAAAGAAGGAAGGAAAGAGTGAGCAATGAAGCGATATAACGAGTTGCAGACCGCATTCTAATCACACACACAGTTTAAATACATTTGATTTTACACAATGCAAAAAACAAGGGGAAATCCCACAACTAATTTTTGTATATGAAATCTATTTTATATGCTGTGAATAGCAGCAGAGGAAAACGGTGCAAGCGGTGCAACTATAAAAAAAAAAAAACTAACAATGGAGAAACAAATCTTAATCTCGCCCCACTGTACACACCCACACACAGACACACACAGATACAGATACAAATGCCCCGCCCGTAAACCCCACAAAATACTTGAACCTGGGCAAGAGGATGGTAAATAACAAAAAAAAAAAAAGAAAGTCAACAAAAAAAACGCCAATGAATCTACGAAATTCTAGCACCCAAAACAAAATAAAAACAAGAAGATAAATCTCAACGACTGCGCACACAAAAAGTGAACAAATTTTTTGTATTATATAAAAAAACAAAAAAAAAAAAAAACAGAAAAAAAAAACTGAAATTCTTGTAAGCAAATGCAAAACGAACACCTTAACTTTAATACTATAAATGAATGGGGAAAAAATACTATTTTTTAAGTGTAAACCAAGCCTTGAAATTGAAAAAAAAAACAAAAAAAGGCTTGGATGCCAAATTTTTCTGCAATAAAAAACAAAAAACTAAATGAAAAAAAAAAACAAAAACAAAAAAAAAACTCAAGTATGGTAACAAAGCGTAACAAGAACTTTATAGGCATATACATACATACATACAAATATGTACAAATACACGCACACACACCCACACTCTCACACACACACACACACACACAGTCAGTCAGTCAGTCGAATATAATGTACTTGAAAGCTAATTTAACATTTTGTGTAGTCTTTTTTTATAGCCCGAATGGGAAAACTTGAGAACTAAATAGTCTAGCAAAACAAAAAAAAAAGAACAGTACCCGCCCCTAATGTAACGCCACGCCCCCTATAAGAACACTCGAATACATTAGACGAAGCGCAATATTTTATATTCAATTTGTTTTCTTCACTTAAGTAAATGTACCTAACAAAATTTCGAATGAAAAAGAAACACAATATTGATGAAAAGTCATAAACAAAAAACAAAAAACAAAAAAAAACAGTAGTGAATGGAAAGAAACGAATAATTCAATTGAACATAGATGTTTACACAATCACAAATTGATACGTCTTCGATTTGGAATTATAAAACCAACCATATATATATATATATATATATATATATGTGTATACATATATATATGTATATATATAAAACAAAAATAAAAAATTTATAAAAAATAATATTATTCATATATACACATACAAATAGTATATACATACATACATTTAATTAAATGTGTAGTTTCGAACTAAAACCGTATATATATATATATAAAATACAAACAAAAATCGCATATACTTCTATTACATATTTAATAATAATAAAATTAACGTATAAAATTGTTTTTAATGGCATAAGATTTATAAACATAATGATGGAAATTGGTAATTGACAGGCGCAAGTAAGAAAATTATTTTTAAATGAGCTAAAACATAAACAAAATTTGTTGTTAAAAAAATACTAAGAAAAAATGGAAAAAAAAACAAAAACAAAAAACAAAAAATAGCACAAAGTCGACAGCCCTGAAACTTGAATTTTGTTGAAATTTATTATGAATATTTGTCACAACTTTTCTAAAATCTTTATGTTGTACTTATTTTTCTACACTGAAAAAAAAAACAAACAAAAACAAAAAAAAAAAACAAATCGCGGGAAGAAGCGCCTAAACTGATCCAAATACAAGAAGTTTTTTAAGAGCATTTTCGAAAAATATTAAAAAAAAAAATAAAAAATAAAAAGTAACCAAACCAAGCCGAACAATTTCAATCTGAACAAAACCTAAAGCCCACGAAATATATATATACATATATATATATAATAAATAAAATATAAATTATATATATATATACTATATATATAAAGAAAACACAAAAGCAAAAGCATATTTATATATTATGAATGTCTAGTCGTATTTTCAGTATTATACAAAACAACAAAAAAGAAAATAAAAAAAATGTATGTGAACAAAACAAATTTTTGAAAGATACAAAAACCAATTAAGTGTGTAGCGTGTACAATAAAACAATTAATAAAAACAAAAAAATATGGTAAACAATTTTTAGAAGCATTTTTAACATATAAAAAAAAATAAATGTTTACATTATCTTAAAATATATATAAATAAAAACAAACATATATATATTTATATATATTTATAAATATATATATATATATGTAAGTTTTTATTTAAATATGATATTAAAAAATTTATAACAAAAATAAACGAAAATGTGTCTGTTTTTAGTGTTAGTTTTTAAGTAAGCTACCAATTAAAAACAATAAAATAATTCGATGTGTGTAAAACTAAAACAAAAACAAAAAACAAGAATTATATAAAAAAAAACAAAAACGATAGATATATACATATGAACATGATATATATCAGGTAGGGTAACGGAAGGCCAGAAAACCATGTCAAAACTCGCGCTGCTGTTATACGTATTTACAGACTAAAACTATTTTATTTTAAAAATAAATATTAAAAAAAAAAAACAACAAGAAATTAATCTAATGAAATAATTAGTTATTATGATTTTTTTATTCTTTTGTATTACTGTATATTTATATTTTGCATAAAGTTTTTAACATTTCAAGAGCAGCAAATTAATTTATTTTTTATAAATATATATATACTTTGATTATAATTTGTAAAAATATTTGTTTGCTTTTATTTTCTATATATATATATATATATATATATATATATATGTAACAAAAACAAAACAAAAAAAAATTTATTTAAACTAAAAACAAATATATATATCAAAACTATATTTTTAAAACCTTGTGTTTGATTTTTTTTATTGTTGTCGAGGGCGCTCGCGTGGTTCATATCAATGTAATTATAATAACAAAAATAAATAAAAGTTAAAACTAACTAAATATATTTATAGTAAATCTATGTAATTACCAAAACAAAAAAAAAAAACAAAAAACAAAAACAAAAAATATCAATTGGCCTAATTTGCTCAAACAAAAAATCTACAAAAATATTATTCAAAGATTTTAGTTGGAAAAACCTTTTCAGTTATTTCTCTTTTTTTTTAATAGTTGAATTTTTGAAGCATTTAGTTTAACTAATGAAAGGCAGCTCCACACAAAAAATAAATAAACACACCTGCTATTATAATACATAACAACAAACAACAATATACATACATATATTAAAATTCTTGATAATAAAAAAATGATATATAAATTTATGTGAAACAAGCAACAAAAAATAAAATTGAAGAAAATTTAGTTTTTATTGTAATTCCGTGTCTGTGTGTGTATGTCAGTAATTAATGTAAAAAAAAAAATATTTAAAAAAAATACAACAAAAAAAAAAACACAAAATCACAAAAAAAAATGGAAAAAAACAAAATACAAACAAACAAAACACTGAACATAAAACATAATGAAAACTAGCAAAATAAATAAAGTGAAAACATTTGAAAAAAATGTTACCCGACTTTTGATTGCAATCGAATTTGATAGGTTTCCATAGTTTACTATACGACTCGACAATCCGTCTATAAGGAAGGGGAAGGATATCGGTATATCGCCGCAGGCATTCAGGCAAGCTAATCTTCGAAGATAGTTGCTCTTCAAATCTGGAAAGTCGGTGCTTTATTGTCTCGACTGATCATGAGTACATATTAAGTTTATTAATTAGATTTGCGTTCAGCAATCTCGACTACAGCAGAATTTATTATAATTACGCGCTGACAGTGAAGTCTCTGATCTCGCACAGCATATGTATTCCTGATCAGCATTACTAGGCGAGTCGATAAAGCCATGTCAGTTCCAGAGCAGTTACTTTCCTATGATGTTTTCGACTCTCGAATAATATTGCAGTCCAATTTGGAAACACGATTATCCTTTGAAATTTCAAGAACCACAAAAAATCACAACTTTGGATGTGCTCCATGCGCTCCCATGGGAGGACCAATCGAAGATATTGATGCCAGATGCTTGCTGGCTTTTGCTGCTTTTGCAACTATTATTATAATTGGGGAAACCAGCACTTTTTTTTAGAAATTGAAATTTTTCAGTTAGAGTAAAAACAAAAGCTTTGCTCGTTTTTGTAATATTCAATATTTATTATATATATGTATATTTTGCATTTCATAAGTTTTATATAGTATACATATAATTATTATGTTAAGAAAAAAAAGGTATTTAAAACTAATTTAATGAACTTTCTTATACGCATTTTGGATACACTTGGTATTTCATTCAAATTTTGACAAGTGTACTTAAAAAATTCAAATGACAATTAAATAAAGATTTGCAATATTCTGTTCTCTCATGGAAGTATATAAAGTATATGTGCGTGAGTAAGAGTGTGCATGTGTGTGTGTATGTGTTGGTGTGTGTGTGTTTGTGTGTGTGTGTGTGTACACATATAGTTAAGGCCGTTAAATTACATTTTTCATGAGTTTTTGTGTTTTTTTTTGTTGTTTTAAAGCTAAATAGAAAGTTAAATGAAAAGAGGAAAGTTAACTATTTTTTATAGCTTAGTGATATATAAACTATATGTAAATAATTATGTGTTTGTCTGTGTGTGTGTGTGTGTGTGTGTGAATGAGTAGGTTGTGTGTGTGTGTGTGTGTGTGTGTGTTTTGCTGCTTCTACATACGAACTATAGTTATTTATATGTATATATTCTTTTCTTTTTTGTTTTATACCAACACCAAGCGATTGCACAAATAACCCGTTGTTGCTTAAAGTAAAAAAAAAAAAATTTATATAATTTTACTGTACGTGTGTGTGTGTATGAGTGTGGAACCTATAAGTTGAATGTAGTTGATAACTGTACGGAACTCGATAGCTCCATATTATGTTGAAGAATATATATGCATTTGTTATGATTGCTCAGCTTATCATTTCCAAATGCTGTTCACAAACAAAGTAAGACTTTTAAACAAAACAAAATATATATATATATATATATAAAGTTATAAATATATATATATATATATAATGTTGAAATCTTAATGATCACTAATTTATAATGTTCTTGTTGTTTCTTGTGTTCTCAGTACAAATTGGTGGTTGCTCCAGCATTTTTATTTTGTATTTAATAGCTCAAAAACTAAAATAAAATATTAAACTAAATTCAATAAATGTGTGTGCGTTTGTGCGTGTTGATAGGTTGAGTGAGTGTGAGTGTGTGTGTGTGTGTGTGTGCCTTACAAATACATAATAATTAAGATATGTTACATATGTGTGTGTGTGTGTGTTTGTGTGTTGCGCTTTGACTTCATTTATGAACAGCATCATTTACCATACAGAGTTTTTCTTCATCTTAATTAAGCATATATTATTAGACTGCTTTGTATAAACTAATTATTCTTAAGTTTCATCATTGTTGTTATTTAATTTTTTTTTTTTTTGTTTTGTTTTGTTTGTTTGTGTTTATGCCTCTTTATAATTGCATTTTTTCGTGAATGCTCAAAATTTCTATAAAAATAAGTACGACGCGATGAGTTTAAACTTTCTCGATGTGTTTAAACTTAAGATCTTAAGTACTTGGACTTCTTTATATATTTTTAAATAAGTATACATTTTTCTTTTCTTTTTGTAAATAAATGCAAGGGTTTTGCAGCTTGTTCATTTAGCTAAAACAGTAAACAGCATATTCAGAATGTGAGAGTTAAAGAAACTAAAATTTGAACGAATGTTCATTACTCGACATTATTTCAATATTTGTTTTGTTTGCTTAAAGCAGTTTTTTGTTTTTGTTTTTGTTTTTTTTCTTTGTTTTTTTTTTTTTTGAGAAACTATGCTTAATTTTCAGTGCGACAATGTGTTGAAATCCATAAAACAAAATATATATATATGAAAAAAAAAAAAACTTTGACTAAGAGCATAATATTAGTTTTGGGACTTGCCAAGAAAAAACTTATGATCTAAAAATTGTCCGTTTTTGTTTCCAATATCGATGTAAACGAAATGCAATATTTAAATATGTTATCAATTAGGTTTTTTTTTTTGTTTTTTTTCTTCTTTTTTTTTGATTTTTGTTTGCACAGCAAAGTGTTAAGGGCGAAAGAGAACGATTGAAAATGAAATTCTTGAGCTAAACTAAAAATTAAACTTTTCTTCTCTTACGAATCTATATATATACCGATATATATATATGCATAATTTATATACATATATATGTATATATATTGATATGTTATTATACATATATAAAACATTAATCTCTCCATTTTCGTGGGGCAGTTTTCATAAAACTTCAGCTTAAAGTTGAATTTGCATTTACCGGACGATTTCCGTTAGTAGTAGTAGTAGTAGTAGTAGTAGTAGTAGCTTATGTTTAATCTTAAGTTATGTCATGTATGTATATCTAATTTCTAGTTAGTTATGCACCGGCATCGGCAGCTGGCCGAGCAAATTGTTGGCGAACTGTGAATTCGTAAACTTGAAGTGACGCTTGTCGTAGAACTTCAGCAGCGCCGGTGAAAATGGATGATTGTCCTTCAGATGCAAATAGTGGACCTCCGGCTCACAGGTGGTGTGACCGCACTCCTCGCAAACGTACATCTACACAAGGAGGAGGAAAGGCGAAATAAGTTAAGATTGTTTAGCAGCAAATGATTCAGTGTTCAGTTTTGAGCTAACATTGACAGTTAGGTATTCAGTGGGCTGGCTTATGAATATTTTGACTGTGACTCACCTTAGCGCGTCGCTCCTTATACGCATACTGATGCTGCACACTGTGCACCTTCTGGCAATGTGATTCGAGTGAGCAGCGCTGCGTGAAGCTCTTCTCGCACAGGTTGCACTTATAGGGACGTACCCCTGTATGGGTGCGCGTATGCCGCTTCAGATCGAATGTATCGTTGAAGCCTTTGCCACAGAAGGTGCACAAATAGCGCTTGATGTCCGAGTGGCATTTCATGTGGCGATTGAGCAGGCGCTGCAGCGAGAACGTCTTCATGCAGACGCGACAAACGAACTTGTTGTTCGCATCCTCGGCGCCACTGTTGTTGGGGCAGAGGGAGTCGTCATGGTTGCTACTGTTGCTGCTGACGCTACTGCTGCTGTTATTGTTGTGGTGGCTGCGATTGTTGCTGTTGCTGCCATTGTTGCTATTGTTGTTGTTGTTCAGTGAATGCTGGCTAAGCGAATGATGCTGTGCGGCTACGGCAACCTGTTGCAGCTGCGACTGTTGCTGCTGCTGCGGCGAGTGTTGCTGCTGAGGCGAGTGCTGCTGTTGCTGCTGCTGCTGCAGAGATTGCTGCTGCAACGACTGCTGCTGCAGCGACTGTTGCTGCAACGACTGATGCTGCTGCTGCTGTTGCTGCGACGGGTGGCCATGCTTGAGATCATCGATGCAATCCATGTTGCGTATGCGGTGGTGATGATGGCCCCCGTGCGTATTCTCCACGGCCAACGGATTCTTAATCCCATGACCTCCATTGACAAACTCCAGCTGCAAATCTGGGGGCAGGCCCAACTAGACAGGGTAATAAAATACAAATGATAAATTAGCACGTTGTTTTTAAATAGATGGACACAAACTCGAGACACAGCACGACACCAATGACAAAAACAGACAACAACAACAGATAACAAAACAAAGTGATGCAGGTAGGTGGTAGGTGGGAATATGGTGAAGTTAACAAACAAGACTTACAATAACTTAAAAATGTCAGCACGAACCTAAGCTTTACCAACTAAAATTAAACTAGTTGGAATTCGTATTTAGAGATTGTCTGGTATAAACTGATCATACTTTGACCTCATTTATATATATCAGAAGAAAAAAGCAGTACAAAATTTAATTATAAAAAATAATCTGATAACTGAGTTAGAATTGTATTTTTGAAGTGCTATTAAAATGAAATATTTGAAACAATTATAGGAATTAATGTAACTAGGCATACATATGGCTAAGTCCAACTTCTCTATCAGTTTACCTTATCATATCTATGTTCCATTGGAAATAATGTTTAGAAATAAATCATTAAACATTAAATGACAAAATTATTGAAATCTGGTGCATTGAAAATTAATATCCATTACTTTAAATATAATTTATCAAATGCATAATAAATAATTTGAAAAATTACAAGGAATATTCAGGGGCCAAGAGGAAGAAAAGAAACAGAAGACGCGACAACAATTAAACGCAGAGTCGAATTTTCCTATAGGAAACATCTTTGCTATAATTATTATTATTATTATTATTATTTTTATTATTATTATTATTATTTTTATTATTATTATTATTATTTTTATTATTTTTATTATTATTATTATTATTATTTTTATTATTATTATTTTTATTATTATTATTTTTATTATTATTATTATTATTATTATATAAGTTCTTCGTATTAGGAATTAATTTTGATGATGATGTTTTCGTTGCTATACGAAAGTTCGACTTTATATACACATACAATATAACATGTAGGGGTAGCTCCCCAACTCCCCATCTTCTCACACTCCTCTCTCACCCGATGCTGTAGCATTTTACTTTCGTTGAGCACTGAAACGGAGGTCGATGGTGGCAACAGGCCCACTGCGGTTGCAGCCGCTGCACTGGCCAAGGAGCGCAATGTGGTTCGATGCACATGTTGCTTGGCGGGCACCTCGAACGAGTGCTTCACCGTCGAGACGAACGTGACCATTGTGGAGCCATAGGCGACGGCTTTGGCGCGTCCGCTCAGCTTACTGGTATTGCTATTAGTGCTAACGTTTCTGTTCGTGATGCTGCTGCTGTCAACGCTCATTTTGCTGTTAACATGCATGTTGCTGTTGCTAATGATGTGAGTGTTATTATTTGTGCTGTTAATGTTAGTAATGTTGCTGTTGCATATGCTGCTTGTGCAAATGTTGCTGCTGCAAATGTTGCTGCAGCAAATGTTGCTTATGCAAATGTTACTGGTGCAAATGTTGCTGGTGCAAATGTTGGTGGAATTTTCGCTGTTTATAAATGTTGCTGTGTTGCTGGTGTTGCAATTGTTGCTAAGATTGTTATTATTGTTGTTGTAGTTGCTGGTGCTATTGTTAAGCACCTGATAATTCAGCGGTACTACGTCCACCAGCTCAACTGGTGGCTCGTCGCTGACGCATTTGATGGGCTTTAGTATCTGTATGGAACTTACGCTTTGAATGAGCGGCTTTGTGTCGAGCAGCGCGGCAGCAGCAACAGCTGCCGTGTTCGCATCAAGCAGATTTGAACTGCTGCTGCTGCTGCTGGACATGGGACGTAGTGCAGCAACAGCAGCCGCCGCAGCGGCTGCAGCAGCAGCAGCTGTTGTTGGTGACGGCAGCGATAGATTGCTGTTATCGTTGTGGCTATTGTGATGTTGCTGTTGCTGCTGTTGTTGTTGGTGTTGCTGGTGCTGCTGATGGTGTTGATGATGATGCGCATGTTGCTGTGAGTGATGCGACGGATGTTGCTGCTGCTGTTGTGGCTGATGGAAATGATGCTGTTGTTGCTGTTGCTGCTGCTGCTGTTGTTGTTGTTGCTGCTGCTGTGCATGATGTTGCTGCTGTTGTGCATAGAGATTATGTTGCTGATAGGCATGCTGCTGCTGCTGCTGCTGCTGGTGATGTGAGTGATGTTGCTGCTGCTGCTGCTGTTGTTGTTGCTGCTGCAGCAATTGCTGCTGCGCCAGCTGCTGCTGCTGCTGATGGTAGCTGTTGTTGTTGTTGTTGCTACTATTGTTGCTGCCATTGTTGTTGCCATGTTGCTGCTGCATTTGCAGTAAATTGCGGGTGGCATGCTGATACGATGGTGGCGGCTGTTGCTGTTGCAAATGTTGCTGTTGCTGCTGTGCATTGACAACATGTTGCTGCATATTGTTGTTGCCAACAACAGCATGTTGCTGAGCGCCATAACCATTGTTGCCGTTGTTGTTAGTGTTGCTATTGCTGTTGCGCTGCATGTTGTTGGTGAGCTGCGTCAACAGATTCTCATGCAACGCTTCCAATTGGACAGCATGCGGCGTCACCGACACCGATACCGACAACGCATCCGAGTCGGGGGTCAGAGATGGCGTCGACACCAGCTCAAAGTCGTGGCGATGATGGGGACTGTTGTTGTTGGTCGAGTTGCCGTCGTCGTCATCGCCATTGACATCGGCGCAGCTGCGCTGCAGAAACGAACTGAGATCGACGGCATCTGACAGCTGCTCCAGCAAATGATCCGTCTGCGAGCTGAGCATCAGCGTTGCCGTAAATTGCAGAGGATCAACGACGGTCGCACCCCCTCCACCGCCACCGCCACCCACATTTGGACACTGGGCCGCTGCTGCTGCCGCCGCCGCTGCCGCACTGTTGGCCAAATCGGACATGATCGCATCCTCGTAGGCGCTAGCCGAGAAACCATTGCTGTTGGCACCGGTGCCAACGCCAGCAGCGCTGCCAACGTTGCCCATTGTTGCTTGTATGATATTCTGGGCAAATGTACCAATATCGATTTTCGCCTCATCATACTCAATGTCGGGCTCATCCTTGAGTATTATGCCATAGGCTGATGGATTGCCGCCATAGAAGGGATGCGTCACATTTGTACAATGAAATTTAGAATTGGAATTGGAATTGATATCATTATAATTCGAGTTACCCAAACCACTGGCAAAGTTCAAAATGTTATTACCATCGATGTTAACAGCAGCATTTCCTCCAACTCCACTACCTCCACCTCCACCTCCACCTGATCCACCCCCGCCTCCTCCTCCGCCACCCGTTCCATTATTGCAACTGTTATACTGCTGATTGGACATTAGATATGCAGCGGCTGCGGCGTTCTGTATGAGAAACTGTGAGTGCGAATTGCTGTGCAACAATTGTTGCACATTGCCAGTGGGCGTCGTCGCCTGGCCGTCCGCGCTTTGGCCGCTCTTTAGGCTCTCGTAAAACGGTGGCAAGGCGCCGGTAGGTGGTGAATTTGGTCCGTAATTGCCGCGACCGTCACGACCGCCGCCCATTCCTCCTCCCCCTCCGCCGCTGCCAAAGCTGCCAGCACCGCTGCCGCTGCCGCTGCCAGGTGAACCAGCACTGCCGCCGCCGCCGCCACCGCCGCTGCTGCTGCCGTTCTGACCACCACCGCCGCTGCCGCCGCCGCTGCTGCTGCCGCTAAAACCGTTATTCGTTTGAAAACTCTGACCGGAGTTGCTGCTGCTGCTACGACCGTGTCCGGCAGCCGCTGCCAAAATGCCGGGCAAACTGCGCACAAGTCGCGGATTCAATTGCAAGACGCGCGCTGCCAAATAGCTGCTGCGTCGACGCGCCTCTCTCACGCTCTCGCGGCGCGCTCGCTGCAGTCGCAGTGCGTTCAGCTCACTGTCGCTGTCTCGTTTCGGCACGTGATAATCGATCGGTTCCTGTTGCTCCGGTCCCAGCTGCTCAAGGTCAAGAGTACGCTGGTATAACAGTTCACGCTCACACTGATATAACAGTTCCCGTTCACGCTGCTGCTGTTGCTGATGATGATGGTGATGGTTATGATGATGATGATGCTGCTGCTGTTGTTGTTGGTGTTGTTCTTGGTGTTGTTGGGCCTCTCGCTGGGGTGCACGCTGTATAACGCTACAGCGAACGGCGGGAATGCGCGGCGGCGGTGGACTGGGTCGCTGATCGGCACTGGGTGGTGTACTGCGCATACGTAGCGACAACGGCTGATCGACAGGCAGCAAAGGCTTCTCGTCAACGATTAGCTTGCAGCCGTCATCAGAATCGTCATCGTCGTCGTCGTCGCTGTTGCTGCTGCTGCTGTTGGTAACACTGCTAGCGCTGCTAATGCTACAGTCGATGTCGATGTCAACGTCAACGTCAACTTCGCTCGATTTGTTGTTCTTGTTGTTGCGCTCAAGCGGATATTCTTTGCGCTGCGCCTGCGTTAAGACAACGCCAGCGCCGTAATAACGGGGCTTTGGTGTCTCAAGACCAACGTCGACGTCGACATCAACGTCGTCGCTTTCAGCTGGCGGCGCAGTCGGGCTGTATGCGTTTTCTTTTGGTATGCTGCTTGTTGTTGTTGCTTCTGTTGTTGTTGTTGCTTTTGTTGCTGTTGTTGCTTCTGTTTCTGCTGTTGACGAATTTTCGTCGCAGTCTTTAGTGGCTGTTGCGGGTGGGGTTGGTGTTCTGTTGTTGGTGTAAGTGTTGGTGTTGGTAGTGGTGGAGGTTTCTGCTGTGGAGCTGCTGCTGCTGCTGCTACTGCTGCAGCTCAAACGCTGCAACAATTCTGCTGGCGTTAAGCAACCAGGTTTTTCTGTAAAAAAAAACATGAGAAAAAAATTAATTAGTTAAATGCAGAAAACTTATTACAACTTATTTTATATTTGTTCTGCCTTTGGAGAGCACAGGGCAAAATCACTCTCCGAAAGAAAAAAATTAAATGGTGACGTCAATGTAAAATGTATTTTAATTTCGTTAATATCATCAACTAAGCTGCGGTGAATATATTTAAATTTTCTCAGCTACTTATGAAATAATCTGTCAGTAAAAATAAGTGAAGTTTTTTCGTGTTAGCTATTTAGTTATTTTATTGTATATGTAAGTGTTATACTCATTAAAAAAATGTTACTCATGTATTCATGGCTGTGAATCACTGTATTTACGCAGTGCCTATAATTTTTAATTCGAGTACATTCTGAATTTGGAGCTGCATTTGCATTAAGCGACACAAAAGAAAACTTGAAAGAAGCGCGAAACGCGAAACAGACAATCGAAACTAATATTGAAGCCGAAATTTACAAATTAACCGCGCAACCGCCTCCATGACCATTTGGCAACTGAAAGTACATCTCCTTTATCTGTTCTATATACCCACAATGTTCTACCGTTCCTTTTTGCGACCTGTCTTTCGCAAGTGCGTTTCAGCGCTTGTAGCACATACTATAAATTTTCATCAAGTTTGTAACGCATTAAAGGAGACGTGTCTGACCATATAATGTATATATAAATAAAGTTATTTGTAAATTTAAAATCATAGCTTTAAATATATTCTTGATCAGCATCACTAGCTAAGTCTATATACACTTGTGCATATTTCAGTTTCTATTTGTAGATTGATGTAGATGTGTGGCTTGCAAGGGTATATAATTTTCGGCGTGGCTTGTTTTTTTTTTGTTTTATGGATCACAATCCACGCTCACAAAGCCATGCTCAGAGAGAGCAACATAACGGTTTTTTCAAAATGCAGCGAGCACCGAAATACACTGCAAAGATATATTTTAATTTGATGCTGCTAGATTCGTGGTCTGCTCTACTACATAAACTGCAGTACATATCAGGAGCGCCCATTAAATGTAAACTTCGTTGGAAAAAATAAACAAAATTAATGTTCAATATATACACTAGAAAAAAAATTTAAATAACTTTATGTCTAAGAGTGGCTTTCAATATTATATTTTGTGTTCATCTGAGAGAAAAAATCAGCTTTCCAATTCTATTCCAAAAATATAATTTTTAAATCAAGAATGTTTTCAAACTTAAACGAAGCACCGATTTTTACAAGTGCTGAAGATACCAACAAAGTGTACAAGTATTGAACAGGAAAGAAGCAGAAAACGCAAAATATTCTCGTGTTTTGTCACTCCTTATTCTGACTGCTCTGCCCCGTCTCTCTATCCATTGTATGAATAAAAAAAATGTGTACCCTTGAAATTGTTTTCAAGAAGTGATTATTAAATACAAAAATCATAAATTATTAAACAATAACCAAATTAGAACTAATGTGACTGTACATTATATGTAAGGCATACTTGTACATATGTGAATTTACATACATACATACGCAGATCAAGTAAATATCTTTGTCTTGCTAATTTTTATGAAGGATAACATGCGATGAAAAATGTAAAGAGAAATATTGTGCCCGGTTGTAATATGTTATAAATTAAAAAGAAATAATACTATAAGGCAGGCCACCCACAGTGCTAATAAACATATGTAAATATGTAGATGCAATCGAGAAATTACAGAAGAGCAAGTGCAAGTGCGAGGTGCCGTTTGCAGTCGCCCTCGACGTCGGCGTCGTCAAAACAGGCAAAGACAAGGTTGGCCAACAAATGAAAAACTTGTCTTGGCTGCAAATCAAATTAAATCAAGTGTAATAAATACTACCAACAACAACTGTTGCTCGCTGTTGCGCCAGCTCTGTATATGTATTTGTAAATATATACATATATATATTTGTGTGTGTGTGTGAATGTATGTATATATATGTATGTACCACGTTCATGCGATCAAGATCAAGGCTTTTTGCAATTGCTTTGTGTGTGTGCATGTTTGCTGTACTGCAGCGGCATTTGTCAATGATCAATTTTGTGTGCGTGGGCTTTGTTGTTAGCCCTTCATAAGCACACATACATACACACATGCATACATGCAAACATACATACTCACATGCATACATATACACACATATTTGTACATGCATATACAAAATTTTTTTAATTGCATGCAAAGCGCGCAATAATAATTACATGTAGTACCGGCGTGCGTGTGTGTGTGTGCAATTTCAAATGCCTAACACGCACACCACGAGCAGTGCTGACGCTGGCGCTACCTGTTGGTCATGGCCGCCAACACGGGCAGTGCGCAGCTCAGTCGGCTGCGCTGCTCTGCTAGTAAATTCTAACTGTCGCATGACACTTAACAGCACTCGCCTGGGCCAGTTAACAGTATAGCCTTGGGCTCACAGCCATTTAACATTGGACATTAAATTAGTTTTGCACTCTACCACCTGCCACCTCCCCTACCAACAATGATTTAGCATAATTGATTATTTCGTGTTTCTGCTTTGGCACATTTAAACGCATATTTCGGTATGGTTAAATATACATTCATATAAATAAATGTATTTAATTTGATTTTAATTCATTAAATTCGTATGCCAAGTTCAGCTGTCAAGCGTTTATATTTTAATTGACTGTAAAATGTTGGCTCCGCTATTTATCTATTCCATGCGAATGCCACGCCCATTGACTTACGTAAACTTATTTAATGACGATCTGCCAACTTAACATGCCTGCAAACTGCAAACTGTAAACTGTTCTACATACACTCATTCAACTATACATATATTGCATACATATATGGAATTTAACATGATCAACTGCATAACGAGCTGTTAAACGGCTTTTGCCTTTCAGTATGGTTGTTGTAATTTGTGTAATTTATTTTATTGTGTTAAGGTCACGGCAATTGTACAATGCTTTATAATTACACACATACATATTTATGTACATACATATGTTGGTTTAATACATAGTGAAATGCGAATACATATGTTGTGTGTTTGTTTCAATTTGTTTTCGGTTTGTTTGTTTGCTATGAGGAAATGAATTACAATTGGCATCTACGACAACAACAATTACAGAAAAACGTTGACCTCGCCAACAACAAAAAGCAACTAGAATTCAAGCTGACGAAAGTACATATATACATACATACATATGTATATGCATCTTAACAGCATGCTGTAAACTAATTTCAACTCTTTTTTTTTTCTTGCTATCATTCTTCGTTACATTATGCGCCATCCCTCTCTTCCTCACGCTTTGCTAAGTTCAATGCACGTTTTATCCTTTACACACTAATTGATTAACATGCGGTTGTTTTGTCTGCGGTCGCAACGTGTGCATGAACTTTTAAGATATTCGCGTTACTTTTACGCTCTTTCCTTTTGTCTAGCGCAAAATGCGTCTTAACGAAATATCTATGTATCTATGTATATTTGTATATTTACATACACACACACACACATGCACGCATAAGCGATAAAACGAATCAAAGTAAATACACTAAAAGTGTTGTTGCTGTTCTTGTACGTGTGTGTGTGTGTATGTGTGTATGTGTGTGTGTATGTGTGCGTGTGTGTGTGTGTGTGCGTGCGTGTATGTTAATGTACATAACAAAGCGTCGAAGTTGTTGCCTAGAATTTGTAATACTTTTTGCGCCTTTTGTTCTTCTATTTATTTATTTATGCAGCGACTATGTTGGCAATATTGAATAATATGCTTTTTATGTATCAAAATACATAATTCTTATATGCATTTCAATTCAAAGCTCCGTTAACAGGACTGTGACTTTGTTGTCATAGAACGGTATTTAGTGTATCTGAGCTTCGACTGCTGGAAAGACGAAACTATTCTGTTTGGTTAGTTTATTTTTATTTTTTTTCTTTCCTTCCATTCATTTCATACCTATGCGGGTGTTGTGTGAATGTGTTCGTGTGTGTGTGTGTTTTGTTATTTACGAGCCGCCCACCGCAAACAGCAGGGCAGCACCCCCCAATCCCCTCCTCAGCTGTAAATCTAATACTTAATCGACACTTAAATATAGTAGGTGTATGGATGAGATTTTTGTTTTGTTTTGTTTTTAGCGGATGCTATTATTACTGTTATTGTTGCTGTTGCTGTTGCTGTTATTGTTATGCTTATGTGGAGGCAAATTCCAAACGCATTCTGAAGCTAACATACGTGCACACATACGTACAAAAATACGTAAATATGCATGTGTGTGTATACATTCACGGCACGATGGATGACAACACTCCTCGCTGCGCCTTCCATCTATCACCAAAAAAAAAAAACGAACCAGCAGCAAAAATACCCAAAGCTTAGTTTAAGCATCGTTCGGTTGTTGTTGTTGTTGCTGTGCGTTCTCGGTGCCATTGCAAATGCTAAACACGTCGTCGAGCGACTCTGCCCATATATAAAATATACACACAAATACACACATGCAAATGCATACAATGTAAGAACAGACACACACACACACACATACACACACACAGTCGCACACACACACAGAGTCGCACACACATCGACAGAAATAGACAGTATGAGCAGCTTCAAGGGTCGCTTTTTGTGTGCTTTACCAACTCATCCAAAAGGGTTAAAAGCTTTTTTGTCACGGGTTAATGCAAGCAGAGTTGCCATATCTTTTGCATGCCGTTGAATAATTCATATGTAAGCGCTTTAGGTACGTTTTTTTTCGTGTATTTTAATTAAATATACTTTTTTCTTGTATTGGGAAATATATTTTTTAAGCGTTTTAGATAAAGGAGAAGCTGCATCAGAGATTTCAACGCTCTAGCTGAGCGACTTGGAAGCTTAGGAAATCTCTTTTAATTCCTTTCCAGCAACTTTTAATGGCTTTTAGTCGGTTGAACTCATGGAATAATTGCGCTATTTTTTGCATAATCTATAAACGCTTTATTAACAATTTCAACTTTAGCTGGCATCTTGACATCTTGGCCCTGACCCCAAATTCATCGAATTGTAACCGGCAAAAATGTTGACATCTTAACTAATCGGCAACACTGCAATGGGCCAACTCAAGCCACACACACCCAGGCACACCCAACTAATAATATAAAAAATATATATATACTTATATATAAACCAAAAACTCCACCCAAAAAAAAAAAAAATAAAAATAAAAACCACCCACTTGTCCAGTTATTTAATAGAGCATGAAAAGCACGCAACGTTGACAGCTAAATTGAGGCAGCGGCAGAGAAAGGAGAAGAGGAATGGCGAGAGGGAGGCAGCAAGAGGTGGGTAGATAGGTAGTGTCAGCGATTAGCCGACAGCTAATCAATTTCGCTTGTACGTTGAGTGGTTGGTTCCTTTGATCCACAGATCGCGCTGCGGAATGACAAGTGCGATTTTTCAAATGTGCAAAAACCAAAAAAAAAAAAACCAACAAAAAAAAAAAAAAAAACTATGTATGTGTTGTTGCTGTTATGTTTGGGCCACCTTTTGTTTTGGCCGTGGCAGATGCTCGACCCTTGTCAAAGACTGGGCGCATGATTTGCCAAAAAAGAAAAACACACACACACACACACACTCAGACACACACAAAACTAAAAGCAGGCGAAACAGGAGGTAGCGTCTGTGGCTTCCTGTTTGGCTGCCAAATTGATGAATGCATCCGTTTGAATGAAAGGAAGTTGTGCTGGTCACATTTGGCAGGCACAGGACGCCTAACAGGTGCTTTTCAGCCTTCATGACCAAATGACCTAATGCGAATCCAGCGATCCTTTGCCAACGATCCTTGCAGCTACGGGTGCCACAAATTATGTAGTTGTGCTGCTGGTGCTGGTGCTGCTGCTGCTGCTGGTGCTGGTGCTGCCACTGTCACTGCCACTGGTGCTGGTTGGTGTGTAAAAGCTTAAACAGCGCCCCTATTTTGCCATTTAGCAATTCTAATGCCAGGCCACATTTGATATCTGTGATCCTTTTCCCCCTTGTTCATTTCCCCCTTTTTGTTTTTTACATATTGCTTAAGCTCTCTCTCTTCGGTTTCTAACTGCTTGAGGGCAGTCTATAAATTTATTGCCTAAGCGATCCAAGCTTAAATGAATTTGTCTCTAACGCCCCAGCAACAACAACAATAATAACAACAACAACATCTATAAAACGGCTTAAAGGTTATTTTTTTTTGGGTTTTACTGTCTGGGATTTGGGGCTTTTTGTTGTTGATCGCTTTGGGTTCGAGTTTCGGGGCAGCTGTTGATAGTTCGATTTCTAAGGGCGAAGCGGCCGTTCCAAGGTCTTTATTAGTATCAACACAACACACACACTCACGCACACATACACACGCTGTTGTGTTCTCAGGTTTCGGGCGCAAACTTTAAAATGCATTAAGTGCCATGCAATTAAGTTTATCGATGCGCTCAAATCAGCCAAGTCAAATTTAATCTTGTTTTTGCTGCTGCTACTGCCTCGCTCCATCATCATCGTCGTCATCATCATCATCATCTGTTTGCTCATCTTCTTGGTTGGTTCTCTTTTTCTTTCTTATTATTATTGTGTTTTTTTTTTTTTTGGGTTTTTTTCTTTGCCTTTTGTTTTAGGGAGGTTTATAAATTATACATTATAAATGCCGACGCGTTACTTTTTGGCAACTTTATAATTTTTGGTGCAATTTGTTACTTTTGATTGTTGCCGCCTCATGCCACCGATGGCCAGCAAACTACGTGATCAATAAAACATATGTACACGTATGTATGTATTATGTTAGGGCTGCAGCCCGAAAGACTTAAACCAAAGCAGTTTTGATTGTAAAAAGCAAAATTGTTAAATGCATAATAACCGAAAGATATTCTTTTGCATAAATTATTGACTATTACATCCTCGCTCTCTCTCTCTCCCTCTCTCCCTGTCTTTATCTCTCTCTCGCACAGTGTGCTGCACATTTCAAGTTCGTTGCCTAAGTCTTTTGTTTTAAGTGGCTCAACGTCAAAAAAGCAAAAAAAAATGCAAAGATTTAATACAACGCTTAATTTAACATTAACCCAGTAATTCCAAATTGAATGACACAGCAGCCTTGCAGTCAGCCCCCCTCCCTCTCTCCCATACCTCTCCCTCTCTATATCTCTCTCAATATACACACACACACAACACAGCCTACACACAAATTGTTAACTGTTTGTAGTGCTGTTGTCGCCGCTTTTCAAGGTCAAAATTGCAGCGCACATGCAAGTTGAAATACTCGTATGTGCACACACACACACACACACACACATACACACACACACATATGGCACCTAATATGTGTGCGTGTGTGTGTGTGTGTGTCTGTGTGTGTTGAGTTATCGACAGCATCCAAATGCCATTGCTTGATAGATACGAAGCTGCAGATGGTGACTTGACACTGAGTTGGCGAAGCCAAGACTGAAGACTAAAGATTGAAGAATCGAGATTCTAAGATTGCCAGTTGTTTTGCTCGCATCTAAGGCCTCAGCTGCTGACTGCCGTCAGCTTTCAAGCTCAAAGCGCGTCTTAAATTGCAAACCACATGCTTGACAACAACAACAACTACAACAACAACTACAACAGCAGCAGCAACAACAACAACAACAACTAAAACAACAACTACAACAGCAACTACAACAAGAGCAACAACAATTACAACAACATGTGCTACGTTTTGTGCAGCTGCTAATTACAGTTGCTTGCCTTTTTTTTTATATTTGCTTTTTTGTATTTTTTTTTTTCGTAGTTGTGTTTTGTATTTGTTTTTCCATTTGCCGCTGTATTCTAGCTATGTGTGTGCTTCAATTTGTTTGTTTGTTTGCTTTGCTTTTTTTTATATTTTTTTTTATATGATTTTTTTTTTTTGTTCTTTGCGGTATTAATGTCAATGCTAACCTTGCTCTGTTTCATTTTGCCTCGTTAACTCGTTTACATTGTTTATTAAGTGGCCAGGCTTTTAATTTTGCTAACGATTAAGCTATTTTTTTGTATACCCTGTGCCGGATGCGATCAACGGGACGATTCGTTCGCATTCAGTAAATTCTATGGCCACTACGAATGCCGTATTGATGATGCCCCATCCGATGGCCTACATTTAACAGCTACAAGTTCAATTTGAAATTCAGCTGTTTGCAACTATGGACAACATTGGTTAAGGGATCAGAACTGAATGTGCCTGATACTTGAGCAGCCTGGGCTCAAGTGTGTCGTTGTGTGTTAAAGGCTTTCGCTATTGTTAATGCATTTCCGTTAAGCACGTTGCACAAACAATGAGGCACGCAACATGACAACAACAACAATACTAGCAACAGCAACAGCAACAACAACATTAGCAGCAGCAGCAGCAGCAGCCCGCAAACAAAACGCAAATGAGTTTGTCAACATATTTCTAATTCGACACGCTTCAAAGTGACCAATACTTGCACACATGCACACACACACACACACACACACAGTCACATGTGTGCGACGTTTTTAGAATGAATATATTATATGCGTTGACCTAAATTTTATGACTTTTGCTGTTTACCATTTAGTTGCAAAAAGCAGCAACAGCAACAATAAATAACAACAATAATAATATCTATTGCAATTGCTGCATATGTGTGTGTGTGTGTGTGTGTGTGTGAGTTGCTCAAAGAAGCATGCTAAACAGCTACTAAAACACAATGCAACTGCTGCAACAACTGCAACAGCAAATGCAAACAATAAGTGCTGAATGAGACGCAACTGTCTGACCGACTGACTAAATGACTGACTGACTGATTGTATCTGTCATGTGTGTGTCTGTGTGTGTGTATGTTTGTGCTAATTGCCAATGCCAATATACATACGTCTATAAGGGGTACAAGTCTATTGCCAATTGCCATAATTGTACATGCATATGCACCTACGAGGGTGGCTCATTTTCGAAATTATCATCAAAAGTCCCGAAATGTGCTCGATATATATCTTCGGCCTGGCATCCTTAAGTGCCTTTGACTGCCTTAAACGTTTTACTGGCTGGTTTTTCAAATCATTGCTTTTTTCTTTGCGCACTATCTTAAAATGTTTTCCGGCAATTTTTGACCCTTTTGCTTAAGCATTATCCTTAAACGTTTTAAAGGCTGCAGCTCTCAAAAATATCTCTGTTCGAGCGCCACAACTTTTGTTTATATAATCTCATTTCAGCCTATACAGCATGTGTGTGTGTGTGTGTGTGTGTGTGCGCGCGCGTCGAGTGCATATAGTAATTGAACATTGCGCATACAAGTCCATTGGCCCACAAGTCATAGAACTGCACTGTCGCCTCGTGCTTGTCTCATTAACATTTACAACGGGGCAGCAGATAAGTAACTGGGCACAGAGACAACAGCCTCCTCGCCCAATTGTTGTTATTTGTGTGTTTTAGTTGGTTTTTGGCATAACAACAACAACAACAGCAAACCATTTAACGCAATTGCGTTAAAACGTTGACCATTTCAAACAAAAGTTTCGTTTTGGCTTTTGTTTGTTTTTGGATTTTCGCGTCTTTGTTAAACAGTTTGTTGCACTTTTTGTTAACGACGGCCTCGATCTCTTTTGTCTCTGCCAGCTATTGTAACAATTGTTGTTTTTGTTATTGTTGTTGCTGATGCGCTGTAAATAGCTGTCAAGTAACTGACTCAGTTTTCGCTTAGAACTGAAACCGAAAGCTGCATATATTTGTTGCTGTTATTGAATAACAAAAAACTCGCGAGAGATCTCGCATCGAAATTGAAATAACTTTCAAGTGTGTAACCACATTGAGTTCCAGCCAAATGACTTTCAGAATTAAATAGCGTGTTGTTTCGTAAATTACAGCATATGTAATTGAGCTTGGATTCGGTTTGAGTAAATATATCTCAACCAATTGTGTGCATCCTTGACGTGGACAAAATGGTTTTCCTATTTGGTGTGCTGTGACTCAGCTAGCCGTGGGTGGATATGAGTATCCAAAAAATTGAGAGCAACACTTGAGTGCCATTCAATGAATGCACTTGCCTAATTGATAATCAGGTATTTTCAGTTCAGCTGGTCGAAATGAAAACCGCATCTGGTTGACCTTCTCAACCGTTACAGGCGTTGATGATTACAGCATCAGCCTTTATGCCATATACATATGTGTCAATATACTCGCTCATACATATACAAATATGTACATACATACATGAAATACACACATATATATATATATATATATATATCTGTTGTATATATACACATATTCATATGCAAAATTAGCAGAATTTAATTATGATGATCACCGTCATGATGAGCAACGCTTCGTTTCATCTTAATTCGTTGCCGTTGTTGCCTTAATATTTATTGCTACACGGACGACAATTTGCAGTGTTTGTTGCTTTTAACTGTAAACATATGAAATGATGCAGGCGACCCATTTAAAATATATTTATATATATATATCCATATATACACATATATATATATATATATATATATACTTGTTGTTGTTGTGCGATCTACCTACCATTTTTGACCCACATTTTAAATGCTGTTTTTGCCACCAACAGAAATCAATGGGAAACAAGTTAAGCATCCCAACAACAACAACAACAACAACAACAACAACAACAACAGCAACACCAAGCTACAAATTTGTATTAAGTAAACTCCCACTTACAACATTATGCATATAAATGAAGCTATACCTGTAGCTATACCTTTCCCTCTCGCTCTTTTACACTCTTTCCGTTGTATATTGTTACAAATATGAAATTATGCGTAAAATTGTTTTTTTTTTTCGTTGTTGTTGTTGTTGCTGCAGTTTTGGTTTCAGTGTTTCAGCGTTTTTTTTTTTTATCAGCTTCCAAATGAAATGAGCCAAAACCGCAACAAGCGCAACAAAAGTTGTCGCCATCTTTTGCTGTTGCTGTTGTTGTTTTTGTTGCTGCCGCTGTGTGTGTTGTTCATTTATGACGTAACTCTTGCTGCGGCTGCGGCTGCTGTGATTACGGCCCGCTGTTAATACAGTTAAAGCGGCGCCTAACCTTGAAAACCGGTAGATTTTTTATTTCTTGACTTTACTCAATTTCATGTATGTTGCGGCTGCTGCTCAGTGTGAGTGTGACTGTGAGTGTGCGTGTGTGTGTGTGAGTTGTGCTTGCCTCTTAAGGCGTACAGAAAATCCAAATATTATTTACATATGTGCATAATTATACACATAATTGAAAAGGCTCAAATTTATAAATAATATTTATTAAATTTAATGTATTTTTATTTATTTTCTATTTATTTATTATTTATTTATTATTTATTTATTATTTATTTATTATTTATTTATTATTTATTTATTATTTATTTATTATTTATTTATTATTTATTTATTATTTATTTATTATTTATTTATTATTTATTTATTATTTATTTATTATTTATTTATTATTTATTTATTATTTATTATTTATTATTTATTATTTATTTATTTATATATTTATTATTTATTTGTTATTTATTTATTATTTATTTATTATTTATTTATTATTTATTTATTATTTATTATTTATTATTTATTTATTTTTATTTTGTATAGCACAATTTGGTCTTGATGAATATTTGTTTATATTTTTTTCCAGCTTTACGCAAAGCATTCAAAAATATTTATTTTTGGAAATTTGTTTTATATTTGTTTCTTTCTGTTTTGACTTCTTTTTTTGTGCAAATTTCACTTGATGAAAACAAAAGACTTAGGCAACGAACTTGATATTGATATTGAAATTGCTGGCATTGCCAACATGATATTGCTGCTGCTGCCGCCCTTGTGTTTAATCAATTGGGGTGTGGTCAAGCAAACACACACAGCACTCGGAAACTCCAATTGAGCAATTCCGTTGCGCTAAAGATTTGTACATGAAATTAGCAGCAATTTAACTAAACTGATTTTCAAGTGTTTGCTATGGCCATTTGAAACGACACCTCACGCCTTGTCCAAACAATCGGACATAATCCGAAGACAGTAATCAATTAATAAGCTGCATTTAAGTTTCTGAATTTTGTGTGTGAAGTGGAAAAGAAGTAGCAGCCATCAGTAACCCAATCAGAACTTGGGGATCGGATATCAGTAAACTAATTTTGAAATCTATGCAAAATGCTCGGATATAAATCGCTTCTTCTTCATGCCAGTAATTCGCATAGGGTATTTGCCAAGTCGAACACATACGCTCGACTAGATCACTTTTACGCATTTCATTTGCTTTCATTCGCGCCGGATGACACATCACATAATATTGAAACTGCCGTTTTATGCAAATCTCATCGACATAAGAAAAAAAGAAGTCAAATAAAAGTCGAAAAAAATTTCATATACAAATTTCACAAAATTCATAGGTCAAATATTGACCAATTCAGGCCGCAAAACTGTTCAACGGCGGGATGTGCAAAATTACACAATTCCCTCCAAAGCGACGCCAAACGCAACGAAATGAACCAAATGAAACGAAACGAAACAATGGGAATGAAAACAAAGCGCAACGATTTTGATTTCGTTGAAATCTCCGGAAAAATTTCACAGTCAACCAAAAAAAGTGTCCAATTTATTGAATGTTGTTTTAATTTTTTTTTTTATTTCGGTGATTTTGTGATTGCCAAAAAACAAGAAGAGGCTTTTTTGGGAAACAATATGGCCCTAATGAGGGAGCACCACCGCTTTACCACCTCTCCCTCGCCTGGGCCAGTTGCAGTTTAATGTGTGACGGGGGGGCATCTGATGTTTTTGTTGCCAGTTGTCAAGTGCATAACCAGTTGAGACTGCATTGGGAGCGAAAGAGTGAGTGAGTGAGTGAGTGAGTGAGAGAGAGGGAGAGCGAGGGAGCTAAAGGGAGGGCTTGAGCTGAGTGGGGGTAGCTCATAGCGGTTCAGCTTTGCTCATACAGTATGGCTACAAATTGTCAATGTTTTAGTTAGTCGGGCACACACATGCATGCACACACACACACACAAGCAAACACAGGCATACATATGCAGCGAGAGCGGGACAGTTGGTGGGGCGCATTCATGCATTCAATTCATTCATTCATTCATTTAGTCAGTCACAAGTCAACCCTGACCTGAAAATACATGACACTAGTGTGTGCATTACATGTGTATATATATACTCATATGTGTGTCTGTGTCTCTAGTGTGTGTGTGTGTGTGTGTGTGTATGTAGGTGTAGGTATGCATGCAACCGCTTTTGTAGCTTCTGAGCTGTTGAATCTGTTTATGTTGAGAGTCATGTGAGTGTGTGTGTGTGCGTGTGTGCGTGTGCGTGCGCATGTGCATGTGTGTGATTATTGAGATTGTCATTAATTTATTGTAATAGCTGTTGTTGTCCATCATCTGATATAAACTTGCTGTCAAACAATGCATGACAATTTCTTTGCAATCTTCAGCATATTTTCAGCTGCTTTTAAATATAATATTTGTACTTGGGCAATATTTTGTCTGCAAACAATATATATGTATCAACTATTGATCTAAGAAAAATCCATAAAAGAAGCCTATTACAAGTAGAAACCAATATTTGAATCTTATCAACGCCCAAAACTCTCGCACAATGAACATTTCCATAGCAAGTAAAACATCTTCCCTTGATGAATTCCAATTGAAATGCACTTGACATTGACATTAGTCAGAGCGGAAACTGTTTAGCATAAAGCAGCCATAAGTCATGTTAAACGAGCCCATGATTTGTTTTAGTCAATAACTAAATGCATTTAATTGTTATTTAAACAATGCAATTTTATGCAAGCATTTACGCCAGCCCCAACAAAATTTGCATAATAATACAATTCGCACACTTGAATTAAACGTAATAAAGCGAAATAAATGAAAACATAACTAAAAACATTTAACTGTGTGCATGTGTGTGTGTGTGTGTGTGTGTGAGTGTGTGCATCTCTCTCTCTAATCTGTCTATCTTTAAACCAGCAAAGCTAAACATTGAGCTCACAATTATGTTATATAAGAAACTTTGGAGTAAATATTAAAAAAAATAGTTAAGAATATGAAATATGAAAGTATTTAAAATATTATATACAGACAAAATTCACTTTATATATATATGTATATCTATATATATGTATATCTCTCTGCCTCACTCTCCCTCTCGAAATGTGAGCAACCGCATGTCAACACCAAGGGGAAGTTTCATCATATTAGGAATCAAGAACTGAAACTAAAATTCTAAAGCATCTGGTGTGTGAAACTCGTTCGTCTTTAGCGTTAATCAAAACAACAGTTAACTTTTAAAAACTATAACAATAACAACAATAAGATGCAAACAAGTTCTATGTTGTTGGTGTTGTTGCTGTTGTTTTTGTTACGGAATGTTAAACGTGTTTCAATCGCAAATTAAAGAGCCAAAAAAAAACAAAAAAAAATACAGAAATATTGTATAAATATCTCAAATATATTAAACAAAAATAAATGCAAAACTCATTTTTTTGTGGTTTATCGCAGTGCTACCCAAAACAAGTTTCCATTTATTTAATAATAATACCAAGAAGAAAAGAAAACAACAACAAAGCAACTGAAATTCGAAATACAGTAAAACAATTTACAAGTTATTGACACTGAACGCACACTCACACACACTCAAACACAGAGAAAACCAAACCACAAAATAAAACCGTACACAATGAAATTGGCTATAAATGCTGAGAATGTGACAATATGTGAAATTATTCTCGCATATAAAAAGATATATTTATATATATATATATATATATATTTTTGATTTGGCGACAAGTAGAGCATTTGCCTGGCCCCCATTGAAAGAACTTAGAACACAAAATGCGAGCTACATGTGTGAAAGAGCTTGTCTTGATCAATGTAGGATGTGGATGTATGTAGCTGCTCATATGCCATGTACGAGTTGAAAATCAATTGCCGATATGCATATGTATTGGTGTTGTTGTAGTGGCAGTCGTTGCTTGCGGAGCCACTGTAGGGCACTGCCTGCATCAACTATCAACTGTTTTGCGCTATTGGCTAGGCAATTGTTTGGGCATTAATTCAATTAAGACTGCTGCCAGCAAACGAAGCGCAGCAAAGCCGATAACACAGAGAGCAGAAGAAGAAGAAGAAGAAGGAGATGAGGAGATGAAGGCAAAGACGTAGCTAAAGAAGAAGACGAAGAAGCTGCTGTTGCACAAGAAATGCATTTTCATGCTAAAACTGAGAGATGACTCGGGAGACAAAGGCCGTGGACAGGGGCACACAAAGGCCCATGGGCTAGGCAGTGCAATCAATATACACACACACACACACACACACACACACACACACACACACACACACACAGAGAGACACTCACATACACATAGAAATTTTACGCAGCACAGGGCTGGGCCAAAGACAGAGTCGAGAGTTGGAGAATCGTGAGTCGTTCAAGTCTCCAGAGGCGAGGCCTCTGGTCAGGTATTTGAGCTCCAACTGCTGCGTCGTCATCGCATACCAAAAAGAGAGCCCAGCCAGCGAGGGCAGAAGAAGCGAAAAAAACACGCTTCCTTTATTATTATTCTTTATTTATTTTTATTTTTTTTTTTCTTACATTTTTTTTATTCTTTTCAAATACACACACACACACACACACACACACACACACACAGGCAATACATAAAGAAGTGTATTTTTATTCTTAAGCGCGGAACGCAGTCGAGCGCAGCACTTGAGACCAGTTTCTCGCTGGTCATGTGTGTGTGTGTGTGTGTGTGTGTTGATTCACTGCACAAATAAATCTCAGCTTTGAATTTTATCACAGTGTGTGCTGGTGTGTGTGTGTGCGAAGGATTCTTGCCCTTTTTGCTTTTGCTTCTCGCTTCGTTTTTCTGATTGTCAAATCTCTGTTGTATTTTTTTGTTGTTTTTTGTTTTTGGTTCCCCCTTCTTTTTTGCCGTTTTGTGTGATTTTTCGAGCGATAGAGATAGAGACAGACCCAGAGCCATATGCCAAGCGAGAGCAAGTGTGAGCGTGAGACAGTCGGGCGAGCCAGCCCTTAAACAGGTAGAAGACTGCATTGTTTATCAGTCAGGCAACAGGTAAAAACTAATGCCAGACTCAATGCAGAAAAAACAACGAGAGACACAGACAGAGACAGAGAGACAGAGAGAGAGAGAGAGAAAGAGAAGGATAATATAAAAAAAATAACTTAGGCAACGAACTTGCCAGCAATTTTCAACAGGATTCAAATTGTCCAGCTAGCAACTATAATTGCTTGCTGATATACCCTATTAAGTATTTCTTCAAAACGCCTTTGGCTGAACTGAATACTGAATTTAGAATTCGATTCAGATTCAGAAAAAAAAAGAAAACTTAATTTTAATGAGGATTCAAAAATGTGCAAAAAAAAAACACATTTTTTTTGCCATATTTCGATTATGCTCTTCTTTATCTTGTGGAAATGTGGACATTTTTAGCCAAACTTAGTTTGTTCAATTCGAAATAAATTTGAAGCATTCAAAATTAGGCAGATTTGCCCAGCTGCTGCGCTAGGTGTGTGAAATAAATGTGACAGCAATGTTAAAATGCTTTTAGTTTGGTTAATAAGACGATTCAGTTTGAAACTAGCTTACTTCGACATTCCGTTGAATTGTGTACAGGGTTAGTGGTAGAGGAGGGAAGGAGTGGGGCTATGGCCAGAGGGCAGCGGAACTTTTGCAACCTTTCGCTAACTTCCGGCCGTGTGTTGTAACATCTGCGTGTGCGTCAACTGAATTGAACTCAAACAGTATTTTTTTTTTTTGGCTTGACTTGACTTGGCTGTCTTCTAACAGCTGCCATGGCCTCTGGTTGTTGTGGCTGTTGTTGGTGTTGTTGTTGTTATCAAGTGCTAAATGGGCAATGTTGACTTATCGCTGCGACTTTATCAATGAATTTCCTTTGAATTTATTGACTTTTACTTTGGGTGCCCCGCAGAAAGAAATGAAATGAAAAGATGGCTAAAAAAGCGATTGTGAATTTTTTTTTTGCGCGACAGGAAGTTGGGCAGTTATTTTGGGTAGCAGCAGTAGCAAAAGCAGCAGCTGTTGTTGTTGTTGTTGCTGTTGTTGCTATTGCTGTTGCTGTTCTAGGAATTTTCAAAAAGTATATAGTAAGTGCGCAACAGACCTTGTCTTAAGGTCGCACTTCGCATATATATATGTACATATATATACATATGTATGTGTGGCTATATATTTCGTGTATGAATATTTATGGCTGCAACTTTTGCGGCACGCAACAGTTGAGAAAATTTTTTTTATGAACTAAAAGACTATAGACTCGAGCAATATGTATATTTATAGGGTAAGTTTTTAACGTGTGCCTGTTGTGTGTGTGCGTGTGTGTGTGTGTGTGTGTGTGTGTATGTGTGTGTGTTGGGCTTGGGAGCAAAATCACAGACGCTGGCAAACAGCAATTATGGCCGTGGCAACACCACCACAACAACAACAGCAACATCATTATGTTGCACTTGAGACACGGCTGCCTTTTGGGCTTCGTTCAGTTTTGCTTTGGTACGCTGCTTGTTCTTGTTCTTGTTCTTTTTAGATGCTATAGACTCGTCGTATTCTGGCCATCTACATCTCTCGTGTGGCATGCCCTTGCAAAGAATCGTGTTGCCCACTGTTGTTGTTATTATGTGTGTTGTTGTTGCTGTTGTTGCTGTTGTCTGTTTACTGGTTCTACCACTTTTCTGTTGCCTTGACTTTGCCTTTGCCTTTGGTCTTGTGCCTTGTGCTTTGTGCTTTGAACAAATGGCAGCTCCAGCTCGAGCCCAGGCGCTGGAGCAACGCCCAAAGTCAACATGGCCTTATGTACACACTGTGCGAAACGGCATCCCAGCCCCATCATCATCATCAGCATCATCATCATCATCATCATCATCATCATCATCATCATCATCATCATCATCAGCATCACCATCACCATCACCATCATCATCATCATCATCATCATCATCATCATCATTATCATTATCATCATCATAACGATCTTTGACTAGCTGCAACTTTTCTGCTACTTTTGCTAGCTACCTATCTTTGCTATTTCCACTTCCACTTCTGCTGCTGTTGCTGTTGTTGCTGTTGTTGCTGTTGCTTCTACTTCATCTTCTTTTACCCATTTGTTTTACTGCCCATTCGAGTTGCTCGCAACTTGTACTTTTGCTTGGGTCAAAAGAGGCAAATCTCTTAGGCATGGGCGCTGCTCACATTGTTATATAATTTGCCCATTGCTAACTAACTTTATATATAAAATATATGTATGCATGTCTGTCGGTCTATCTGTCTTTCTGTCTATGTGTGTGTGTGTGTGTGTGTGTGTGTGTGTGCGTTCAAGTGTGTGAAGTTCTTGGCCGCTAACCACCGCTAAGACAGAGCCCACTAAGCCACTGAGTCAGGCCGTAATGCAGGTCTGCAAGAGGAACGTTAACAACTAACGAACTGTTTGTGTGTGTGTGTGCGTGTGTTTTGCCACAGGGTGGCTGAGGTAAAAAGAAAAAAGCCAAGGCATTATCATAATTAAAATGATCAGAGATGAGCACTTCAAAATGCAGCCTTATATAAATAAAATAGGTGCAATAAAAATAAAAAAATCTTTATTCTGTTGCACAACTTGGATAAAATTTGATTTTCCATTATTTTGACTTTTGAATTGTCGCAGCAAATCGAAGACAATTTAAATAATAGCATTTCGAATTCTGTTAAGTTCAAAGAGATAGGAAAGGAAACCCGAAGTTAATAATAGATAATCTATATTATAGCTAAAAAATCACACACACACAGAGTAATAAGAAGCTGCGTGTGATTTAAGCCGTGGTTGGGGTACCCAAGAACGACTAGCAATTTCCACTTCCACATCCACTTCCACAACACTTGCCACTCTACTCCATTCCATGGCACTTTATTATACCCTACCGAAGTATACAATTCCATTCTATCCATTCCATCCATTCTATTTTATACGTTCTATGTTATGCCGTTTATAATACTTATTCCTACATGTAATTATGATATTTTTGCGCAAAGACAAAGGGCAGTTAAGCCGCAGACGCAGACGTCGTGGTTGCCGCCGTTGCCGCGTCATGTGAAACAAAAGACTTAGGCAACGAACTTGACAGCGAATTTGATGCGAGTGCGAGCACAACAAATCAGTGAAGCGAACCATAAAAAGTCTGTATATATAGATATATATATATATAGATATATATAAAGATATATTTATGTATATATAATATATGTATATATGAAACTGAAAACCGACTATCCAAATTCGTAACATCATCGAGAGCCTGACCGAAAATTCACTTTCAAGCCGCAAACGAGAAATTAATAAAATTCTGATTAGCCTCGAAAAGAAAGTTATACGATTTGAATTTATCGATATGAATATTCGTCTGTATTTCTTCTTTTTTTTTATTATTATTATTTTTAGTCATGGTCAAGGGTGAATCGAGTGACCGCCTGTTGCGCTCTCCCGTCTTCAAAATTACTTAATAAGCCGCCTCAGCGATTATATAAGCCAAACCAAATAGATGGCGGAATAAACCAAAACATGGAGAACTAACAGAGTTCTTGCGTTCGTTCGTTCGTTTGTTCGTTTTTGGCAATTCAATGAAAGTGATTGATGTTGGCCAAAGATTCGGCGTAGAGTTTACAAATATAAATACAAAAACAGAAACAACAACCAGAACAACATCAAAAAAAAAAATAAAAAAATAAAGCCAAGGGTCGTGTCGTGTGGGCGTCAACAAACGCTCGACGCTGCTTAATTTGTTGCTGTTGTTTTGTATTTGACTTCAAGCCACACTGTGCTGGTAGCTTTTTTTTTTTTTTGCTTTTTTGTTTTTTGTCTGTTTGTTGTAGTTTTGTAGAACTCTAGACTGGTGTAGATAGCCATCAGCATTTGTCTGACTGATTTGTAGCTATTATATGGTCATAAGCATTTATTTGCCTGTCAGCTTTTCTTCTAGCACGTAATGAGCTGGAAGTATAACAAATGCACAGGAAATGTAATTGTCCTTAAGGCACGGCTCGATTTCGAATACGAAAAAGGCTACTCGGAGCGATTCGATCTGATTCGCAGAAATTCAAAGAACATGCAAAATACCTATTAAATTAGTAGGCGAGAACTACTGAGGAGCTCCAATTGGTCTGTGGGTGTATATAAAAATTAAATAATTGTTCTGTTATGTAACTTATTATTTATGTAGCTATTTTCACAGGAGTGCCTATTGAAAACATAATTTAAGCATGGCTTATACTTAGATTGTGCTTTATAAAGACTCAAACTTGTAAAATCCGGATTTATATTATAGAAAACTAATTTAAGAAATCCCAATGTGAAAACTACAAACTCGACAAAACATGCAATGCAAACATTATTTTGCTCCCCAATTGTCACAAAATCACAAAAATGTATATCTTGATTTGGGTTAATTTTTTTCATATCAAGTTTGTATAAGTAAAAGGGAGATTTGTAAGTGCAATAATTGAGCCCACAAATATACAATTTCAATTTTGCTCTGATGCTACGAAATCGATAAAATCGCTAAAGCCATTTATCTCCCTTTATCTATCGCAATTTTAAAGGTAAACTTGGACGGTAGATTACTAAAAATCTCCTACATAGATCGGAATTTCTTGGTTCTGTGGCAGCTTTTACCAGATGGTATCAGAGTATTTCGCAGTCGGTTACGCCCGACTGTAACGTTATCACTTGTGTTTTTTGCAGAGTTTTCTATATGAAACTAGAAAAGCGAAATGGAGTTTACTTTTAATGAAGAATTCTCACAATAGAATCGTAAACATTAAAGCTCCAAAGTTTTCATTCAGAAAATAAAAATTGTTTTTTTTTTTTTTGTTCATTTTTATTGTTTTGTGCAAGTTATTTGATCCGATAGTTTAGTTGAATGAATTTCAGTTGAGTTTATGTTGTATACACGATTTGCATAAGGCTAATAAAATTGTTCAGCTGCATAGCAGCGGATGACTTCGACGACGAACTGGTAAGTTCGCTGCCTAAGTCATTTGATTGAAGCATTTAAAAACAAATTTGAATTGAGATTGGGCATATCAACTTACCATTTTGAACTTGCTCGGGTATTGTTTGCGGTTTGGTCTCGACATTCAAATCGGAATTGGTATTGGAATTGGAATCGGAGTTGGCGTTGGCGTTGGAGTTGGAGTTGACGTTGACGTTGGATTCCTGCGCCAACTCGAGACTGTGACGCGTTTGGCCAAAATAATGTCGCCGATGATGGAAACGTTTGCGCGCCGACGATGGCGCCGCTGTTAAACTTAGGGGCTGATCATCGCCTTGAACTTGACCCTGCGGTTCCGGTTGTTGCGGCGATGCAGGCGCTGGTGTTGTTGGTGTGGGTGTTGTTGGTGTTGTTTGTATTAGTGTTGGTGTTGGTGTTGGTGTTGGCGTACGTGTAGGTGATGGTGATGGTGATGGCGCATTGTCCCGATTGGGACTAAGCGGCGGCACCAAGCACCGTTCATCATCCTGCGCCTTGTGCTGCAGCAGATTCTGTGACTCGAGCAAACGTTGCTGCTGCTGATGCAGCCGATTCTTGATCAAGAAGATTTTCGGCATTTTGGCTGGCTTTTGATTTAAGTTTAGCTAGTTAGCTGTTTTTCAATTGGTTTCTTTCATCTATTTGTTGCTGTTGTTTCAGAAACCCACACACACACACATATGTACATAGACGCGCGCGAAATAGCAAAAATCACATATACGACGTATACACACACACACACGCACACACACACACAGGCACAGTAAACAAAACACTAATCCAAGTGTGTGTCTGTTTATCACTGTGGTGTGGCTGCTGCTGCTGTTGTTGCAATATGAACGCAGTTTATATCCTATTTATCAGTTATGCGTTAAAAAAAAAAACCACATTTGTATATAATTCAAATCCAGAGTTGCCAGAGATTTGTATTTGGATTTGTTGAGCTTGGCTCAGTTTATTTTTTTGTGTTTCTTCATAATTTCCAAATATGATTATTCATATATATGTATATATATGTATATGTAGATGTATATATATATAAATATATATTATATATGTATGCAGCGCACTTTGAAAAACAAAACAAAAATTTGCAACTTATTTTTTTCTATAATATAAATATATATATTTATAGATTTTTTCTGCTTCAGCGTGTTCTATATGTTAACTGTTATTTGTAAGGCAGTTTATTTGTAGTCTATTTTTCAATTATTTTAAAACGCGAATTTTTCGTTGTTGTTGTAGTTGTGCGTGTGTAAATGTAACCGAGTTGCCAAAGTTATTGTTATTGTTATTGTTGTTTGTTGTGTGTTGTGCTGTGCTTGGCAGACTTTTGTGCAGCGACAAAACACGTGCATTCACAACGCCGGCTCGCCTCTTACTGTATTCAAGCGGTGCCAGCCGCTGAGCAGTTAGGCCAAAGTCAAGCAATACCGCTGCGCGAACAACAGCAGCAGCAGCAGCAACAGCAGCAGCAACAGCAGCAGCAGCGCAGCGATACAACAAACTCAGTTAGTTTTAGAGGCGAATTCGAACGACGAACGCAAAACACCGTAAGCCGCACTTGAAACACACACATACACACGCACACAGTCACAGAAAGATAGAGAGAGAGAGAGCGTGAGAGAGCTCAAGTTCGCTTTCGTCTGTGAGTCAGTTGGTGTCGTCAAACGAAGCCGCACGCTTCGGCACAGCTCGGCTTTGGCAACGGCTTCGGTTTCGCTCTTGTAACTGTGTTTTAGCTGCCGCTCAGCGCTGAGCACCTGAGCTGACGGGCACGACGCGATGATCGAGAGAGAGTGAGAGTGTTTTGGACTGCGTCTGCTGCCATTGTTGTTGCTGCTGCTGCTGCTGCTTCATTTCGCTCACATAACGTTTCTCATGCAGTTTTTTTTTGTTTTTCGCTGCGTCTCTTCTTCTTTTTTCGCCGTGAGCGCGCGTGTGTGTGTGTGTGTGTGTGTGTGTGTGTGTGTGTGTGTATGTGAGTTTCTTGTTAGTTCACAGTCAAGGTAGAGGTAATGTTTTATCGACGCTGACGTCGCTGCTTGCTGTTGTTGTTACTTTGGCTGCCTTCGCCTGTTGCTCGCTTTGGTTGCCTCCGTCGCCGCCGTCGCCGTTGCTGCTTTTGCCATTTGCCGGTTGGGATGTTTTACTCGTTTTGTGTGTTTGTTTGGCTTGTACTTGTTGTACTTAGAGCTGCTTAAAGTTGTTGTGGATGTAGTTGTTGTTGTTATTATTTTTGTTATGTCTTTGGTCTTGACTCTGAAAACCGCATTTGGCTGCAAATGTTATAAAAATACTTACGTCAAAATGATTTTTCAACAAATATTGTGGCATTTGGCATCTAGAAGCCAACTAATTAATTTGTGAATACACATAGATATGGCAGATAATCTGAATTATCAGAAAATATATACAGCCCAATAGTCGTTAACAGATATTAGTTTAAGGAAAATTAATGAAAATATAACAAATCTTAAATGAAAAATTTAATGTATTCAAGGTACTAGAAGAACAATTCTGAGTGACTTCAAATATAATTATAAAATATTACCGATTAGAACCACTGTGACTATCAGTGTAAGTTTGTTGTCTAAGTCTTTTGCTTGTGTTTTAATTACAAGCCTGACATATTTCTTTACATACATATTTAAGTACAACTTTTTCAGGCTGACCAAAGTCTGTTTCTCCATAAGACCCTTGAAGAATTTCATTTCATCATTATCGACAGCAGTTTACGTGTGTCTATATATGTGTGACTGTGTGTGTGTAAGAGTGTGTATGACTCCGAAGAAGCGTAGATACGCAAGAAGTACAAGAACACAAGAACAACAACAGCAACGTCAATAAGTGCCATATAAGCGAAATTAAACGGCAAAATAGATGGCAACGCGCCTCGTACTCATATACAAGCGTGTGCGTGTGCGTGTGTGTGTGTATGGGCAATAAAATGAAGAAGCAGCGACGTTGTCGGTTTGTAATGAGCGCTTAGAACGCGCTTAGAATGGCAATAAGATTGCGGCAATATTCGCCGCAGCCGCTCACTCTCTCTCTCGCTCACGCCTTGCTACGCTCTCTCTCTCTCCCTCTCTCTCTCTCTCTCTTGAAGTCCATCTCTCTCTCTTTCTCTCTCGCTCTGTCGCTGCAGCCAGCACAAGTGCGAGGGCAACGGCAACTAACGTTATTTCACACACTTTGCGCTCGTATGCGTGCCTGGGTCGTGTGATGTAAGCGCAGCTAGCAAATTCGCCGCAGCGCACACCTGTGTGACACACACGCACACATGGGCAAGCAGAGCGGCGACGTAACAAATTTACAGCTAGCTTTGTACCTGTATGCGCCAAACACGCGGCGCAAAAGAGCGCAACAACCAAAAAAGAGCAAGAAAGTGAGAGAGAGAGATACACAGACAGAGAGAGAGAGAGAAGAGAGAGACAGAGACCCAGAGAGCGAGAGCAGACGCAACAAATACCTGTTGGCAGTGGCTTTGACTGTGACTCTGACTTTGCCGTCGAGGCAGCAACACAAGCAGCAACAGCAACAGCAGCAACAGCAGCAGCAACAGCAGCAACAGCAGCAGCAGCAGCAGCGGCAGCGGCAGCAGTGCCTGTGCAGCATTTGAGGTGCTTTTTAGCTGTTGCGCGCGCTTCTTAACTAATTGTTGCTGTTGTTGTTTCTTCACTCTCACTCAAATGCCGCTGCTAGCCAAATGCAAGTGCTGCTGCCGTCGCCGCTGCCGCTGCTGCTGCTCCTGCTGCAGCCCTTTGGAAAGCAGCAACAATAAGCAAGTGAAGCATCCTGCTGACTGAGATTTTCTTCTTTTTTTTTTATATGCATACATACAAACGCGATGCGTTTATCTTTTTTAAGCGTTTTCTTATGGGTCACGCGTTGCGTTTAATTTTGAAATCAGGCCTTTTTGTTGTTGTTTGTCAATTACCAAAATGTCCCTCTTTGCGCGCCTTGAACTGTTTATATTCATTTTAAATATATTATTTTTATTCATTGCAGCGTAATGTTATTAAACATTCGATAAACAATTTTATAATTTACAGTTTTTATTTATTTATTTTTTTTGTATTAGATATTATTTATATTATTATATATATGTGTATTTATTTGTATTTTTTTTTCTTACTTTAATTTGATTATATAGACTATGTTCTTTATAGTTAGTGCGTTTGAATTCTTATAAATAATATGCTTTATTTTATAGCAGTCTAGACTACACCTTTTTTTTTATAATTTAAAAACGTTTGCCTTTAGGCAGAACGGGCGCTCTATGTTATTAAAAAATCCTAGTAAATAATCCAGACCTAGGCCAGGGTCACTTGTAACTTGCCTTGATGGGTATGCGTGTGTGTTTGTGTGTGTGTTCTTATCGGCTCTCTAATTGTGTGTGTGCGTGTGTGTGTGTGTGTGTGAGTGTGTGTGTGCGTGTGTGTTGTTGCCTGAAATTGCGCATGAGTGCGCACACACACGCGCACACAATTTATGCTTTGAGCCACAACTTTGGTTATTCCACATTATCATCAACTTCATCATGAACTAAAAAATCATCATTATCATTAGCAGCAACATAATGATCTTTGCCTGTGTCTACTGTGCGGTAATTGCAGTCTTTAAGAATGTGTTCTTTTGGGCCTTGCTGCTCTCTCTCTCTCTTTCTCTCTCTCTCTCTCTGTCTCTCACTATCTCCGTCTACTTCTATCGCTGTCTTTCTCTGGTCTTTTTCTCTCCTTTTATCTCTGTGTATGTAGTGCTGCTCCTCCTCCTACTCGTACCTTGCGCTGTTTCCTTTTGCTTGTTCTTTCCGACGTTTTTCTCTTCGCTTGTCTTCTCTTCTCTTTTTTCCTCTTCCTCTAAATTTTTTTTTTTATTTTTTATTTTTTGTTTTTATTTGCTCAATTGTCGTCATCGACGGCGACGTGCCGCTGCCTCGGCCTGTTGTTGTTGTTGTTTTTTGCTAAAATAATGCTAAAGTAAAGTGAAGTAAGAAGAAATATAAGCAGCGCTCGCAGCAGTGACGACGACAGCGACAGCGACGTCGGCGGCGGCAGCAACAAAAAAAATAAAGGTAAATGAAGAGCGGCCAGAATACCTGTTTTACCAGTTTGTATACCTACTAACGTACTAACACTGTTATAGCGGATTCACGGCGCACACGCCTGCCAACAACAACAACAACTACGACAACACCAGCAACAGCAACTACAACAACTACAGCAACAGCCACAGCAAAAGTGCGCTTGAAGACGCAACCAAGCTCGAAGTCGCCGTCGCAGCCGCAAACCCAGCTCCCAACAGCAGCGGCAGCAGCAGCAGCAGCAGCAGCAACATGAACAGCAGCAAGCCGCAGCCCAGAACCCCAGCCCAGAACCCCAGCCCACTCCACCCCCTCACACCACGTCGCCCTGCCTACTCGTCCCACTACCAGTGCTCCCCATCGCGTTTTTTGTTGTTGCGTTGTTGTGTGCAGATTCTGAAGTTCTTGCGCATTCGGACTTTGGTTACATCTTTCGTTTTGGCTTTTGCTTTTGCCCCGTTGCCCGTTTTTGTATTCAGTTGGGCAGCTTCACAACCGCTCAGTTGCTCAGTTCCTCAGTTTCCTTTGGTACCAGATGCTGTAGCTTGTTGGTGACGTTGTTTGTTCTTTCCTTTTGTGCCGTTTTATGAACGCTTCACTTTTTTTCGACGCAGGAATTTTGCTCACCTTACCCAACTCCCCATGCCGCAGTCTCTCCACTGCTGCCCCCCCTCTTGGAGCAATCCATTTTACTATGTCTATTGATTGCTGCTGCTCGTAATGAACTGTCAATATATAAGTATATAAATGTATACATAAATATATCTATATACATATGGGAAGTGGGGTATTTACATATGTTAATTTATGTTGACGCTCAAATGGAACAAGCCGATTGCAGAGCAGAAGAGTAGCATTTGCGCCTGGGACGAGCCAATCTTTGGCTCTAACTATTTGTGCGCCGATTAGTGAGTGTGGCCTGTTCTTGCTTATATTTCTGCCTCTGCCCCAGGTCCACTTTGCTGCTTGTCATTGCCATAAATTGGTCAAAACTAATACAATTTTCGCTCTATAAATGGATAATATTTTTGAAGTTAGTTCTGAATTAAAAAATATCGAATTTTTGAGACATTTATATATTACAAAAGTTTCAACTTGGTAAGTTCCATAGCCCATGTCGACAATGCGGCTTTTTGCTGCCATAAATTGCTTAAAATTTGTAATTGAAATTAAATCTTTAAGATTTTCTTTACTTAATAAAAGTATACTATCGTATCTCTGAATATCGAATCGAATCTTTGAGCGATTTGTAGTAAAGTTTTTTTTATAAATGTTGAAATTATTTATGAAAAACTGAAGACAGAACAGCCACAACAGTTAAACGTTAAAAAACAAAAACGCCCGCAACAAGTTGAAAAACAATAACAACAACAGAGCCTTCGGCCACCTCACGTCTTGCACATTACAAAATGCTCATCGTCGCACTGTCAACACCTCTTTTTCCTCAGTCAACGTCGCTTCGTTTAGTCGAAAAAAAAAAAATATAATTATATATATATACGACAAAAAACTACACGTATATATATGTAGGATCATATATATATAATAATAATTGACGAAAATGTGGCAAAAAAAATATTTAATTAAAATTGTATGCAAGGTCGAAATTAGTTGCCAACGTGGCCATCAAGTCGAAAAAACTTAATTCATAATTCATTTAAAGAGCGCACTTTTGCCGCACAACACCAGGTTGCCCCGTTTGCCCGCCACCCCCTTCCGCCCTGCTCGCTCGTAGTGTCGTTGTACCTTCAAGAGTTGCGAGACGCTGTGCACGTTTTTATTTTATTTTACGATAGTTTTTTTTTTTTTTTTGAAGACCTGTTTGTCATATTAATCAGGCGACGCGTTAGCTCAGAATGGGACAGACCGTATGCACGAGAAGCGTCATTCTAGCTCCTTAGCTACTTGGTGTGGTCCTGGTCGGAGACTTATATCTCGCATCTCGCATCTCTTTTATACTGTGTGTTCCCCTAAATGTTCAAAAATATCTTTGCTTATCTGCATTCCCCAATTACTTCAAGTTTATCATTTACACTTGTTATCTCTCATTTCAGATTGCTAAATTGGCAATACTTGGTGAATATTAACTAAAAATCCTTTCTGATCAAATTTACAAGCGATTATCGAATTCTACAAATCGTTTGCAAAATTTTGTTAACAAAAGACTTAGGCAACAAACTTGCTGTGCTGCTTGGTGTCGGGCGTTGTATGCTTTGCATATTTGTGTGTGTGTGTGTGTGTGAGTGGGCGTTTTTGCGCATGCCAGGTAGCAGGCTGCTTGGGTAGGCGTGGCAGCGACTGCCGCAGCCATTTGGGCTCGACAGTTATACAATAAGGCGCAGAGACGAAAAGAGGAAGAGATAAACAGATAAACGGCTAAGGCGATAACAATGCTCAATGAAGGCAACAAGTGCAAGTGACAAAAACAAGCAAAAAAAAAAAAAGAAAGAAAAGAGATGTAAGCGGCAGGAAAATTTGCTATTTCTTGTTGTTGCTGCAACATTTCTGGCTAAATATTTTGTGAGCTGCGCCGTGGGCAACGCCTTTTTGGCCCAAGTCGCAGCTAGCCCGGCTCAACAATGGTAACAAGTGCTCGCAAATTGTTGCCTGCCAGCCACAGTAACAGCCACAGACAACGGGTCGGAGCAACAACAGCAACAACAACAACAGCAACAGCAACAGCAAAAGCCACAGCCACAACAGCAACAATAGCAAACCAGCAGCAACAACAGCAACAATGGATTTACCATTAAACTTTAAATTCAAATTCAAGTTCATGATGAATGTATCACGTGCAGTTGCCGCCGCCGTAGCTCTTTTGGCGGTTTTTTTGGTTTGCTTGTGTGTGTGTGTGTGTGTGTGTACTTGAATCTGAACACGACAAGCGCACAGCAACAGCAGCAACAACAACAATACCTATACTACTTGCTGCTGTTATAGTAGCATGCGGTTGCTTTTAAGTGCCTGAATATTTCGGGCCCATTCTGTTGAGCGACGTTAAGTAATTTCAATTAGCTGAAAAGCCAGCTGAAAATTTAGCTGCACATTATCTCTGATTTCTCAGCAACTATATACTAATGTATGTATATGAATAAGAAGTTTTTGACCTGGTTGACACAATTAATTGGCAAAAGTGGTAAGCAAAAAAGGAAGTTGCAATATCTGCTTCAACAATTTGCTAGTTACTCGGAACTACGAATTATAGAGTATTGCTTAGCTGTACAACAGTTGCAAGCTATTTCAGTTCATACTTGCTGTTTGCCTCTTAGATTTTCGATTTTCTGCGGTTTGCCTTTTTTTTTTGGCTTTTTTAATTCACTTGAATATGTTTTTTTTTTGCGTTCAGCTTTTTGGCTGCTTCGACTGACTGAAGTTATTGTTGTTTTTGCTGTTGTTAATGTTTTTTGGTTGTTCCTTCTGTTGTTCTTGTTGTTGTCATTACTGTAGGCTCGCAGTGTTTTCTTTCTCTTTTACATCATAGGCGCACTCATATTCAGACTAGCTACATAATGCCTTTTCTGTACATATAATTAGGGTATGCATAGTTGTGAAATTGGTATTATTATTATTGGCTGTCAAATCTAAGCCCATAGAGAGAGAGAGAGAGGAGAATCGTTGCCGTGTTGCGGGCTTCTATGTCCTTCGTGCTTAAAACACAATCTGGATTCATTCAGAAGAGTTCGCTACTGAATAACCACAGTTTAGCTAGGGGACACCTCTCAGATATAATAATAATTAGACAACATAATAAACATTCAACATTTTTGAACTGATTGGTTTGGTTTGTTTTTAATTTTTAATTTAATTTAATTTATAACTATAAATCCAATTTTTATTTTTTACTTCTTTTCAAATTTGGGCATCGCTTTTTTATATACAAAAGGAAAAATAGAAGAAAAGGGCATCTCTTAGTCTATCAGTCTACTTCGCGAACACTGTTGTTGGTTTATTTAGAGCGTATTTGTTCTTTTTCTTTTACTTCTGACTTATGTAACTTTAGTGTAGCTGCTGACCATTTGGCAATAATTATGCAATAGGGCATTTGTTGTTGGGGCGCACTTTGAGAACAGCTACGCGAGCAAACAAATCAAACAGTAACTGGCGGTGTCCAAGCCAGAGAAGGGTGAGGGGTAGTGCTATGGAGAATCTGACTTTTAATGTTCAAGGTAATTCCGAAATTATAAAACATTAACTCTGACTTTGAGATCTTTACATGAGCTCGCTTTGATAATTGAACTCCGGTCACTTGGCCAGCAAGTTAATTGTGTCATGTGCGGCGCTTAACTTTTAATTCGCTAAATAGCAAATTTCCTGCCTACCCAGCTTCCTGTTAGTCTACAAAAAGTCTCTCGCTTCTAAACGATATTATATAGATACATATATTATGAATCTAGCAAATGTAATATGCAAAGCTGAGAGATCGAGCGACCGAAGCTTGGGCTTATTGTGACACTCCCTAAAGAGGGACACACAAGGCATCAATGGCACTGTTGGCCACATAATGGCCTCTAATAGGTCTAATGCCTCATAATGGCGCTTTTGTAATAAGAGAGACGTCAACACGCCGCACCGCACGTCGTCTGATTGATCGAAATAAAAAGAAAGAAAGAAAAAACAAAATCAAAAACTTAAACTTAAACTACAACTCCAACTCCAACTCCAATTCCGACTCCAATTCAAACTCAAACTTATGCTGCAGCCCAATTTGGATGCTGGCCCTATTCCATGTGATGCTCCATTCATGACACCAAGATGAAAAAAAAAAAACGAACTCCCGCCTCTTTTGATGATAAATGCGATCGTTTACTATCGCGACGGCATTCACAGCCTTTCCCCGAGTCGCTGCGTTGTCAAAGCATACAAATAACACAAAATTAAGTCAAGACGATGTTAATTCTTATTTAGTGGACAAGTTTTCGGAAAGAATACGTTGCATGAAAGGCCAAAATTTCTATGAATGAATTAACAGAGTAATACTTAAACTGTGATTGACTGCGCCTCACCAAATGTGGGCAGATAGTTTAAATTGTAATTTTGTCAGTCGAATTACTGAAGTTCAAGCTAAACATTTTTCTCATTACAACATTTTGGCAGAGTAGAGATTTTGAGCTTAGTAATGCCTATCGTGAGTTACAATCAAGATTTATGGGCATGATTGAAACTAAACTGATCGATGTGCAATTTCAGTTGGAAGTCTCAACTAGTAGTCGCCCAAAATGGGTTCGTATCGGACGGCTTCACGGTCGGTATATCCGATGATGTTGTTGTTGTTATTGTTTGTTGGCCAGGTTAATGGCCACTTGTGCAAGCAATCAAAGTACCGTTTGATCGGCAGCCGATACCTATACTATTTATAAAAATGATAAGCATACACATGTATATAACGCATCTAAATGATATGCAGTCCATAGAATGCCGCCTTTATCAATAGACGGCAGTCCCATTAATTTATGCTAAAATTTAAATTTTCTTTCAAGTAAAATGCATGCTTTCATGTGTGTGTGTGTGTGTGTGTATGTCTGTGTGTGTGAGCGAGCATATGCCTCCGCTGGTTGTGTGGATAAGTCGATCCGTGGCCCAAAATGTCATTTCAAATGGAACAGAGCGCGGCTACAAAATGCCACATAAATTCGACTCGAGGCGAAGCTGATAGGCAAATGTCACTGTTATGAAAATGAAAAGAAAGAAAATGCCAACAAAACTTACATAAAAAATTACTTCGAATGCTCTCGCTTCTGCTCTATCAAGAAAGAACTTCCGCAATGTTTCGAAAGTATCAGACGAAGAAGAAGAAGAAGCGGATACAAGTCGGTGGCCTAAACAAGTGCATCGGAAATATGACAGATTAGAAGGGCAGCATGCAAATATTAACAGATAATAAAGTTCAAAGTTCAAGCCTGGATTCTGCAAGTATGTTTTGAATGTTGGAAATTCGTTTCGAATGTTTTTTTGCTTTTTGCGATGATTTATTGCATTTTGTATTCATGTTAAAAAAGTAATTAATGCAATGTCAACTGATATTTCAAAAAGTTAAGCGATTATTGTTAAATGAATTTAAATACATTTTTTGTTATTTATGAAAATTTAATGTTGAAAGTAAAATAGAAATCAAATTAATTAAGTAGCTGTAGCTATTAAATTATTCATTTTGGGAAAGACAAATACAAATAAACCGAAAAAATCTGTTTTATTTAAATCAAGTGAATATTTATTTTGCCACTCACACAATAACGACAACGGAGACTCATAATGGAATCGCGAAATGTGAGTGGAATCAGGCAATAACTTTCAATAGGCACAGTCACAACCATAACTTTGTCAAAACTGAACTGAATTTTGATTATGGTTTGACCTGAAGAATGATAATGCCTCGGAATTGGGTATCAAGATTGAAGCTTGAAAATTTCATCTTTCACTTCCTTTCCAAATCGGTAGCAATTATTGGATGAAGCTGAGCCGAGAGCTAATTTGATCTCGTATCGTTGGCAAAATAACAATTTGGGACTAATTGTATATAATCGGAATGTTTTTGTCGCTATTTCCATTAGCTGCTGTTTCATATCTGAAATCTGCAAAACGGTCAACTAATCGCCAGACTTTTAGCTGTTTTTTTTTTTTTTTTTTTTTTTTTGTCGTTTGTTTGCAAGTTAATTTCTCTTATTGTTGTTGTCGTTGCCATTATCCGAGTTCTTGGCTAAGCTGGCACTTGTCGCAGCGTCATACAACGGCAAAAATAGCAAGTGGCAAGTAGTCAGTAGCAAGTGGCAAGTAGCAAGTAGCAAGTGGCAAGAAGCAAATGGAATGGACTCGCTCGGTTCCCAGCTGTGAGCGTGTACTATTCGCAAATGTTGCTTTGATTGAGTTGTTCTCTATGCCCTGCTGTCTCAGCAGATCGCGCTTAGCTGTACTATATATATATATATATATATATAGTGTATATATATATAGCGCTTGACCATGGGAAACACTGTGTTCACATTGCTGGCCATCATCATCAGTAGCTGGGGCAGCGCTGCTTCATCCCAGTCAAATGTGACTAGAGTTGTCCCCCCAATCTGCCCTCTTACTCTCTTCTCTTAACTGCTGCAATACTTGTGACGTAATCAAAGCTACAACAACAACAACAACAACAAATAAAACAACAACACTAACAACGACAAGTACAGCACATGCAAAAGCTACTTTTGTTGCTGCTGCTGTTTTGTTTGCCAGACAAATGACTTCCGTTGTGGATCCCAACGTAATAAAGCAAAAAAATAAAAAAAATAAAAAATAAACCTGTAGAATTGTTTGGGGCACGGCTGTGGCGAGCTCGAAGAGCTTGGGGAGCTTCTATTCCAAAAGTAGTTGCTGTAATATAAAACTTAAGTTCGTGGCGCGCTTTGTGTGCGTTTTTTCTTCAAGTTTGTCTTGCTCTTTTTTTGGTTGCGGCTTGAAGTTTCATTCGAATTTTGACACTTTCCATTATCATTTAAATTTGTTCGTCTAGATGGGGCAACTGATATGCGGTTCTTTAAGAACCCATAAGTATTGTATTATCATTGTAAGTACTACAAGTATGTTTATTTTGATTTTAGGCTTTTTTTTTTTTTAAGTTTTTCCTATTTGGAGTTTCTGAGTTTTATTGCATTTCCTCATCTTGTTAACACTTTTTTTTTTTCTTTTTTTGATTTTTTCTTTATTTTTGATTTTTGTCATTCTAGCGGTTTTAACGTCAATTTGATTGGGTCGCGCCCATTCGTTGAGTGTCAGTTGCACTTTTATTGATTTCCATGCTGTGTGTGAAAAGTGTGTTGTTTGTGCTCCCAAGCAGCTTTAATTCTCATCGTTAGAAACTACGTTTCTGTCACTAAGCCACAAATACGCTACCGAGCTGCGGACCATCGTTAAATGGTTGTTGAGTCAGTTCAAATTTTAGCCATAAAATGTTTAACTCAGGGCTCAGGCAAAATCTCAACTTATACACAAAGGTTTCACTTCCTGGCCTTTACATCAATCGATGAGAATCGCATAGAAATGGACTTAGGCCACTACAACAGCAATAGCTCTTACAAAGCTAACCATTATCATTAGATTGTGCGACAAAACAAAAACGGTATCAAAGTGCAGCTGAAAGCTCAACATACATCCATACATATATGCTGCCAAGTTCCAGTTAATACAGTTGCCTGTTAACATCATGTCCAAATCCTATGCACAAATTTTTGGCTTTATTTACATGTCAAAGTTGTGGTTTTTCCCCAGTTTAATGTATTTTTGTCTCAATTTAAGTTAAGACTTATTTGCTGCAAATTAGCCTCTTTTTTTTGTCAACATCAGCTGCATTAACAAATTGCCTAAAATCGAAGGTGCCTGGCGAGACAATGCTTGTCATTTTTCTTCGTGTTTTTTGAGCAATTTTATGATCAAAATCGAACGCGAACCTTTTTTGTAAGCCATTTGATTAGCATGTTGACCTAATTTCGAGTGCATAGCCTTGCATTTTCGATTAATAATCGGTATATCGATCGGCACATAAAACTGTCAAAATGCCAAACATAACGAGCCTGGCGCTAGAGCCCAGTCTTTGGGAAAATTCAAATATTTCAAAATATGTTGCTGCGCATTTCCTTGGTCATCAGTGATTTTTTCAAGCGTCCAATGCAAATCAGTTGTCATAAAAAATTAACTAAAAAGAAAAATGGGAAAAATGTAAAAGAAATTAAATTTGTGCGTTTTATTTTTGTCTTAATAATCAAAAGTAGAAGTTGATTTGCATAGGCAATACGACTTAAGCTGCAACCAAAAAAAAAATAAAAAAATCCAAATCTAACCCTAAATGGAATACATATTTATATATACAATATCTACGTCTAAATTCAACGAGTATCTGTCCAACTTGTTAGACCAATTAGTGTGCGTATTTCGGATGTATTTTGATAAACGAGTCGAGATTACGAGCTGCAGCTCTGGGCAGCTCTGGGCAGCTCTGGGCAGCTCTGGGCAGCTCGTGAGTTTCTTAGTTGTTGCCTGGGCACACACATTAAAATCTACTTGCTGACGGGTCCATAAATGTCCAGAGAAATGAAGCATGCTTAATGAGCGAAGCGGATAACTGCACGATCTTAACTTCCAGATATATATATATATCTATATATATATGTATGTATGCATATGTATGTGTATATTCTTATGCATGCATATGTTTATGCTATACATGTTAGTATGCTGCATATTTGTGAGTGTTTTGTGCATAGATTGTTGTTGTTGTTGTTGCTGTTGCTGTTGTAGGGCCCCCAGGGTCGCTTGCCTGGCTGTCGGCAGGTGTGTTGCATTTGGTACCAATTGAAATGTGCTTAAGAGCTTTTAAATACCTCTTAAGGCTCATTTAATTGCATGAATATAAACAAGACTAATGTAAAAATAAAACGTGAGAAACATTTGTTGATTTGTTTTTGTTTTTACTATATACATATATACATACATATATACTATACTTGTTTTATTTGTTTTGATAAGTGCAAAATGTCGAACAGTTTAAAAGCATTTGCAAACCAAAGATTTTGTTGGAAAAATTTTTTTGTTTTTATTTTATAGTCAATTTTGGCTGTCGGCAATTTGCCTCCTGTCTGCAAGGGTATGCAAATTTTGGTCGTGCCTAAAAATAAATAAAAAATCTCGTAAATATGTATTGATGATATAATAGTTTTGTTCAAATTCACAATTTGTTAACTTGGTATTTTCACATATATTTTTTTTGTGTTACAAAACTTACATTTTGCTATCATAGGTACATATAGTGCTCCCATAGATCAGAGTGTTGCGCTATGCCTGTGTGGGTGTGTGTGTGTGTGTGTGCTGATAACTGCTGGTGAGTGTGTGTCCCATTTGATGGAACAGCGGCGGCAATTAGACAAAGCAGCGACTTTTCCACACTGCACTTGCCCTCCTATTGTGCCACCTGCCCACGTCGGCCAACCCCCCATCCGACCCAGTTGGATGACCGTTGTTTCGATTGGTGCATTGGTTGGATTGGTTGGATTGGTTCGATTGTTACCATTACATTACATTACGTGCATTCACATAGTCGGTGTGGTATTATTGGTGTGTTGCACTCACATATCGCATCGCATCGCATATACTCATAAAAGGCCATAAATTAGTCACTTAAAGCGGCCGCTCCCGCTTTGATATGTCCACAAATGGCCTTAGCTCGAATACCAATTCAACTATCTAACTATCGAGCTGTCCAGCCATCCATCCTCCAGCTGGACTGGCTATCTATCACTGCCAATCGTCGCGACGCGTCATTCGTCGTCCCAGTCGCTGATGGTCACTTTAAGACAAAAACAACAAAAAAAATAAATAAATGCTTTTTCCTAATGATCGGCGCTCTTTCGCGCTCTAATTGAAGCAGGCTTTTTAGAGCTCCTGACAATTTTTTTCTTCTGCTGTTGCTGTTACATTTAAAGCCAAGCCAAGCTCATTTGGTCAGTTGGCAATTAACAGTCCACTCCCCACAGTCTCTGACACCAACAGCCAACCCCTTGTCATGCTGCTGCTGCTTGCTGCACGCCCCCTTTTGGGTGTTTGGCTTTTTAACTGTTCCACATAATTTACAGCATATTCAGGATCTCTCTGATAATTTATAGACTTCAGCTTTGTAACACCTTAACACGCTAACAATTTGTATTCAAATGCTTCAATGGAATGTGCAACGCTTTCAGCAAGTGAGTGAATATATTATGAATATATTATTATGTTCATACAACTTGTTGCAGCTGCTTTTTATCTTTAAATATAGAGAGTAAAATCTATTCTTATTTCGTAATTTGTCTTTCATTTCAGATGAGTTTAATAGTCTTATAAAGGATATCTAATCGCTGTTAAAGCCCAAAGCTTAGCAAAGTTTTCATACTTGAAACTATTTTTTTATTCGCTAAATTTGCTGTTGTTGTTGCTAATTTTAGCATTTTCAATTTTTGGTCAGCTTTTTGGTCAGGGTAACAATCAGCAAATTAAGAATGTATAACAACTGTTATTAGATGTGGCAGCTACATGGAATATATACGAGTAATTTTCTTTGCGCAAATAATTCGTTGGTTGTTGTTTCTGCTGCGGCTGCCTCTTTGCACAAATTATTGTTATTTTATGTCTGCATTCATTCACAAATTGTTTTTGCCGCTGTTGTTAAAATTGTTAATGTTGTTGTTCTTGTTGGTTTTGCTCTTGTTCTTCTTCTTGTTCTCGTTGTTTGCCAGTCGCTGATGATTTTTGGCATTTTGCTACGGCTGTGTCTTGGTCTTACACCAAGTGATTAACTTAGTTAGATTGCCTGGAATGGCTGAAAAGCTATTTGCATTGCTTTGTCTATTGCTATATATATATATATATATATGTATATTTAGTGCCAATGTCTATCATTCACTTACGAGTATATGTATATATTTAATTTGATGCAATAAACTTAAGCTTGCTATTCGTTTGTAACGCTGTAGCGCATTAAAGTAGTCAGTTATGCCGAATCTGTGGTCAATTTGCCTGCAGATTTGCAGTTCATTGACTGACTGACTGACTGAGTGGTTAGGCCCAACTTAAACTACCAAATAACTTCGAATTGGGCACCGACTTGGACCTGAACTGGAACCGGGTATCTGGTATCTGGTATCTGGGCACTGGTCGATGGTCACCGATGACTGACTAAGCTGACTAAGTGAATGAGTCGTATCAGTGTTGAATAATGTTGGTGTTGCAGCGCATCTTGTGAAATGGAAACGCTCATTTTGCATTTTTGGGTATTTTTTTGCCGCAGAAGGCGAAATTTATAAAAGATAAATAAGCGCGATGTCCGAGACACACACACGCATCCGTGTTTGCGAATAAGTTGAAAGTTAAACCAAAAAAATGACTAATGATTTAATGTGTTCCGAAATTAGTTGGTTCGCTTCTTGGCTGCTGGAATTTTATGAGCGGAAAATATCTGATTTCCACGCACATTCGCATCTCTATTTAGTGAACAAGCTAATTGTTTTTTATAGCATTTATTTATTGAGATAGGTTTGCGATAACGAAATGCTTGATTGATATACATATGTATATATATATTCATTCAACACACTCCAGTTGCTATATATAATCAATAATATACAATAAAAAGTTGTTGTATAGGCTTTATATTCATCAGGTGCTCTCTGCTATGGCATTCCAATTCGTTTGGTTTTCATCATATTCATGGCACTTTTTATGGATGTAATTTAATTTTCAATTGCAATTCAATTTCATAAATTGCATTTAAATGGTTCGCTTTATGGCGCTCACGAGATGATTATTGCAGCAGCCATTATGAAACGAGCTGTGGCTGCTTTTGTGATTGATTTCCTTGTTCCCTGAATTTACTCTTCTTCTTTCTCTCTATTTCACTCTCATAACTGTATTGTGCTTGATCATATTCAAGTATAATTATATTGAGCAATTTTTGTCTTGTTTTGACACTCGTTTTCACTGGCCCAGCAATGTCTCTGTTTCATATTTTGTTTCATATATTTAATTAGGGTTCGTATATCTTGTATTTTGTGGTTCAGGTTCAATTTGCACCTGATGTCGGCATAAGCAAGTTTGGTAAGTCCGTTTCTTATAGGCCAAATATAAACCTGAATTTCCTTTATTAGCCAAGTCAAGCATTCTTCAAACTACAATTTAAAATGCACCTCTGCCATGCAGCTATTCATAAAGTTTTGCGGCATCTTTTAAACTGTAACTGAGCAAGCCACACACCTTCAGTGTGTGTGTGTATGTGTGTGTGTGTGTGTGTGTGTGTGTGTGTGTGTGTGTGCTTTGTACATTGCCCCCTTAATTCTATATAAACATTTTATAGCTGTCCTAAACACAATTGGCCAACAAGTGTGTGTGTGTGTGTGTGTGTGTGGGGTGACTTTGTCTTGTTTTAATTGCGCCCCCATAGAAACCGTTAGTAAAGTGGAATCAATTCGTTAGTGTTAAGTCTTCGTTACCGTTCTGATTGGCAGTTTGCTGACGAAATCGCACTGATTGAGCTATTGAGCTATTGAGCTATTGACTGTTCGCATTGCTGCCAATAATTAAAGAGAACACACAAATTACACACATTCAGAAAAGCGGCTTAAATGGAACATTACAGTTAAAAGCCAGTTGGCTTTAAAGCTTGCACAATTTGAGCAACAAATTCTTGCCTGGACACACAAAACAATTAAATTAAATATCTAGTAAGATGGCTCCATGGAAAAACTGCTCGAATAGCAGATGCCCTGTGGTCAGGTCTAATTATGTCTATTGCTAAACTATTGGTAATAGGGGATTTTTGACAACCTTAGCCATTATAGCCCAAAATGAAACTAGGCTTTTACTGCTTATCCAGTCTATATTGATTTTTGGGATCGGAGATGTGACTCTCTTACTTATTGCGATAGATAAAGGGGTGTGGCGAGAACAAACATAAATTGTTCATATTTTTACAATGAACATCCGTTAAGCGCATTTGTGTTGTCGTCCAAATAATTTGAACATCTTAAGTCTCTGCTACTGCTTATGAATTTTTTTTGTTTTCTTCTTTTATTTTTGGACAACGAATTAATTAAACAATTCACGTGTGAATTTCCTGGCCGGACATCGTGTGCTGTGTGTGTCGCTCAGCTGGGCAGTTACATCCGCCTTGTATCGATATCTTTGCAATAGAAATGAGTTAGAATCAGCTAGAATCGAGCTGAGCCGTTTCAGAGATGAGCTTAGGCATTGCCCGGCTTGATTTAATTACTCGCAGACTCGAATTAGTTGAGATTTTTTGGGGGCAATTAAATTCATTTTTCTTGTATGTGCCGAGATTAATGCCTTGCGTACTATATACATATATCTTCGGTTTTGCTTGAACAAAAATATAAAATATGAAAATGATTTCGCTTTATTTTAGTTTACGAGCAGCCAATAACCGACGCCAAGGCCAAGGCCGCTCGAACAAAAAAGTTTTTTTTTTATCTTTTGGCTGCCGGACAGCACCGAAACGTAACAAAAAGCATCGTGTGTTCATTAACTTCTAAGCTGCTCTAACTACCCCACAACAAAATAGCAATCACACACACACGCACGCACACACGCACACACACACACACACACGCACACACACACACACACACGCACACACACATTTAACATTAAGACGAGTTAATGCCACGCATCGTCCGATTTTGTGGCGGCTTTTGTGAATGTCTCTGCGCTGCCCAGTTCCCCCCCTCACCTCTTCACCCGATATATTAAAGTGCCGTTTGTGCGTGACTGTTGTCGCTTAACGTAACTCCCCTCCTAAGGCCCGCACCACACCGCTAAAATTTTGCAAAATTGAAACTCATGTTCCACGTTAAGCAACAGCAAAAGATGCTTGTTCTAATTGGCTCAGCATTTTAGAGTCTCTCCAATATATATATATATATTATATGCATAAATGTCTCTTTTTATATTTTACGCATCAGTTAGCCAGTTTCGATATCCCCAAACAGGAAGTGGCAAAAATGTAAATTGACACGCGAGGTGGGGGGGGAGTTAGCGAACTTAAATGTATTTAGCCTAGAGCTGCATGTATACAAAGTTTATAAAGATGTGTAATATTCGGTTTTCAAAGCAATTAGTTTCTTATACAAATATTTAATACAACTAAAATGCTTGATACATGCCGCAAAGTCAATCTCAAGTTTTTGTCTGATCTTTTGAATATATTGAATTGTGGTGTTAGCGAAACGAAACACAGACGTGCCGTGCCAGCAGCGGCAGCTTGAGCTAAAAGAACATAGAATATGTACATACATACATATATAATAATAATTATATATTATACACAATATGCTTATGTGCATGTATTTGTGTATGTATTACCTTTTCAAGTTATTTAAACTGCCGCACAACATGCGAAACTCTCACGCAACAGAGCAAGACAAGACAGCAACAAGACAATAACTACTAAAATACAACAACAACGACAGCAACAAAAACTTTACGCGCACACACAATAAACATAATAAATTTCAATGTCACTTACACTTGATTTATAAACAACAATAACACAACAACACAACTCCTAAAAAATAAACCAGAAATCAGCCCTGGAAATTGTGCCCTACAGTCTCTGAACTCTGCGGCCCAAAGTAATCTGGCAATATAATAATCTCATCAAATCAAATTCAATCTAATTACTTCCTCATTGATTTGGCGCATTGTTGTCGCTCATTTGATGAGTTGATGAAAGAAAGAGTGCTCCAAACTGAAATGGAATTGAATAATGAATAAAGCACAAGAAAAGCTGAAGTAGTACAAAAGACACCACAGAACCCGCAAAGCGTAAAGACTGCAAAAGGCGTCTGCACCGAGTTCAAACCCACAATAACAACAACAACAACAACAATGGGCCAATACTGCAGTTCCTCAAGACATTGTTAACAAAATCGTATGCAACAGCCGGTTAGACAGACAAAGCTAGAACGGATATCTGAAAAGATCGAATGAAGTTCAAAATACCCTTACAAATTAGTTTTCAACTCAATGTATTTGTATTTATATTGTGTATACTTTAAGGATATTTAATTCTTATATGCATATGATATGCAATTACCAGAATGGTTAAAAGATCTGTTCAATTACCCTTATTCGAACTCCCAGACTACAAATGTACACAAAACTTTTACTTGTGATCTGGCAGCATAGTTTGGCTGAGTACAGCAAAAGTTGCAAAAAGAAATAACAAAAATATATTTAAAAAGAAAAAAAATTGTTAAATAAGTAATGTTAATCCTTCAAACGATCATTTATGATGAAATTTGTTTATAACTTCTGTGCCAAAAAAAAAAATCCCATCTGCATTCAATATTATTAATAATCATCTGATTCGATCGATTCGCAATTTTACAATAAAATATGTATGACTATAATAATCAGTCGTACTAAATTTAATCAACATAGCTTAAGAGGGAGCTCAGTTCACATAGCTCAGTTTGTTAGGGTCTACGGAAATGCCCTCTTCATCGAGTCGGAATCTTTGGGCCTAATGCGTGGGCATTGGGAATTACAATGTAACTTTTATAATGGGGAATTGTGGCCAGAAATGGACAAGTTGTAGGCGTCATTGTTGTTGTTGCTGTCTGTCTAGGCCAAAAACAACAACAACAACAATCAGACAAAGAGGGGGGAGGGGTGGTAGGAAGGGGAATACTTACAAAAAGGCCAAAACACTTGTTGCCCATTTGATTGCAATTGTTATACAAAGAGCTTTCATTGTAATAACACAAGCAAAACAATGGCAAACATTTTTATTTGTGTTTGTTGTTGTTGTTGTCGCTGATGTTGTTGTTGCTGATGTTGTTGTTGTCGCTTTGGCTGCTGTGTTGGGTCGAGTCGGGCATGATAATGATGTTCAGCAAGAGCAACAACATTCACACGAACTTTAACACTTAGAACGCGTTTTTGTTATTGTTCTTGTTCTTGTTGTTCTTGTTGCTGTTGTTGTTGTTGTTGTTGTTGGTCTTCTTGCAAATCTCGCACAATAGGCGCGCACAACAAACACTAACATTGAAATCTATTTCCATTTCAATACCTAGCAACATTCTGTGTGTGTGTGTTTTTTTTTGTATCTACTTTATTTTATTTATTTTTCTTTTTGTATATTTTGTTTGTTCTTGTCACGCTGCTTTGCACAGCGCGAACTCTGCAGGCAGGCAGACAGGCAGACAGGCAGTCAGGCAGTCAGGCAGTGGCACACGGAGACAACAAATTAGCAATTCAGTAGATTTTCGATGGGGTGTACGCTTTGGTAATTACTGAATTTTTGATCTCTTCAAGTTATATTCCACACACACACACACACACACACACAAAAGTTTTGTGCCTCATCAGGGCTACTAGACTGGAATTTTGGATACTCGCTAGACGTATATGAGTGCTTGGAGCCTCAACTATTAATGGCTAATGAGTTTCAGTTTGTGGATGACAAACTCGCTGATTTGTTTACAATTTGGATTGAATGAATCGATGATCGTCATCAACTGCTTCTGTTCCTTCCCCTTGCTGTATACCGGTTAATTAAGAGTTTGGGTTGAGTTGTCTTGGTTGGTTTGCGCTGATTAAAGAAGGCAGTTGCCACTCATTCATTGCATGTGCTAACAAATGCGCACATAACACTGACAGGACACATACGCTTATGCAACACAGTAGCACCCACCATTCAAGTTGCTTGCCCAAGTCTTTTGTTTATGTTACGCCTGATTGCCGCTTCTTTGGCTTATTTGTTGTTGTTTTGCGCTTCAGTTTAGTTGACTACAGTTAGGCACCAAGTGCCAGGTGCTTTGGCCCCAACTTGCCCCATCGTTCAACGCTCAGCTGGGCCGCGCCGCTCATAAAGTACAAGTTCTAATGAAATTTGTCAATATAAATTCGCAGAATTTCGTACAACAACAGCGAAGCAGCGAAAGAGCAAAAAACCCGGGTGGAAAAAAGTAAAGAGCAACAAGCAGCCATAAAAAGCGAGTAAACAGCAAGCACCAGCTACAACAACAACAACAACTACAACAACAACAACAATAAAAACACGATTTATAAACAAGCGAATATGTTTGTTGTTGCTATTGAATCAAATTTACTTTTTTACCGTTTTCAGCGAAAGGAAGCTACAAACACGTACCGAAATTCAGAACAGAGAGCGTTCAGCTATAAATACCATACCATATATGTACATACATTCACATATACTATATACTCATACATATTGATATGCATATATGCATATATTTATATGTATAGTCGCGCATAATTCACTGTGCAAACAAACAAAAAAACAAATTCCCAAAAAAAAACCAAAAAAAAATCACAAAAATTAATATGTGAATTTTTGCGTTGAGTTTTGAGTTGAGTTGAGTTGAGTTGAGTTGAGTTGAATTGAATTGAATTGAGTATGTGGACCACTCAGTCATTGTCATTGTCAAAGAATTTTATTTTTGGGTTTATTTACTTTAGGATATACAGAAAACTGGTTAAACGTGAGCAGTGTGGGTGTCACTTCCACCACCACCCCCCCACGCCCCACCTCTCCCCTTCTCTCTCTCTCTCTCTCTCTCTCTGTCCCTCTCTTTGTGGAAGTATGAGTAAGTCAAGTAGTAACCGAGGGCATGGCCACCAATGATGCGATGTGTTCGCACACTCGACCAAAATCCAAACAATGCAATTTGCTGTTAAATTCTCCAATTAAAAAACGGTGTCATGAAAAGCAAATATAAATATATATGCCTTGTTTTTTTGACTCTAACCCGTCGAGTCCATTTGCAAAGTCAACCTTTAATCCTTGTCTCTGGTCTCTGTTCGAATTGACCCTTGAGCTTAGCCGTATCTTAAGGTTCGTAGGCCTTAGCATTAACTTTTTGCACATTGTTTCCTAGAAGTTTAACAGCTGCAATTTTATTATTAATTTTTTTTCTTTCTCTTTCTCTCTGCCCCATTTTATCAATCTCTCTTCACACTGAAGATAGGAACTTTTTATAGAGTATATTGAGGTCTTTGTAATCGTAATGCATTTCGATGCACTTGCTTCATATTAATTATTTATGCATTTTACGCGATTAAAACATTAATAATGCAATGCAGCCAACTGGGGGTGCGGAGGACGCCGCTGAGAAGGTGTGGTCCAAGGGTGGAGAGGGCGTAGACGGGTGCCTTCTGAGCTGAGACTCCCACGCCATTGGCTTTGGTGTGGAGAACAGCGCAATGAATGCATCAAAAGGTGCCACAACAAAAACAACAACAAGTATTGTATCTATGTGTGTGTGTGGTGTGTTCATGATGAACTCATGGAATAATTATCCTATGAATGAGCAGTTTGCATGATCATTGCCAAAGCTTCCGCTTTTGTTTTTGCGCTCAAGTGAATTTCGCTGGCTTTTGCTATTGCTTTTGTTGTTGTAGTTGTTAGTGTTATTGTTGGTTGCTTCTTTGCAATTACGCCATGAAAATGTTGCATTTAAAAGGCATTTTCTTATGTCATAGCCAAGTCGTTGTGCGGTTTTAGTTAGTCAACTAATTCCAACTAATTCACTCTGGCAACCAGAATTAACATGTACGAGAATGCTCCACTAAAATATACCTCGACTAGAATAAATCTAAAGGAGTCAAATGGACATTATATGTGATATTTTTTGGCACAATTTTTGCATTTGTTTATGTTCCGAATATTATATATTTATAGGCACGTAAATAGTATACTAAAACATACGTATACTTAATGTGAAAGGAAAGAAAGGAGGAAAAATGAAGCCATAACTGCAGTTAAAAATTGTTGTTTTAGAGATAGATATAATTAGTTATATGATTCAGAGAAATTTCTTACTAAGTTATGGTATTGTCAGAATCTATTTTGAATAAGTACAGGGTATTGAAAGTTGTGTTGGTTGCGGTAGATAGGACCATACAGCTTTAGCTATTGCTTAGCTTAGCTTAGGGTCTCTTGACAGTGTTGGCTTTTATGAATTCCGCTCAGCTGTTTTGCTGTTTGCAGAATTTGGAATTTAAAAATGCCGGCACCGAACACTGAAGAATAATAGAGTCGAGAGTTGAGAGTCGGGAGCTGTTCTAAGTGATGCGCATATAAATGTCGAGCACTTCACTTGGCCCTCAGCCAGTTAGCCAGCGAGTTGCCAGTTAGCTAAAGTTAGCCCCGTCTTGCATTCTTGTGCAATAAAACTATGCAAAGTTATGTGTAGCATCCCAAGTGCTCTGCCATGAATGTGTGAGTGATTGAGTGTGTGGATGTGAGTGTGTGTATCTTGTACTCCCATGTTGTAATACATATGTGAACCCCAGGAACAAAAACAGCAAACACAAACACCAGACATGCCTCAATGGCCATGCAGCGCAGGGCATACGGGTTTGGTTTTGTTTTTTTTTTTTTGTTTTTCTCTTTATTTTGATGCATGCTGCATTGAAAATGATGGAATGCCCCGGCTTTTAGCTTAGCAACTTGTATATATTGTATATATTTATACAATTATTATTCTTGCATGCAAAATGTTCAATAACGTTGGCATCGCCAAGCAGCTGACTAAAGCACATCTAATCATGAATGCTAAGAATACGCTGCCAACTGCTGCAACTGCAACATTGTGTGGCACGGAATGCTGTTCACAAGCTGATAACTTGATCATAACTTGCAATCCTCAGCCATGTCGTCCAAATGCGGCTGCATCTCTATACCAAAATGGTTGCAGTAGCAGGTGTTCCGCGACAGCATTTTTTTTCCAAATTAAATTATAATAAGCACCTGAAATTGTCAGCTTGGCAGGAAAATAAAGAAAAGTATTTAGCACGAGCATCGGTATATACATATGTGGATATATAGAAATCATAGTACCCATTCGAGTTAGGAATATGCAAACAAATAAATATTTTGTCTGGTTTTGTTTTTTGTTTTACTTACATGCCACAAGCTGGCAACGTTGTGTTGCAGTCTTTGTCAAGTCGTGCACATTTTTGAATCATGCCAAAGGCTTTTAATTGCTTTCACGCATTGAGTTGACTGCATTTCTTTTGTTGTCTCTTTTTTTGGGTTTCTCGAAATTTTAACTTTAATGAATCAGAGGACATTTTGAACGCAGTTTTTGTTGTTGTTCTTAAAAAACGCGTTTAATGCAATCGCACAGTTCAACGGATATCTGGACAAACCGCGAATCGACACTGCTCCAAACTGAAGGTGTAGAGAGAGAGAGAGAGAGAGAGAGAGATAGAGAGAGAGAGAGAGAGAGATAGAGAGAGAGAGAGAAAGGGGGGATACAGAATAAGAGTAAGAGAGAGGATACCTTTTTTTTTAGCTGCAGACCGTTGCTCAAAAACGCATATATTTCATAAAGCTCTGTGAGTCGAACAAAGAAAAACTTTTGTCATATGATTAATGAACAGTCAAAGCAGCCACCTCAGCCCACACCCCACATCCCACTCCTCCCTTTCTCCAAACCAGCTTCCCCTACTGAATACCCTACATTCTGTATTCAGTGCTCAGTCCCGCTGTGTTTTTGTTTGCCTTGGCTCTTGGGCGTTTTGTCTCTTGTCACATTGCCACAGCTGAAAGTGCGAGACGATCAGCTTCGTCCTGCCACAAAAAACCAAAAAAAAAACCGCAAGTGTGACAAGGACAGCGCCCACTCGAACCGCAGCCAGAGGTTCGATTCAATTGTGTGAGTATGAGTGTGTGTGTGTGTGTGTGTGTGTGCTGTGTAATTAATTTGCGGTCCACTGTGTGTTTGTGCAACGGAATTGGCAACGGGAATGGTTCGGGTATTCCGGCACTGGCTGCAGCTACAACAACACAACGAAAAAACGACAATTGCAATCGTCATCGTCATCGTCATCGCCATCGTCGTCATCGCAATGGGCGTTGTCGCCAATTTGCTCAAAATGTTTGTCGAAAGTCAAATCGTCGTCAGTTCAATGAATTTGCTTGAGCATTTTCGTTGACTGACCTTGAACATGGTTGCTTTCCTGTCTCGTTATTGTGGCTGGTTAACATTGTTGTTGTTGTTGTTGTTGCTGCTGTTGCTGGTTGATTGTTCCTTTGCCGGCAGCTGTTATACAATTACGATTATTTTCATTTGAGCAGTGCCTCAAGTGCACCAGCCCATTATTTCAGCTTAGTTATAAATACCCTAATTGAAGCAACTTTTCTTTCACATTGTATCTGTCAGATACATTTGATAGTTCGCGCAAAGCTTACATAAACAGGAAATCTTTTGCACACAACAATTTGTTTTTTTTTTTTCAATGAATGTTTAGCTGTAAGATAACTGAGCATTTGTTATAAATATTGCCTTTTGTTAGGTTTTTATTTGTATTATTTTCCTATTTTCAGAGGGAGTTTTTTTTTCAATCAAAAATCTGTTTGAGTTGACAGATTTCACATTGCTTTGACTCTTAGCAAAAATCTCCCTTTAGTTTGTCTTGTTCTGTCTTCAAGAGCTGTAAAGAGTATCCCTTAGTCGCCTGCCAAGTTTAAGGTTTGCTGCATGTTCATGTCTTTTAATTTGCAGCCACCCGAAAATACAAAATGCAACTGCTGCACAAAAATTGTAACAATCAGCGCATCGCAAATCAAAAGGAAAAAAACGCAAAAAAAAAATTGAAGAAGAAAAAAATTGAAAATTGGCTAAATGCCAGGCTAAATGAAATGTGCAACAGAATTCACAATTTAGTTGAACGCCGCACAGCTGTCGCCAGGTTGCACCTTGCATTCGTGTCCGTGCTCCGTGCACTGGGTGCAGATTCGTTCTCGTCTTCAGGTACAAGTTTGGCTCTCTTTCCGTACAGAACGCCCCACACACAATCACTTACAAGCTGCTAAATTGCATAATCATCGAGTGCAATCAGTTGATTTTGGCTTTTTTTGTTCTTGTTTGCTTTTTCTTTCTTTTCTTTTTTTTTTTTTGATTTTGACTTTGACTTTGGATTTTGCCCACATGTGTTTTGCCACTACCTTCTCGTAATTGCTGCCATTATTTGCTCAAAGAATGACACACGCACACACACGTACACACGCACAAAATATACAAATTTGGCAGCTGCACAGATAAGAAATCATAAAGCACAAGGTCTCATCCACCTATCTCTCTCTCTCTCTCTCTCTCTCTCTCTCTCTGTCTCCCTCTCTATCTTTCTCTCTCTCAGTCACACTTTCAGTCTCCATCATCCACAGCTTCCACATTGAACTTGTCTCCTGCCTTGGTCTCTTCTTCAATCACTGTCTCGAGCTCAGCTCCAGTTTCTGCCTCTCTCTCCTCAATCGCAAATCGTTGGCTGATCCTCAACCTAAGTCTCATCCGGAGTTACCGTCTCCGCCCCCATCCAAATACTCATCCTCCTGCATTGCCTCGATTCTCTCATTTGGTCGCAATTTGCAAAGCAAATAAAAACCAAATCGTAGCGACGCGTCGCTCTTGAAATGAAATGCAATCAAAATGCCACCAACAGTTGTTGCGGTCCACCTAACTTTACCCTCCAGTTTCCACAGCCCAAACTCTCCACTCACGTCACCCACCTCTCCACCACGTCTCTTACTGCCGCTTGTGAATTTGAGGATTTTTCTGTTGTGTCTGTGTGTTTTTCACGCGATGCTCTTTAATTTATTTGCACTGGCCATGCCACACCCCATTAGTTGGATTTTGTTTGGCTCTTGTTTTTTATTTCTTCGGGTAGCAGGTAGGTGGCTTGGTGGAGGGGTTGGAGCGAAGTGCTGGGGGAGGCAGCGTTCAGCTGACAAGAGGTGGGCGCACATTAAGTGCATCTGTATGTTTTTTATGTGCTCTCTGCTGGCTTGACGGTGGCCCCAGCAGCTTCGATAAGCAGTTGGCTAACTTTTGTGCAGCAAGCTGCGCCCAGCCTTTTATGAAATTTATGTGCGGCAGCCGTGTGCAATGAAATTTGCTCTACCCTGTAGATGTGTCCAGGGGGGCATGCAACAGTTGCTAGCTGCCAGCGTCTCGAACACATTCAATCGATGTATCTTGTTTCATATTTATAAATGTTCTCAGAGATCAGATATGAGTCAGTATTCAAAGATCAAAAAATTAAAATTTATTTTTATTTTATATTATTTGAATATTTGATTATATTATGCTATGTTGATTTTAAAAACTTTTGAAGTAAGAATTATTTGGAATGAAATGAGTGAAGCTTGTTCATACTGGCCAGACAGCAGGGTATCTTTCTGTTATGCACTCCCGACTATAGTAATTCGCACATGCTTTTTTTTATTGCGTGGCCAAATGGCATGAAAGCGAATTTGATTTGAAAATTGCATACGCCCGAAACGCCACGGCGATTCTTCAGACTCTTTTGTCTGTAGTCTTGAGTCTTGGCTAAGTCTTCAGCTCAAAAGTCCGGCCGCCTCTCCCGCACGGACTTCGGCCTTACAACTATAGTGATTGACTGCCCAAGTGTGGCCAGCGGCGTTTGCGTTTGGCCGACGACAAACGACAGCTAACGGTGCGGATTGCATTGGATGCTGCATGATGTTGTTGCGAGAGCAGCCAGCTACGAGCGATCATTTAAAATGAATAAAACTCATTTCGTTGATTAATTGCCTTGTGTCGACTCGTCGTCATCGTCGTCGTGGCAACTTTGATGCTGCCTAACCATCAGCACCAGAAGCATCAATAGCAGCTGCAGTTTAATTTTCTCCTATTTAATATCCTATATATGTGCCGATAAATTGTACTCATTTTGACAACGTTTATTACGTTACTAGGCTACATTAGCTAAGTAAACAACTTGCGCAACTTGGCTAACTACAATTGCTCTGGAAATCATGTGTAATTTAACCTCAAATGTTATGTTTTCTTTTTAACTCACTTCACGTAAATGATTGCGATTGATTTGTTGTTCATCAGTCTTATTGAAAATTCTAACAACAGATTGTATAAATTGCATGCTTACATTTTTGCAGTGAAAGACTTTGCTCGATTGAAACTACTTTATTCGACTCTTATATTAGGGTACATAAAATTCGTATTGTTGTTTGGTTTTTCCAAGCTAATTTAAGTTGTTGGTAGCTGCGATGGCTTACGGTACATTTTTGTCTTACGTGTCGTGTGTTAGTGTGCCTTAAATGTAATGTAAATGAACTTCAAGAGGTGTTCCATCTAAACTCTCCTCGACTATGACAAATGACTTTAATTTTCGGTAGCCAACTCGGGCCCCGATAGCACTCTCCCTTATCGCCAAGACAAATGCGCTTTTAAGTAATCGATAACAGTAGCGGACTGATCAAAAACAGAAACAAAGGAAAAATAAATTAAAAACAAAACAATACTAATAAATAAATAAAACAAAAAACAGAATCAAAACAAACAAATGACCAAAAACAAACAAATTATATACAAATTATCGTCGGTTTGCTTCTAACGCCTCTTTTGTTTATTTATTTGTTCATTAATCTTTTCTCATCATGAACCGCTGCAAATGTGTAAATTTAGTTCATTTGCATTCGAGCGTCAAGCATGGAGCAAGATGCATTTAGATATCGTACTTCCCTGCATCGGCACATGCCACATACATACATACATACATATGCCGCATGCATTATGGATGATGATGACTCAACACATTGCGGCTTCATTTGAAATCGGCGGCGCTTGCCCTACGAAAGCTCTTCAGCGCCGACAAGATGATAAGCAGTCCATTTAAACATCCGAATATTATTCACATCAAACTTTAAGTATTGTTAATACTTTAATTCAGTCTGTCTTAGTTTTGTGTATAATTTTTGTGCTCTCTACAAGTTACTTTTCCACTCGTTAGTTTCATTCTCCCCTTTAATAACTGTGCCTTAACGAAGAACCTTATTCAATTGTTGAACCAATTCTCTCTACTTCATTCTAACACAATATCTAATCAAACAAACACATAAATGACAACATCAAATGTGCTCTGAAGTACAAAGTGTGTACTTCCTTCCTATCTAGCCTATCTCAGTAATTCTCTTCATATTTGTCAACAATTTTTGTCGGCTAACAGCTTCATTTACCAAAAAACAAATGACTTAAGACACAAACTAGCTGCAATTGACCCCCAAAGTATCACTTAACGGTAACTGGCTGTCAGTGTCTGCCTGTGTGTGTGTGTGAGTTTGACCTTCAGCAAACAAAATTCACTTATTTCAAAGCAACAACAACATACACACACACACACACACACACATACACCAAGAACAATAACAATTTCAAGTGCTGCGAAGTGAGTTCGTCCATTTACATAATTGTCACACGGACTGTTTGCTGTGGCTGGTTGATGTCTGTGCCATTAACTGACTGCAGCCACTGTTGCTGGTTGCTGCTTGCCACCAGCAACAACAATAAGAATTCAATTTGCTGTGCTAAGTAATATTGTTGTTATTGTTGTTGCTCTCCAAAATGTAATTAACCTCAAGTTGGAGCGTTTTTTTTTTGGTTTCGACCTTTTTTTTGCGCCATTTTAAGAACGACGACTTGGCGTAATTAAGCAAAGCTAAAAGTTCATGTTAATTGTCCAGCACGACAAAACTTGAGCAGGTACACACACGCACACACACACACACACACACACATGCACACACACACACACATGCACACTCACTCAGACCCACTCACACACATGTACAACAATTATGCTCCGAAAAGGTCAAAGACTAAAAGAATTGTCAACCGTGGACAGGCCAGGGTTGATATGGGTTTTGGGGCAAGCCAAGGAGAGGGGCTGAGGGCATGCCGTACTCAGGGGGGGGAAGATAGTGTTGTGCTGCTAAGAGGGGTATTCAGGTGGTGGGGGGAGGGGAGCTTGTACATATCTGAAGTTGAGTCATTGAAGCGGTCGCTTTTGTTGGGTTCTGTCGCACGGCGGAAGCAACGAACGACGACTTTTTGTTGTTCTTTTTTTATATTGTTTTTTTCTTTGTTTTTGCTTGTGCTTTGTTATTTGCTACCTATCTCTGTTGCGTTCTCTTTCGCTCTTGCTTGTGTTTTTATTATTATTATTTTAGCAAAATGCCGTTAGATTTGTGCGAACACACGGTGTGAATGATACTTTAATTACATGAGCAACAACAACAACAACAACAACAACGTATAGAATAAAATAAGACCAACAAAAACCAGCCTGAATTATCATGAAAATTAAACATGCACAGATTTTTGGCAAGAGCAAAAGAGACCGCACAATTAAAAGAAAGAGAGAGAGAGAGAGAGAGATTCAGCGAGAGGGAGAGAGCGTTGAGCAGTTTCTTAGTCAGATCCTGAACGATAAGCTGCTGCTTTTAGAATTCGCAGCGGAAATCTAAAAGATTCTTCTCAAGAAAAACAAACCCGAGAACCGAGTAACTCAGAGCACTCACAATATAATACAATCTTAAGGAGATCCTTAACAAAGGCTTAAGCATATTAAGAGCAGAATATGATGCATAACTGGGGAGTTTGATTAAGATAAATTTTGGAATTAAGAAGTTTTTCAGCTTTCAAACGAAAGCTTGCAGCAAAAATATGGATAAATGCCGAACTTGGCTATATCCAGTCGACTAGTGATAGTAGTCAAGAATAGATTAACCTTAAGTCTACTTCGATGCGTTGCAAAATTATCATACTCTCTACAACAGAATAAAAAGCAGTCTGGTTATGCTTCCAACAAATCCCATGCAACTGAAGAAATCTCCTTGTGCATTTAGTTGTGCATTTTAAACGGTTTAATAATTTGTTGGCAGACTGAGGGTTGGCATCTATTAAAAATAGAAATAAATGATGCTTACAAATATATATATACATATATATATATGTTTATATATATATATATATAAATATATAAGTATATATATATGTATTTGTAATAGTACACACCCAGCTTAAGGTGATGGATCATTTGTTTGAATATTGTTATGCAGCTGCGGTCGTAGTTCTCCGTCGTAGAACTTGAGTCCGGCAAAGTGTTCGATATCTCGAATATTGGATATGAATGAACTCAATTCCAGATTGCTTTCGACATCGGCATTCGGTAGGACATATCCCTCCATATAGGGCAGATCGTCGCGTTCCTTGCACTCGGCAATGATCACTTTGAAGAAATGTGTGGGCACCGCCACAGTGTTCATGCCAATGACCTGATGTCGTATCGCCCAATTGCGGAACGTAATGCGTTCCGGCATAAACAACGGCCCGGTGTAAACGTATACCGATCCGCATTTGATCGCCAGCTCACGGATGTAGGCCTCTAAGCGTATCCATATCTTTGTCTTGAGGCCATGATTCAGTGGCGCTATGTTTGGCATTATGAAAGTTTCAATATATTTGCTGGGATCACAGCGATAGTTGTGTGGCGATGCCAGATGGCCTCCCATCCACTCGCTATTGCGATAATCCAGTTGACTGGCACGGAATATAATCGGTATGCTCGAATCGATCAGAAATTCGGCTGGCTTCTGCACAATGGTCGCTAGCGACTCAGTTAAACATTCGCTCTCCAAATGCTCACACACCCAGTGCGCAATGCGATTGCGTCGATCATAGGAGAGCACAAAATTTCGATAGACATGCACATCATCCAATCCCGGAAAGCCGTACTTCATTAGTGTGGCCACATGCGCAGAATCCGGCAGCTCGTTCGTGCCATTGCCCAGCGAGAAGGTGAAGAACATGGTCTGTGAAATTCGAGTGAAAGTATTTTGATGAAACAATATGCCACATGTATTTAGATGCTTTTTGCAATCGACTTATTAATGTGACTATATCATATAAAAATTAGTTACGCCAATTCAGAAGTTGATTTAAGTGCAATTTGTATACTCTGAGTCCATGGCCAATCTTTTAAACTTACCACTGCTTGCATGTTATTTTGAAACCATTTCATATAGTTAGCAAAAACAGAATCGACTTCATCTGTATTCTGGTTAGTTGGAACACCGGTTAAGCTTATGTTATTTTCATTTGGCTCCGCTACGTGAAAGAGTAGGTTGGTTGCAAATAATCCACGTGGATGCCCCACCAATCTCAGCTATATACATATACAATAAGTATATTTGGGGTGAATTGTCCACTCAGTTGGCGACTTACCGCATCGAAAATTTGCTGACGACGCTGATAGATATATGGATCGCTTGCCATAGTCGATTGTATATTGCGATACGATGCATCCTGTTGCATCAGGGCGCCCACTATAAATCCCAATAATCCCGTTAGCACGGCAAATGCCATAGGCAGCGCTAAAGTTGGCACCACCATCTGGACAAGTTTCTGACACCAACCTACATAAACATAGATCTATGAGGGCTGCTGAGCTGCCGATCTGCAGACGCAAAATTTTGATCTCCACTTCGAACGGTTGCTGGGAAAATTTTGTTTTCTAAATTAAAACATTTTTGTGGGTATAACTGAAAGTAAAATCAAATGTTACTGTAAATAAGTAAAGCTCGTTTCCAATTTGATATTAAGTGCTGAGTTCTAATGAAAAATTCAAATATTCGTTCTTAACACGCGGTCTAGTAAAATATATATTTTGTAAGCAATTGGAATCGCAGATAAATTATATAAATTATTTTACCCAAAAGGTATTTTGAAAACTATAATTAATTCTTGATATTTTGTTCTGTGTACGGGTTTAACTAACAAGCTTACATTTTGTGATAAATCTTGGTTCAAAGAATAAAAAAAAAAATGTAAAAATAATATTAATTAAGAATTTGACAGACCTATGCCCTTTTTTTTATACGCATTAAGTGTGTTTGTAATATCAGTGTAGACTAAAGGCATATTTAAAATATATACGTTCATAAAACACAACGAATCAACGCCCCTTGACCAAGCTAAAGGCATTGGCAGCGCGGAGCCTTCCCCATTGACCCTCACCCAAATTGGCAGAGCCACAGCCCTGGCACGCAAGCTCTAATAAAACATTAACTATCTTTCGCAGTAGACGATGAACTAACTGGCCATTTACCCACACTAATGCAAATATACATATGCATATACATATACATATACATATTTGTGTGTGCACATACATTTATTAATATGCGGCTGCAACAACAAAAATTAAAAATAAATAAACCGGAGTCGCTATCAGCCATGAGAAGCACGAGAATTTCGCATAAATTTACTTCGCGTCTGAGCAACAGTGTCAGACTCAGTGGCAGAGTCGGAAGCACAGTCAGAGTTGGTGGCAACAAAAAACGAGCAGCGCCGTGCACTTGGGCAATAAGAGCAATATAAAGTTGATGCGCTCAGTGTTAGGAACTTAAAATGCCTTGAAAACGCTTGCTGAGATTTGGGCTCAACACTTTTTACATGTGGTTTGTATCCTGATTTATCTGTCCCAATTTAAGGCTGGTCGAATTAGATATGTTGTTAATTTTGCCTAAATTTCTGGTTTAGTTCGTTTTTTTTATTTTGAAAACAAAAAAAAAGAAGTTGAGACGAACTTGTAAATGCAAAAGTGTGAAAACAAAAAAAAAAAATATTTTATAAAATATTTCCAATAAAATTGTTAAATACAATTTTTTTTTTAGATACTTTAACGTCTGCGAGTTGTAGCTTATTCTTAATACAAAGAGTATTTGAACGTTGGCTTTACAACATTTAAATTAATATACTGCGTTACTTTGTGAGAGTAACCGCAATTGTGGTAAGCCACGGCGGAATTAGGCGGAAGCAGTATTAGCAGTAGCAAACACACAACAACAAAAAAAAAAAAATAATAATACTAAAAAACAGAACCCATAGAAAATAGGCAAACAAGAAGAGAACAGAATAGAACAGAATAGAAATACAAACTGAACAAACCAGCTAAGCAAACCGATTGAAGCCAAACCAAACCTGCTGTAAGTAGTCATAAAAAGCATTCGTGACATTTTATAGTCTCCGATAAAGAAAAACTTATGAACTATGATGCGAATTGATGGCAGTTGCTAAAAGACCGAAATATCTAAAGATCGTAAGATGAGAGGGCGATAAACAAAAAAAAAAAAAAAACTAGACCCCAACCGGTGACAACTCGTAAATGCTGACAACAAGTGGCAAAACTGATTTGACTTCCGAACTTTCAAACATCGAATTTCAGTTTGTTTATTATGTTCCCCTCCATCTCCTCATCTTATCCCACACCATATATTCCATATATAATGAGTTAAATCTACAAATTATGTGCATGCCTCACGAGCTTAGCTTCAGCATCATGTTCATCTTCAGAGCAGGCTTTATTCGTGCGGGATCAATTGAAATGGTCTCAATGGAGCTCCGAAATTTTGTGAATAGATTCTATAAGAACAAATATCGAATGCTTTCAGTCAGAAATTTGTCGTTTTTTTTTTTTTTTGGCCCACGTTCCGAATTGATTTGCGTAGGTCTTGATTTTGTTAATGGGATCTAAATTATCACACCCAAGGATTGAATGGTGGATGGATTAGTGCTCCCAAAAAATAGCTGGGTGGTATCCGAGTCCAAGTGGGCAGTAAGCTGATTAGCTCTAAATGTTGCTTTGTTTAGTTAAACAGTTGAACGATAAAAGACTCGATCTGAGTAGGTTTATGTATATCTTTGTTGCTGGCATTACATATGTGGGAGCTTGTTGGATGTAAATCAGATAGCCGCCAAAGGAACCATCGGCTTAAAGCTATCCATAGTCATTACCCTGTGAAAACTGAATCATTTTTCAAGAATAATACTGGATTTCACTTTGTGTCCACTTCCTTTTCTTTTATTACATGCCAGAGCTGCAGATGCTAGAGTTCACATAATAAATTGGCTTGTTTCATTTTTGGTTTAGATATTGTTCACTTGCCATTCGTTTTGGAAATAATCATTGCATATGGTCTGGTACTTACTTGTTTTCGAATGTGAAGTGATTTTTAGCTTTATATTGCCCAAAAGTTAGCTTAACTCTTGTCATTAAGGTGACCACACACGCACACACATGCCATGTGGCAGCAGTTGAAAGAAATGCAAATTGCTGTTGCTGTTGCTGTCGTTGTCGTTGTCGTTGTTGTTGCAAGAGGAGAGCTGGCAGGCCAGCTGGAATTTGGAGTGTTTAGCATGGTAAATGTTGCGATTATAAATTTAAAAACCTATAATAAAGTCATTTGCTCTGGCCATGTGCAACAGACGGTTGCCGTTCTTGTTGGTGTTGCTGTTGCTGTTGCTGTTGCCTTTGGTGCTGTGGCAGTGTGGTAAAAATTTCGTGCCTGCCAGCAGCAGAAGCAAACGATAAGGAAGACGATGCTGATGACAGTCCACACACTGGCAACCAGCAAGCAGGACACAGCCAACAAGTACAGCAACAATAAAAGCAACAATCGACAACGGCAACAACAGCAATCCACAACAGCATCAACAATTGCAGCGGCAATAGCAACAGCATGTCGCGCTGATTATTGTGTTCAATTTTAATTTGTGCAACATTTTGTGTCCAAAATTGTTGTTGTTCTTTTTTTTTGTTTCTTTGCTGTTGCTGTTGCTGTTGTTGACAATCGCCTGATGTGGCGATGATTTGATTGTTGTTGCAACAATTGCTGCTGGTGAACAGTATCTGCATCTACTGTCTGTGTATCTGTATCTGAATCTGTGCAAATATCTACAGGCTCTCGCTCTGATTGCCACTTTCTTTTAACCGTTTAAACCATGTCAAGAACTGAGTGTCGAGTGTATTTGAATGCTACCTGGGTATTGTATTCATGAGTGTGAATAGCATTGAATACCATTTAAATATTCACCATTTTGATTCAAGTTTTTAATCTCGATTTAATGAAACGCTTAAGCAATTTTGCACATGGAACACAAGCGTTTAACAAGCAGGCACCCCCACACAACGAATACCAAATACAATTTAATGAATGTTTAATGCAAAATACATTAAATCAAATCAACAATAAACAAATCATAATAATAGCAACCATACTACACAATGCCATATAATGATAATACGAGTACAGACAACAATGGCAGCTGCCTGCGCATTTTATTTCATTTTTCGCAGTGTATTCCCAAGAGTAATTCACTTTTGTCACTTTATCTGCCATTCATTGTGTATATTGTTTTTAATGAGACTTGCCACAGCAGTTTCTTCTTTGCACTGACTACTTGATATATTACGGCTGTCATCGCAATCGGCTTAAGTATTTTTCTATTATAATTTAACTAAGACAAATTAAGTGTTGGCACTATTCGTGACGAAACTTGTTCAATAAGTTGAACTTGCTCAAATCAAATCTAATGTATTATCACATCCATATAAATCGGTTAGTGTATTGACAGTTCGTTATGCCACAGTTTAGCTGAATCTTTTCTCTTGCTTCAATTGAGAACTGCACTTGAGCTTGAGTAACCATTCAGTTACAGATACATTTGGCAGTTATAGATACAATGAATGCGATTGGGATCCAATTTCATTTGCTATTGTTGCTGTTGTTGGGTTTCTCACAATTAAACAGATAATTTGTTGCCGCAGTTAAGAGAGCGCGTGCGAATAAGTAATCAAGGTGCAGACCAAACCAAAAATCTAAAATTTGCTCGTCAATACTATCCGACTATAAAATACTCTTAAAACAACTAAGACACACAACGCGAGATCGAACTGTGATTCTTCACTTCTAAGTCCAACACTCTGAAAAATTAATGTTTCTCGAATTTTAATGTTTATTTCTCGATTAATCCAGGGCATTAGGTTTTGTGTGAGTTGTGTGATCTGTAGAAATCTGAAGTGCATATACATATGTTTTCCTGCACTCCTGAATCTTATCTGAAATGCAATCCTTGAGAAATTTGTCAGCATATGATTACAATTAAAAACTTGCATCGATAGCATTAGAAATGTTAACTTAAGTGAAATCGCATTCATATTGCTTTAGATTTAGATAAGATTTATAATAATTTATTTAAGTCAAACGATAGTCATTAAAGCAATAAGTTAGATCGTGCATAAATACAGTCAACCTCCTTTATACTGAAGACAACTAACTATTGATCAAATTAAGATCATGTTGATCGTGTTTACAGAGTATCGGTGAGTCAAGTAAAAAATGTCTAACTTACATTTGTCACAGCTGCTTACTGGTCAAAGCCAGCAAATCGTGAGAGCCCCATACTCGTTACCATTCCCCCAATCCCCCCATTGCCCTGCAACGATTACCACCTTCGTCCCGTTGGCGTTGTTTTTGCAGCAGCCGTCATCGTCTAAATTTGATGCCGAGTGCTTTTTAATTGTCAGCCTCAAGTGCTTTTCGAATGTGCGAACTTAATAAATCGTTTTTTGTATTATTTGTACCGTTTTGTTGCTTGTTGCTATTTATTTTTGTATTTTTTTTTTGTGAACAATACTATTTCGTGTGTCGGTAGATAGTGCGCTTTCGGACCGTAATTGAAGTGAGTCAAGTGACAAGACAAGACAACTTGAGCAGCTTTAGATATGCATATCAATTGATTGAAACAATCAATTTGTTGTTGTTGTTGTTGTTGTTGTTGTTGTTGTTTTTTTGTATTTTTGTTCTGCCTAACGCCCTTGGCAATCAATTTGCCACAGTTGGGCAGGTGAACTGAACTGGCTGGGAACAGGTGCCAGGCACTCTACAGACCTCTAATAAATTCCAATAGAGCTTTACTTAAGACATGTTCGCTAATGAATATCGGATTCTATGACTTGAGATTTATTTGAGCTTCGAATTTCATTTTGACATTAAGCATGCGAGTAATTTGAGTTATTAGTCACGCATATATCTACATATGTCTATTATGATTATGTCAGAAAATGGCAAATCCATGAAAGAAAGCAATCTTGGAATTTGAGATAAGATACAACATACAAAATATTACCATTAAAAATCTCAAAACGAAGAATATATTCTGAGATTGAGATTGAGATTGAGTTCGTTTATTTAAGATTGAATAAAATATATTCATTTGTAATTGTGGGTTGGGTTTTACTTTGAATTTTAGAATGGAATATTCTATAATCCGAATGGCTATGTATGTGTATTAATGCCTAACGATGAATGCTAAATAATTTGCAGCCAAGTTTGGCTGACAGAACTTGTCTTGACGTGAGATGTTATATCTGCTGCAACTGCAACTGCAACTGTAGTTGAGGAGGCAAATGCATGCAAGCGGCAGGGAAAACAAACGCCAGTTAGCCAGTTGCGTCAATAAGGTATGCCAGTAATACCAGTTGTGCTATGAAGCGGACACAAAATGTGCGTATATACCAATACCCTTTTAATATATTGCTGGCATGCATGCATATCGATCTTTCTTCTGCATCTTCCACTTCTTCGTATTTTATGCATTTGTCACTAGCGATTATGATTGTCGTCGCCTTGGCCAGGAAATGTGAGCCATTGGCGAATGCCTTGAAACCCGTTTCCAGTGACGTCTAGTCGCGGCCAACAGGCTACAGCCGACATCCAACGACATACGAATAATAACAGCAACTTTGCTTTCAGGCAATAAACATTGTTGTTAATTAGTCAAAATGTTGTCGAACCGGAACGTTAGCAACTTTCAAGCAAACGAAATGTTTCTATTAGAGAATCGCCAAAAAAGCACCAGAGTTCGTTTGCATTCAAACAAATGGTTGAACCCACTTAAACAGGCAAACCGGCACTTTATCAATCTGTCAATACGCCATAGTTTTTATGACTAAGTTGTTCACATTTCAACCAAGTTTGCCTAGAGTACAATATACCTCATCAGCAGCAAATAGTTTGCTAAATAAATCGAGCATATTTACAATTTGTTCTGTTCCCCATCAATTTTCCAAAAGATACAATCCTTTATTTTTGGTTCTTTTAAATGGTTCTTTTCTTTTAAATGCAATTGTTATGCAATAATTAAATATGTACAGGGTATTTTCTACCGCAACATACAACACTTGCGGCAATTCACTGATTTATGCACTATTCGATTAGCCTTTGGTACAATTTGTGCCAAGTGCTTCTAACGGCAATCAATGAATGCAAATTTGCAACGCCAGAGCGGGAACAGGGAGGCGGCAGCAGGGAGCCAACTTCAGAGCGCTGAGCTAAGCCAAGTTGGGCCACAAATTGTACATAACTCACACTATATGCTACAGATCGATATATACAACAGTTCAAGTATATGTATGTACTCATGTATGTATCCGAATAGCCGCAATTTTATACATTTGTTTCATTTGCTTCGATATGCACAACACGTACTCGAGAGCTGGCTTCTGCGTTTCTATTGCTCGATGTGAACGAAGCATACTAAGCAGCTGATGTGATTCTATAGTTGGAACAGAGACCAGCGGAATATGGTTATCAGTAAAGATCGCATTATTTTCTACAAAATGGTGCAACAACATTTTGCACCCGGATGGCATCAACTTAACAATATCTAAAGATAAGTTCATTTGTCATTTACTATTCAATTTTCGTGCTTTCTATTGTCTAAATTCAATTTATTTTGAAAAATTGATCAAAATCGGAAAATAGCCAATGTTTTGCTTATGCAATATCTTGGAACTTAACCAGTCAATATTTAAGAATACGACATTTTTGGTTCTTACAAGATTTATTCAAGAACGAACAGAATATTGTACTTGCATCTTAACAGACTTTTCCATGGAGTACTTTTTTAAATAGCAAATAAATTTTCGAGAACAGAAATTCCTTAAGTACCTGGTATGCGATAATTTCAGGTAACTCGTGCTCGTGTATTCATCGACACTCGCCGGTTTGGCAAGCTTGTAGTGCAAATTTAAACATCAAATTGATTTGAACATGAACGAAATCTATAACAGCGGACGGCGACAGCAACAATTGCAATTGTCTGCGGCACGTTATCAGCAATAAAAGCAACAAGAGCAACAAGAGCAACAACAACAACAACAACAACAACGGGCTGAAGAGATAAAGCTAAAGTGTTTACGATCTGCTTAATGTTGTGCTCGAATCGCAACCACGAAGCACAAGCACAAAGTAGTGAGCAGCGAGCACATGAAGCTGCATGTTGCAAGTCCATGCCATTGTCCATATTTCAACTGGCGGCTGCAGTCAGTGGGGCTCTGTGGCGATCTGGAAAAACTTGTAACCTTGCAGCCTTGTCGTCATCATCATCATTATCATCATCATCATCATCATCGTCAACATGCAGAGGTTGGCAGGCAACGGGACGACCGTACAACGATTCACCAGCGGATCGGGCGAACGAGCCAACGAGCGAATGAACGAACGAACGAACGGACGAGCGGACGATCCACCGAACGACTGCGCAAATCTTGTTGGCATTTTTCAACCATTTCCTTTTTGTGGCAACAACTCTATGAGGCAGCATTGTGTGTGTGTGTGGCTTGCTGCTAAAATTATGTTCGATATCAATTTCGCGTGGACACATGCCAAAAGACACGCAACGCCACCAAACACGCGCACCACATTTCTACGTTTCTTTCTCAGTCGCCCTCCCTCTGTCTATCTCTTTCTCTCTCTATATATAAATATTTATATATATATATATATATATATCTTTCTCTGACCGGATCGCGGTGCAATGCATCGTAATGGAATGGGTTCGGCATGGGGTTTGGCATGTGTTTTTGTTTTGTGGTTTATCCAAATAAAACACAGACAGACAGACACACATACATAGAAATGTACGCGTAGCGTAATTGAAAATCGCTAGACGCGATTCGTAGCTAGCTTCTAAAGTTGAGAAGTTGCCAAAGATGATGTTGTTGTTGTTGTTGTTGTTGTTGTTGCTATTGGGGTTTGCTTTACCTCAACTGCCCTCTATAAAACGCCGGCCAGTAGGAAGTAATTACGGCATGTGGATAGCACAGCGGAGCAACTTCAACTTCAAATTCTGCTGCAACTACCATAAAATTAGCGTATGCGTTGGGTAAATACTCACTTTATAGATTTGTGCGTGTTCTCGTCATTTTCTATGGTTGTTGCTCTCGTTATTATTGTAGCAGTAATAGTTGTTGTTGTTGTTCTTGTTGTTGTAGTAGTAGTAGTAGTAGTAGTAGTAGTAGTAGTAGTAGTAGTTGGTTCAGTTTGGTTTTGGTATTCCGCCTGGGGACATGGATGTTTTATAGTACCGACGTGGGCGTGTCACAGCCAGTGGGAAGTGGCCAAGTTGTGGCTAAGTAGTGAGAATGCCAACGCACTTTGATTGGCTCTTTGTCCAAATGTCGAGCAGTAGTCATCAAATGAGTTTGTTGTCTCAAAGTGCTGTTTCTTCATATCTGTGATACTGTGATCTGTGGGCTGTAATGAACATAGGAAGTGGTAGCTATCATTTAATGTTAACAATTGCAACATTTTGTCGCACTTTTTTTAAGCAAGTTTTTTATCTTTGTATCTTAAGAGAACAGAAATATCGATTTGTGTATGGTAATACAAATAATAAAGTCTTATTTATATTTGAGAATATTTAATAGATTTAGTACATTTTATTTGTCCCATTGAAAAAATAATTTAAAGTTACAGCAACCTTTTATAAGAAATGATTTTTTTTGCATTTATAATAATAATATAACATAAATAAATAATTACGTAGGTATTGTACAAATGTCTGTTTTCAAAAATCAATTCAAATATTCCTTTTCCATTACAAATCAAATTTATGCCGCATGTGTAGTATGTTAATATATTTATGCATTATACCCATTTTAATTCGACAACTGTTAAAATATAATCTGTTGCTTATGAATAGATCCCGAGCATATTTTGTTCATAGAAAGTATATGTAAATGCATAAATTTATAAGCAGCAACGCTCGTGTGATAGCCCAGGTACAAGCGTGTAAATTTAAAGCGCTGTTAACCACTAACAGCGTCTACTTGGGGTATTATATAATACTAGTTCTCAGGAATATTTTAGTCTGGTTGGGTTACATACGAAGTCTGCAGGAGCCAGGTGAATCATGAGCAATACTCGTATATTAACATTGGGCTCATTAACATAAATCAGTCAAGTTTACTTCAAGCCATCGTCTATATATGCGCACAACATTGTAATAGTAGTAGTAGTGGTACTAGCTGTGCAGAGCATGGCGAAAGAAAGATCTTCGTATATATAGGTCAGTTTGCTGAGGAGTTGCCGAAGCACGCCCCACAACTGGCAAACACATGCACGTACACGTAGAGGCACATAGATGGGTTGCACACAACCTCCCTTGGGCCAGCTGTGCTGCACGCTTTGAACGTTACAGTATTTCATGGTCATTCATTTCGTCCATTTTGGTTAGCCATATATTTAGGCGGCTCAATGCGCTAATAAAGTGCTTAAAAGTGCGCTTCAGTCAAGCACAGGTGTGTTGCAATGTGTGTGTGTGTGTGTGTGTGTGCGTGCAGCACATGCATAAGCATGCATCCATAACTCTTAAATGATGAGTGCCTCAGTTGAAGCTGTTGCCGAAGCCAAAGTCACAGCCATGTCGGCAGCTTGAGCATTTTTGCTTTTATCTCTGAGCGCTGAGCGCGAGCGTACAACATTTTAGATATCTGTGGCAAATGCATAAAATCTTATAATTTGCGCACGTGTTAATCAGACGTTGTGCTGCACGGAATTATAGCGCCAAGCAAGCTAACAAACGCTTCCCAGTTGCCAGGTTGCTAGCTTGCCAGCGTACTAGCTTGCAGCATCACAAACTTAGATGGTTCTTTGCCATAAGAAAACACGCAAGACAACACCAACAACAACAACAACAACAACAAGAACAACAACAACAACAAAAAACTAGTAAGACGAACGCTTGCTTGGACATTGCATGGCAAAGTAACAATTTTAAGCTAATGATGTGCTCATATTTAAGTTAGCTGAAACGCTTTTAGTGCACAATTCCAGCAATGAGCAATCACGATCAGCGTTTTTTGTATACCCTGCCAGTTTGAGGAATGGAAATGTTATATAGTTCGAACTTTCTATTTGAATTTAGGACTATAACTACTCGAGTTACCATCCAATACAATATGAGTGGAATTTATTTAATGTGGACTTCAAACAGTCAAAAATTCTATAAAAAAAGGATTTAATATATAAAAATATTAAACGAAATTAAAATTAAAGTTAAAAATTAAATTACATACAATTTTTATACATACAATAAAATCTAAATTTGAAATAAATCCAAAATTAAATTAAAAGGATTGGGGAAAACCAGAAAAACTGTATTTGAACAAAAATTGTTAAAAAATTGCTTTAGTAGGAAAATGTAGGAAACGCTAAATAAACTTCAATTCATATATTTACAAGTATGAATTTTAGTTTCACTTTCCTTTTGACGATAAATAAATTAAGTAAATAAGCGATTGTCGAATAAAATTCACAACATTTTTCATAATTTACAAAATTAGCAGCGAGGATTTCGGGAGTGATTCGAGCATGAAGATCTTGCGTCCAGTATAAGTTTTCTATTAATGTCAATTACAATAATATATTGAGTCTAAATATTTATTGTACAATTTCAATTTAATTTAAGCGATATATATTTGAAAATATGTTCAAATCATGGCTGCTGAAGCGGTCTGCAGCCATTTCATCAAGTCATTTAAATATTTTCCGATTTTTAGCATGAGTGAATAAAAAAGAAAACATATTTAATGTTCAAAGAGGGAGAGAGAGAGAGAGGAAGAGAGTTGGGGACGTGACTATAGGGTATCTGTTAGTTGATGCAGTCTCAAGCTGCCTTTGGCCTGTTGCTGTTGTTGTAATTGCTCAGGTGCTCAGTCAGGTGCTGGGGCTTGGTTCTTGGACCGCATGCTGTTGCATTTAATGATTGCACGCCTTGACTTTGGCAATAAAACAAATTTGTGCCCATAATTTTTGAAATTCAAATAACAAATGCTGCAGATGCAGCAGCAACAATCGCAGCAGCCGTAGTAGCGGGGACAGCTTTTGCCAAATGGCCAATGCGATGTCGCCTCTCCGATTTCTGTGAGTCTGTTTTTTTTCGTTTTTTTTTTTTTTTTTTTGTGCAACTTGTTTGCATTGAAAATTTATTGTTACGCAGTTTGGCCACTGGAATGACCGGAGTCAGCAAGCCGCCAATCCTCAGAGTCGATGGAAGCTCTTGAGAGCGAGCGCGCGTTTGGCTTCTTGGCCGAACGATTTATGGCATTGCTGCAATTGTTGCCAACTGTAAATGCTACGGCAAACAAGTCAATTGAATTTATTTCGTTTATAAATTGCCTCGTCGCAATAGCAGCAGCAGCACCAGCAGCACCAGCAGCAGCAGCACCAGCAGCACCAGCAGCAGCAGCACCAGCAGCAGCAGCAGCGGCTGCTGCCTTCAACTGCTGGCCAACGCCTCAAGTGTCAATTGGGCAGCGTACTCTTCTTGCCGCTTGATGGTTGCAAGTTGTTATTGGTGCTGTTGCTGTTGTAGCTATTGTTGCTCCTAAGCAGTTGCAGCTGATTGAATGCACACGCGTTGCCAAGACAAATCACTGAACGATTTGACAACAGACACACAAATCTCTAGCGCCCAAAAACACTCGCAAATCTTGCGCAAATCTATGCAGTGGCTTCTGCTGCTTCCTCTTCTTCTTTGACCAATGCTGCTGCTGCTGCTGCTGTTGCTTCTTTTGCTTCTTTTTTCTTGGGGGAACTCAAGTTTTGCAGCTGTGCCACACGGTGCGCGTGATTTACGCTTTTTCCGCTTGCTGTTTGTTGGTTTCTTGTTTGTTGTTTGCTGTTTGTCGTTGTCTTGTCGTGTTGTTTAGTTGTTTCGTTGTTGTCTCTGTTTATATTTGTGGCCATCCAAAAGTCAACATAATGCAATTTGCATATGATTCAAAATCAAAAAAAAACTACGCTTCCTTTCACAAAAACCTGGAACTTTCAAATTGCGAGCACAACGCACAACACACACACACACACACACACACACACTCACATTCACAGAAATTAGCGCAAAAAAGGCCTTTGAATTTCCTTGCTCATAAACAAAAGACTTAGGCAACAAACTTGCTTTCACAACAAACTCAAACTCACACACGCACACACACACCGTGACCAATAGATTCAGCGCCTCATAACAAATTATTGATTTATAGTTAAAAACATATATATATCTATAAACCACACACAAAACGCACACACACAAATTGAGCTGTTGTTGCCACATCGCAACATCATGAATTTTTATTATACAGTTGACAGCCAAATTTATTTTAAAGAACTTGTCTCATAAAATGTGTGTGGCTCGACTCATGCTCATCTGCTTTATGAGTCTTATGTCTGGCTGCATAAATTGCTCTCTTTTGTACTCTGCTCCTACAATAAACTTGAATACGATGATTCTTTTCGAAGTTATTATAACTACAACCTTTGAATTTGCTATACATATGATTGTATACGTCAGGTAACTTGCCACGTTCGCTTAAATTTGTGGCAACTGAACGCTTCAGCTGTGGACTAGATCGTAAATCAAAGAAAATGTAATTTGTTTAATTCAATTGCAGAAGAATACGTAAAAGACTTTAGATGCTTTTTCCGTAAGCTGCAAGAAGGCGATTTGGCAGTTAGTTTCTATTACTGAAAATAGAGTATTGCGTAGTCGTCAGATAGCGTCTAGTAAGTTCAGATTTTCAATTTGTTGGACTCTGGAGGCCAATTTGTTTGGGACGATCGTAAAATATTTAAGTGCCGTACAATTAGTCATGACATTTGTCATAAAAAGCATTCGAAAAATGGCCCAGCATAAAATCAGTGAGTGTGTGTGAGTGTGTGTGTGTGTGTGTGCGTGTGTGTGCTGTATGTGTATTCTTAATGGACGCACATGTTTACTAATTTCTATGTGGGGGTCCTAACTACAATCAAGCTTTATACTCGCAGGATAAGTGAGAAACGTAAGCAGTAAGTATCTATACAGTTACTCTTAGCAGTATGCACATCTCATTTGACGCAACCAACGGTAATATAATTTTAGGTATTTATTTGCACTGTTTGATGCAAATTATTCAATTGCAGCTCAGGTTTTCTATTGGAAGATATTAAACTTATATTAATCAATTATCAAGTTCGTACTTAAAGATAATCGGAAATTATATTGTACATGTGACCAATTCTTGTTACAAGCCCTATCATTATTGGTTGAACTTTAAATAGCTTCAGAAGTATTGAAGTTTCTGTTGTTGTTGCTTTTGCTGCTGATTTCAATGGCAACTGTTGCTCGAGTGCATATCAGAAATGCCAACGAGTGACTTATTGACGCAGCATGATACACGATATTGCGGCAACAATTACACACAACATTTAACTAGGCGATAGAGGGCTAGATATATGGATGAATGGATGCATGGACGGATAGATAGAAAGATCCATACCATATATATATGGTATGAGAAGTTAACAATGACAACGACAACTTGGTGCGTCAGCTCACGTACGCAATTGCGTTGATGATTGGAAAACGAAAGAAAATGCCAACCGATCAACTATTCTGATGTTTTTAGGCCCGTTGACAACGCCCGTTCAAAGACGGCAAGAGAGAGGAAGAGAGGAAGAGAGTGTGAGTGCGAGTGCGAGTGCGAGTGCTAGTAAAGTGTGATGAGTCGCGTTGTCGGTTGTCTAGAGGCCGCGATGGAGTTGGAGTTCGAGTCGCACACATAGCTCCACATAGTTCATTCAGGCAGCAGGCAGCAACTGTGTGGCAGTTCCACGAAAGTGATTGATTACAATCGAAATGCGGTGCAGAGCAAAATGCATGCGGCCAAAGCGATCAATTAAAACGACTGATGATGATCAATTATCGGGGCAAACGAAGAAGCTTGAAGATGAAGCAGAGCAAATGCCACAATTCCAATACCAATACCAATGCCAATCCCAACAGTCCAAGTCATGATGCGTTTGCAGCAGCTGCCGCCGCACTTGATACAAAGTCAAAGCAAATGTCTATGGGAAGGATGACGATGACGATGCGAATGACTCTTGTGTTCGCTTTCGGCTTTAGCCTTAGCTCTCCAACTACAGCTACAGCTACAGCCTCAGGCTACACTGTAAGCGTCATCGTTATCATCTCATTCTTATTCTGCTGCTTGTCATTGCCAGTCTGTTCTTGTTTTTTTTGTTGTTGCAATCATTTTAACACATTATAAAGCGGCTTAAACTGTTTTCCTTGATCTTTGTTTGACGCCCGCCTCGATAGCCTCGATCGCCTCACCTTCCCACTCCTCCCTTCCAAGAACATTACATAATCGGTTCACTACACGGATATCATATTTGAGAAAAGTTTTAGTGCTTTTGGTAAAATTCAAGAAAAAAAAACCATCGAAATTGGTCTTTCGGTTAACCTATGCATATGCATCTCTAAATAAAAGCCAGCGAAATATTTTCGAAACAAATTCGGCCAACTTCATTCATGATAGTCAGTCAATCGTTAAATTTCATATGTCATCAAAATTTACATTGTTTACTATTGAGAAATTGTATGTCCAAACTTTCCGCTGTCAAAGCATTGTTAAAACTCAAGCAGTTTGCAGAAACAATGCCTTTTTAACATAGTTTGACCTCTGGGTTAAGATATCTGTTACATTTGGCAACATGTTTTTCGAAATTCATCTACTATGTGTAGCCCGAAAAATGATGATTATAATGATTTGGCTTCTAGATTACCATTCGAATTTCATTAAATGGTTAATAATTGAAACGGGGCAAAGTGGATTAGAGTGTTTGAAATTTTGATTCAAAGTAATTTACTTACAGCAGAGTCACAATTTGAGCCGATGATCAAACGAAGCGAATTCAATTGAACTGGATTATTTGGCAATGTGCGGATTGGACGTAGAACAGCTGAATTCGAACGAACGATCGAGTTATTAGCTTTAATTAGATTTGCCTGTTAACCATCAGCTTTTTTTGCCATTGGCATTTGGCTCATTTATTTTAGCTATTTGCCAGCCATTGAATTCTCAGCCGCAAGTCCAGAAATCGAAGTCTAGAGGCTCCACAAATTTCCATTAGTGCTGGCCGAGCTAAGCTGTCAATTAAGGCGCTTCCACTTGGCTCCAGTCGCTGCCTCGGCTCGCCAAAAGACTTCGTTCGCATTGAAGGCTAATTAGCATAGCTAGCCGCTGTCTTCCACCTCAGTGTCAGTCTGCACCCGGGTGTCTTTCTGTATTGATCTCAGCTCCAAAAAAAAATAAAATAAAAAATAAATAAAAAATAAATAAAAAAAACCGGAGCAATAAACAAAGACATCAATGGCCCGCAGGCAGTTTTGGAGGCTTTTTGCAGATTGCGACCAGATGCGGGGCCCAATAAATAATAATTCGATTGCAATGGCAAAACTGGTAGAGAGCAAATAATGTAAATGTCGAGTAATCCTCCAATCTACCGATCTACAGTTCTACCCAAAGTCCGCAGTGGAACTGCGTCGTATACGTATTTGCCACGGCGACAAATGCAAATGCCTCAGCTTTGGCGACAGCAGCGGGGCTGGGTGGGGGTGCACATATTTGCCCAGAGACCCAGAGCAATCAATAATCCAGAAATTCAGCAGCCTCAGTCTTGGAGTCGATGTCGCTGCCGCTGCCGCTGCCGCTGCCGCTGCCGCTGCCTGTTAGATCTGGCAATGGCAATGACCAAAAACCTGTTCGCAATGTTCCACCCAACGGGTTGCACATTAGGCGGCCAGCCAACCACTTCTCAAGCGGTATATCCTTTGGAATAGTGTACTAGAGATTATGAGGGAGGGGTTGAGGGGATGCGGCAGTTAGCTGCAGCTTTAAAAATAGCCACAACACAGACCCAACAAACAAACAAGTCACGGCCAGAATCATGGCCCAGGCCAAAGCCGCAGCAAGGCTAACAGAGCAACACAGCTAGAGTCAGCGAGAGAAATAAAGAGACAGAGAGTGAGAGAGAGAGAGAGAAAAAGGGGGGAGAGCAGGAATGTTGCAATCGTCTTTCAATGTTTCATGGGCGAACATTCCTGTTTCTGTGGGCCAGTTCGGCGCATTAGAAGCGTCGCCTGACGTTGATTGAAAAACACAAAGCCAATAATTAAAATACCCAAAAAACAAATACGTAGGTAGGCAAAACAAGTAAAATATTAGACTTTCAAATGCTCTTTATAGAGCACGTAGAGCATTCACAAATCAGAATTATCATTTCGAAAAATTGTAAATTGAAAACCACAGAACTTAAAATATTCTTTACAATACCATCACGCCGATGAGATATGTCGGATTTATTAAAGGCATTGACCATTGATAAAAATATGCTCTGCATGTTAGAATTTTAGGTAAAGTTTCCAGAATTTGAAATACTTGGTTTGGTTGTCTTTATCTAACTTTTTTCCAATGTGATAAATACTGCTTAAAATAAACATGGACAACGAGTTGGACAAACAGCAGGCGCTGGCAGAAAATAAACGAAAAAAAAAATAAAAAAAATAAAAATTGGAAAAAAAGCGAACTAAAAACGAAGAACAGAAATTATAATAATAATAAAACGAATTGAAAACCGGAATTTCCTGATCCTGTTGTCTGTGGCCCAACTGTGATTCCTTTTTTATTATTTTTTTTTTTTTTTTAGCGAAGTTCGCTTGCCGCAGATGTTCATCGGCTTTTGGCTTTAGCTTTGGCTGTGGCTGTGGCTGAGGCTGCGGCCTTCCTTGGTACTTATTCTTCTGCTTCTTCTTCGACATCTTGTTCTTGTTCTTCTGCCACACGACTAACAGAGCTCATTGCTGGACTCTATGTAAGGCATTGGGTTTGGCTATTGCCGACGCTGTTTGCTCTGCCTGCTGCCCCTTTTCGCTTTCTGCTGTCGCCTCTTGTTTAAGAAGCCAGCCGAAGAAGCTTCAACACGGGCCAAAATCATTTTCTTAGCATAAAGATCTTCTTCTCCAGCTCCAGCTGTTGTGAGCGTCGTCGCCAAGCAGATTTCATTACCTTTTACAGCTTGTAATTGTAAGATGGATTCTCTGAGTGTTGTGTAAATTATAATGTATTACTATTTGAACTGCTCAATCCGCTGATTTGAACGGCAGTAAAATATATGAGCGACCAATTAGCTACACGCAGTGAATATGCATATGAATATCATGCAGCGTAATTGGCCCAACCAATGCGAGAGTAATTAATGTTGAGCGATCGCAAGTTATTTGTTAGCCAGTTGCCATCATTTCTCAACTTGCATAATTAGCTGGCAGCTTGACTGCATCCTGGCTGTCTGCGTGATCCATTGCTACCATCCAGGTCAACAATGTGAATAGCCTGATTGTAAATGACAACTTGCGTTTCGGTGATCGTTCAATTTGGTTGATGGCCACTGAGGAATTCTAGCGCATCACTTCTTTAAGTGCTGGCACTTTATTATCTCATTACTTTACCATTACCATTAATCGCACTTCTCTCATTAAAACAGTTGGAAATAAATCAAATTGATTACGTACGTAGAATGTGACAATTTTGTGCTACACTTTTGTAAATTCTGTAAACAATTTGAGTGTAAAGGTCTGATTCAATATGAAATCAAAATTCTGACCTCATAGACAACATATTTATAATCATCATCCAGCACATAATCTTACTGTTAACTTAACCACTTGGCACTTTTATGTATTTCTTAATAATTATCTAATTATTCCAAAGTATTTTCTTGTATGCATATTTCAAAATTCTTCCTGACATTAATTAAAAACCTTTATAACGAATTTCAAATAAGTTACCCACAGACATTTGTAGTAATTTAACAAATATATTTTATTATTTTTTTTTTTATAAATTTGGAACTTAGGAAAATATTCTAAAAATTAAAAATAAATAGGAAAAAAAAACCGATTTACTGGCAACGTGTTGTTGTTATTTGACAAGTTGCAAATGCGGCGCAGTAGATATAATGAATTGCATTTTGAGTGCGTTTTAATTAATTATTAGATAATGACATTCGGTGGGCTGAAGAGAGGTTAGTACTAGCAAAGCCAAAGCGACTGCAAATCATTTTTCATGGGCCAAACACAGAGCGGCCAAGAGAGCGAAAGAGACAGTCTAATAAAAAGCCATTAAGGCAAGTTCAGGCAGGTCATGTGACTCAGAGACCAAAGCTCCCAAGAGAGCTCTCTCCAGTCTGGTAGTCTGGAGCGTCCCGGCCAATGATTCTTCTACTGCCTCGACTTCATCGTCTTCATTTCGGGGGCCATAAATCAGCGAAATTAGAAATGCCATCAACACTAACAGCAAATCACATTTTTGCTGATGCTGTGCAGCAAATGCAATTTTCAAATATTTTCGAACACGCCCCAAAATGCCAGAATTTCGCAGACGTTGCCTTCTTGTCCATAAGGCAGTTGAAGACGAAGATGATGCAAAAGAAAGAAAAAATCTGTAGATTGAACAAGAAAGACGCAATCGCTTGTCTGGCGTCGCGTCTGCTTCGTCTGGCCGCTTTTGCTCCTGCTCCCAGCTCTAAACTATTGTGCGCCCTTCGCTCTTCTGTGGCATGTGGCAAATAATATTGTGTTTTTTTTTTCATTTTTTTTTTTTTGAAGGAGCCACAACGCTGTCTGCCCCTCTCACAATTTTTTGCAGCTCTTTATCTCTCACCTCCTTCTCTTACTCTCTCTCTCTTTCTCTCTCTTTATCTTTCTCTCTCTCTCTCTCTCTGCGGTCTCGGAAAGCAACTGTATTTGAAAAGGAAAAGGGAGAAACCAGTTTTCAGTTTTTTTTGCCTTTTATTTTTTCTTATTTGCTGCTCAACTTCATTTTCCTTTTTGGAATTTGCGTTAAATGTTTTTTTCTCATTTTTTGTTGCCTTTATTAATGCTTTGGCTGCTGCTGCTCCTTCTTCGTCGTCTTCTTTCTTCTGTTGCTCTGCTGCTTTTTATTGTTGCGCCTCCATCACACAAACATTTGCATTGCAACTTTAGCGGCTTTATTTTTATGACATCGCGCATGCGCCTAGGATTCATCGGTTATAGCAGATTGTATATATTTAGGATCCAGCAAGATGCCTTATCTTACATATTTCTGTTAAATAATCAGCCTCATTTTGCACCTATATCATAATATACCAGTATACCATTAAATGCTGCGCAATTTCCCAATTTCACCACTCAAAGTAATGTGAAAGAAAAAAAAACAAAAACACCCCCTCAAACAAACCCGAGAGAGGGGGTGTCTTCAGAACTGATAGTCAACAATAATATTTGCAAAATCAATTGGGTCAAGTGAGTGGCTCAGACAGTCAGCGACAATGGCCGGAACATCACGTAATGCTGTCTATTAATCCAACCCATCTAAACAGCAGTATATTCTTCATATGTATTGGAATATGCTAATGAAATGTGCGTGTTCATATAGGGAATTAAAAATTAAATTGAATGAAGCGATCACCTTACCACGCCCCTTGTCTTGTCATGCCTCAGCGTTCAACTGTAAATGTTGTACTATAATCGAAAACAATTTTGGTTTTGTTTTCTTTGACTTTTTACTCTTTTTTTTACCAGGTGAGAAAAAAAAGCAAAACAATTGGCTATTAGCATAATGTTGCCATAAATTTTGGGAAGTGTGAGCTTAAGGGGGGGGAGGCATATAGGCATTTGCCAAGAATGTGACATCGCATAGAAAATGAACATGCCAAGCATGTGCCTCTGTGGCTTCGTTTGCCCCTTCGAACTATGCTCGAGCCCGACTCTGGCTATGGCTTCGAATAGCTCGGATCAAGTAAATGAGCTGCAGCGAAGAGTAACCATCTGGAAGTTATACCCTTTATGCAACTTTTACACGAAAGTATTGAAATTTTTTAACTTGGGTAGACTACTTGCCATCGATACAGACCTGGCTATATCGACTCAGATAATCGATCTATGTGTATATCTATGTATATATACATATATATAAATGAATTATGGATTCGAAGACGCCTCAAATGTTACCCAGTTGAAATGGGTACAGGGTATATACACTTGTGAATGCGTCGTTTCGTTTTATGGCAATTCTCTATATACTCAATGAGCTGCCAGAGGCACAGTGGGAGTGCTACAGAGAGGGGGCTTTCTGGGGGCTTTGGTAATTGCATTTTGGCGATAGAGTTTAGTCTCTCTTCAGTTGCGTATCTAGCGTAATAAAGAGACGACTCTGCGTCCACAGTGGCAAAGATTTGTGCGTGTGTGTTTATGTTTGTTGTTTGAGCCTACTCATGTCACCCAGCCGCAGTGTGTGTGAGTGACTGTTTTACTTCTAGCAATTTGATTTACACATTATTTGGCGTAATTTTCAATTCTTTACATTTCGCTTACTCTCTCTGTCTTCTCTCTCTACATATATATCTCTTTCTCACTCTCTCTCTCTCTCTCTTATACTTTGAAATGCATTAGAATCATTTTGGAAACTTGACTAGTGACTAGACCCATTTGAAATGTAGTTAAATATTAAGTATACACATATCAGCTTGATCAGTCTGTCCAATCGTCTGTGTGTTTATTTGCAAACAAGAAATACTTTTAAAGCCACCTTGATCAAATCTATTCAAATAACTGACATAGTAATTATCGATCGAAACTTAAATTCTTGTTATCCAAAACTCTTTCCAAACTGAACCGGATTTTTTAGAGCAATGTAATTTGTATCCTGGTTTGGTTTATTGATTAATGCAACAGTTAAACTTGAAATCATGTATTTGGCATGAGCAACAACACATAGTACATATGTATATGTATGTATATTCTGTTTTAGATGCTTCTTCGGTTTCAATTGAAATAGGATCTTCTGCTTGGATATGCAACTTTGATATGTTGAAATATTATAATGATGAGCGATTGATTAACTGATTGGTTGTCTATGTTTGTGTTTGGGTTTCTTGTATTTATCATCACTGCAGCACCATGACTGTAAGCGTGCAGCATGCAACACAGCAGCAGCTAACAGGCATCTGTCAATATGTGGCGCGTGGCAGCCGCTGGCTGCAACCTTGTTTCTGTTGCAGTTAGTGCCGCTGCTGTGCTGCTGGTGTTGTTTTTAGCCGGTTGGACTTGAGTCGATTCGTCATTTAAATGATTGCTTCCATTGGCAGCACTTAGCGCAGCATCAACTCAAATTGCCATAGAAGCAGCTTGCAACAGGAGCTTGTAATAGCAGCAACAGCTTCAGCAGCAATAGGAGCAGCCGCATTTGTGGCAGAGGAACGTGCCAAGCTAAATTAATTGCTTCGTTAGATGGGCAGGCAAAATGTACTGCCACACGCTGTGGCATTACCTGTGGCAGTGGTTGAACCGCTTTAGCCAACTTTTTTACACTTCTGTCGAACGTTGTGTGGAGACTGCCCAAAAGCGATTGACAAATTTCCGAATGCCATTAAAAAGGCGTTGCATGCAAGAAACGTAGCAGTTCATCTTTTATATCCGGGGCCAGGCAGAGCCGGCGCAATAGAGCTGGCCAAAACCGGGTTATCAGGCTATAGCCGTTGGCCTTTGCAATTACGCGAGGTTTGCCAACTAAATAACAGAAAGAAGAAAAACGGTCGCAAATTTTTCATTTGTTGTGCAAATTTTTTTGAACAATAAACGCGAGACGCCAAAACGCTCCGTTTATAACTTTATCATTTGAACCGGCTCCACGATAAGCATCAACGGCAGCAATCTGCAGCAATCTGTGGCAGTCTGCCCCATGTTGCAGCAGTAGCCGCAGCCTCACTCGGCATTCCACTCGTCTGTGCCTCGTTATTGGTTGCTTAATTAATGATGCAGCTGGCGCTGCTAACAAGCAACAAAGTAAAGCTACAACGCGAACTCTCTCAGATGGACAATCCTAACGCTTAGATAGGCGCTTCTCTTGCCACGCCCATCAGCGCTTGATTTGGGCTTTCCAAATTGCAATCAAGCTACTTATAGTGGGGGGCGTTACTTTGCTATCGACTGTTGCTTCTGCTTCCTATTCTTCTTTCTCTTCTATTATTATTTTGTGAGTGGTTGCAACATTTGTTACTGAGCTACCTCACCCACATAAATAACCGGCAAAGAAAAGAGTCAAAATTCATCGTTGCTATTATCTTTTGGAAAATTGGAAAATATCCGAAACGTTTCGAACGAGCTTGTTATTTAGTATCAACTTCAAATTCAATGATTATAATTCAAAATGCAATTAATTTTCATGTTGATTTAGTTTACTGTGTGCAGAAGTTTGGCATTTCTCAATCCACATATAATATATAAGCCATACATTAATCTATCCGATTTAATGGATTTTCAAATTGGAGATTCCGCAGTTTATTTAAGCAGGTCACAAAACAAAACATCTAGAATAAATCAATCAGTTCCAATAAAAATCCCCTCGACTAGAATTGATATTTTTTATAAGTTACCAAAAGAATATCTCTGGAGTTCATGTAAATAATTATTCTAAACTTAAGTAGTTGAGATACCGTCATTATAATCTGTACTAAATCTTTTATATTGATATCTATTTATGTTTTTTCTATCAACGTGTCAGATAAATTTTACTCACTTGTTGCACAGCTTAGAAGCATCAATATGGAATATTTCCAAGAAAAAATATCTCTTCTTGATCTGATGCTCAATTTGCATACGAAGCGTCTGAGCCTTAGACAAAGGTATAAAAATAGCCCAACATTATTATCTTTTAAATTTATTATATATAAATGTATATTTTGCTATTTTTTTTTGTCAAAAATGAAATCAATTTCAAAATGTAACCCTTCATTTTTGTTTTATTTCATTTGATTTTGTTGTTAGTGTGAAGAGATCGATGATATAATTCCCAATTGGTACACAACAAAAGGGCATAACGATAACAATATAATATCAAGATAAAAGACATGATAATAATACTACTGGAGTTGATGATGATAATGATAATGATAATGATGTTGTCGTCAATCTGTTTCTAAATATATTTTTGCAAGAATCGCTTTAAATAGCTTAAAGTCAGAGCGCAAAATGTAATACCGCAGCGAATTGATTGGCTGGGATGGATTTCTATGGGATTGATATTGGGAGTCTTTTTTTTTACTATTAGTCGAGTCGTCTTGACAAATGTCAACGAACAGATTGCCGCCCCGAAACAAAAAAAAAAAGCCAAAGAGCTCAACAAAAGCCGCAAACATTCGAATTGTATTGTTACAAATATATTTTGGTCACAACAAAAGATGAGACAGCTATACAAATAAAGAGAGAGAGAGAGCGAGGGGATAGTGAGAGAAAGAGAGAGAGAGCGAATAATTTAGTTAGTTGGATAGAGTCAGAGATCGAGACCTGTCGCCTGTGTCTTTATCAAAGTCGTACGGTACTTTATGTTCACACAACAATGACACCAAATATCAAACGCGTGTAAAGTCCGAAAAGAAGTTTTGGCCCAAAGTTCATGTGTCAGCTGGGAAAAATACACGAACAACAAATCGATTGGCCGGTCTGAGTGTGTGGGGTGGAGAGAGGGGGTTTACAGAACTGGCAGCTTGATTCGAATTTTTTTTTTTTTTCTTTGTGTGTCGGCATTTTGTTTATTTTATATATTTTTGTGGTAATTTATTAATGTTTTTCTTTACGCTTCACCGTTAAGCTAACTGCATATTTGCTTTGTCTGCTTATTGGCGCTTATTGTTTTAGTGGATCTCTGACATGATTTGTTTTTCTTGTGCGACCTCATCGCCCGGAGAATTGCCCTCGGGCCGACAAAAATGTTTTAATTAAAGACACATCTCTAATCTCTCTGGCGCACAGACAATCAACATTCGATTTGGCTAACAGCTTTGCAGCATTTAGTACATTTAGTTCTGGTGGTGCTCTTTATTGAGATTATCACATCTTTGGTCTTCAACACAATTCGCCGTGCGCCGCACCTAACCCATCTGAGCTGCTAGGACTTGAAAAGGAGTTGAAAAGAATTGAACAATATAGACACAATATCGAATTCTATAAATAGGCCGACTTTTGCCAGTTCTGCTAAGCTTTGATGACTAGCCTGAGAAAAGCGGAAATACAAGAGAGAGAGAGAGAGAGAGAGAGAGAGAAGAGAGTGAGATAGAGATAGAGAGAGATTGAGATAGAATTTGTTAAAGCTCAGTCGAGTTGACAACTCTAATTGCATACAGTGGAGTGCAGTTTGGTACAGTTGTGTTGCACTGTGACTAGTGAATTAATAACACAATTGCCATTAAATGCGGCAACCTGTTGCCCCCGTTGCCTCCCATGGCACCGTGGTGGCCGGATTAGGCCAGTCCGATCAGCCACAAGCTGTTTTCGGACTTGCTGTTTTGGCCAGGCAGTTAGCAGCCTGGAAACCGTTTTAATGAGCCATCAAACGCAACAGCAGCAGCCGCCTAATCATTGTTTATGTTTATGACGACTAACCCAAAGCACCACAAAGCGGCCAACAGTTGCAACAGCTGCTGCCGTTGTGGTTCTTGTTGTTGTTGTTGTTGTTGTTGTTGCTGATGCCAATGGCAAGTGGCAAGTGGCAAGCGGCAAGCATTACGCACTTGAGTCGAGAGTCGAGTGTTGTGTTTAAAGTGTGGATATGGAGTCGATTGCGAGTCTGTTGCAAGTTTTCCCAGTGCGGCCTTCCTTCCTTCCTTCCATGCAAGTGAAATTTATGCAAATGGCCTGACTCGCAATTCGTTTGCATTGGGCTTTTGCGCAATTACTTGGCCAAACTCGCGGACGGACGACGCGTCGGAGGCGTCACCTGCTGTGTGGCATTCGATTGAACTCAAGTGTGCCACTTACACCGGATAACCAAGCGCACTACACTCAACGACGATTGCAGCGAACACGTGACAAAGCCAGCGGGTGGCCAAATTGAAATTGAAAAGCGTTCGAAATTGAAATGCGCTTCCAGCACCAACAAAAGCTACAACAACAACAGCAACATCAGTCGACAACAAACTACTGGCAATGCAAATAACAAGAACAAGTAATGCATTTGTGGGTGGTGCCACACACAGTGGTGCACAGTCTGTTTGCATTGCTCATCATATGAATACAATCATGAATCATCAGCTTATGTGCACTTTTGATTACTTAACTACCAATGAGGTAATCAGAAAAATATTTTAAAAAAAAGACACAAATTCCATATACATGCATATTAAACCTATCAGTAAAAAAAAAAAAAAATCGATAATACGTTTACACTTTGCGAAATCATCAATTTGAAGAACATATCAAAAGTGTTTACGGAAAGGAATCCAGGTGTATCAAGTATGAACGTCATTTACACTTATTTTGCCATAGGATAAAAATATGTAGATTCATGTTGCACTTATGAATATTATGTCGATACATTTGATTGTCTAAATAAAGTTGGAAACAACTTTTGATTGGTTTCTTACCACTATGCGAGGCCACACAACGGCATTTGAGGCTCAGCTCAATGTAAATTCTTCCAACTGAAGTGTCGACATATCGAGGCTAGCATTCAAATTGAGTTTTGCTAACCCCTCCACAACCCACACCTTCCTGTAAGCACCCATTCTTCAGGGCATTGAACGCGCCAAGGCTTTTCCTCGCATCAAACCGCTAATCGATGTGAAACATTCGAAAACTAGCATTTGATACGCACGCCAGACGCAGGTGACCCGACTCCAAAATTGCAACGTGATATCGAGAAAATCCTCTAGAAAAAAATGTATACAAAACATTGCATCGTTTTTGATGTTGTCTGCACATGGGGCGTACCAGATGCTGATAAGGCGTTCGACGAGACCAAAAAGCGGACTACAAACTGCATTTAAATGTTAATAATATGAATATTTAACTTGTGCGGTCAACACGCAGATGAGTATGGATAAAAATAATACTAAGCAAAATTAAGTTCGACTTAATACATCAACTACTTATGAGAGAGAGAGACTCTTTGTTATTTCTGCTTAATTTGCTTTTGCGAGCTGATTAATCTTTATGGCGGACAGGTTCCACACAATGGGCCTCAATGTCCAAGATGGGTATTAAAATTTACGACGTCAAGTTGGTGAAGGCAGCAGCAGGCTCATTTTTTACTTTTTTATTTTATTTTTATTTTTTTTTTGGTTTTTTGGACGAGAGTTTGTGAAGATTCGAGAAACATAACTCGTTGCTTGTTAATCGCTTGTTGCAGCTGAACTCTTAATGCTCGTTGGCGAATTGTCGTCGCTTGTAACTCGTTGCTGGTTATTAACTATTTATATAGTCGTTGCTTGCAAATTATATATTATAGTTACTAGCAACTGGGTACTTCAAATTTACTGCTTGCAATTTGAACCAGAAGCTGGGCACGTATTAATGTCGTTAGGAGAATGGAAATGAGTTGTAGGGCAGCAACAAGTGTACAGCCAAAGCAATCTCAATGGTATAATGTACGATTCTCCAGTCGGTACTCAGCACTCTATCATCCAGTGATGCATAAGATCATCGGGCAACGGCATGTAAAATAGAAGACAATACATATTGAGCGATTTAAGCTTCTCGGTGTTCATCTTAATCAGCTATATGCTATCGCCGTTATGTAATTAAGATTATTTTAAGGGGAGCATCAAATATTTCCCAGATGCAGGCATAGAGACCGCCCATCAGTCTACATCACGAATGTCTCACCCCCAGCACTGCAGATGCCCCAACGCTCCCGTGTTTCGCAGAATACGTGAAGCTCTTGCATCGGGATACATATCCATGCAACAGCCACAGCACTAGACTCAATTCTATAATGATATATGTGTATATATTTATATATAAATAACAAACTGGATTCTAGAATTTTCATTACTCGATTGCTGTGATGTGAGACTTGCAGTTCAAGCTCTGGAACTTTGCTACGATTTTGACTCATTGGCTCGTGACTTTGGTTAATGTTGAATCAGTGCAAAGATTCCACAATGTCATTACTCAGAGCCCAGGCGCTGATTTAACTTGTTCGTTGATTTGCTGATTTAATTGTTTAATTATAGAAAATTATTTCAATTCAACGATCAGCCAACAGCAGTCATTGTCGAGCGGGAGCTAAAGGCAGACTCACTCAAACACTATGTGGTCCACAAACCATTGAGAGGCTGCTTGCATTCGAATGGGCGTCTTCGAATTCGGCTAATGAGTGTCAGGATTGGACACGACATTACATGACACGACACCGTCAAGTATCTCAACTTAAGCAACAAACTGCTGCATATTCCAATACCCTATATGTACATGTATGTATGTGGTTTATTATGAATTTGTCAGAAAGTTCAGATGCTGTGTGAAAATGCTTTTTATCGAGTAAATTAATTTAGTTCATATATCCATATATAAAAATTCATTGCAAACAATTACTATATAATGTTGCTCATATTATACAGCATGAGTATTTAAGCATTGGCTTCCTCTCCACTGTTAATATGATTTTAAATGGTTTACGACTTGGGTGTGCTTGTGCGAGTAATTTCAAGATTATAGCAACGGCATATCTAACCAACAATGGGGCAAATTGTCTGCCAGGTTTCCCAAGTTCTTGCACTCTTTCAGTCTCTCAGGATTTTCTCCCGGCTGCCAGATTGACTTTTCCGGGCTGCAATCAGCGTTCAATTGTGGATCTCTGCAATCTCTGAGCATATGATCCGCTTGTCACATTGCGGCCAGCACTGACTATGTAACTATATAAAACATTTACGATTTACAGTTGCAGCATATGCAGCAAACTGCTCACGTCACAGAACAGAAACAACACTTGACAATGATTCAGGAATACAATGCAAAAAATACATTTTTCTGTTTTGCTTAGTATTCAAGGGAAAATTGAAATTCACTTTGAATGCTGACACCAAATTTATCATTGTTGTATCTTTTACATTTTCTTACTTAGCTGACCAAGGGTCGGTTTTTGTGGTGAATAACAAATTGAATAAACACCACAAAGCACCACCAAGCACCACCCGTTGCGCTTGTGCGCGCATTTATTAAGTAATTTATTAAGCTATTGATTTTGTCCGAAAATTGGGATGGATCTTAATTAATTTTGTAATTCTAGTGCCGACAGCAGCAGCAACAATAATAACAACGACAACAAACAACAAGACAATATTTAACTTAACGGCACTTTGTGTGTGATTTGTTTATTTACATTTATTTATGCAGTTTGTTGATGAAATCAAATTAATTTATCGATTTTGTCATTAATGTGATTTCCTTTTAGCGACATGTTTTTTCTCGTCTTCTCTATACTTCAGTTTACTGACTTTTGTGCAAAGGAGGGCATATTCACTTCGAGAGCACGTTTGCTAAGTAATCTTTGTTTTTTGTTTTTAAAACATCCTCTTTTTAATGGTGAAAAGATTAATTTATATTAGTTAACTTTTATATGCATAAGGCTTCCCCATTTTTTCTCTTCGATAATCACCATTCCCTTTTCATTCCACACAAATCAAATGTTTTCTAAAAAACAAATGACCAATTTGTAAGAGTATTCAATTTGTTGGCATTTGTATTTTCACATTTTCTTACTGGCTTGATTGTTCCTCTCTTTCCTCTATCATCCATCTCATTTTCAATGCTTCTTCTCCGTCTGTTTGTTTTGTTTTATTTGCTTAAGCCGCGCCACAGGTGGCAATTGCCATGCGCATCAACTTACCGGCAGTCAGGTGCCTGCAGCATAGGATAGGGTGGGGAGGGGGAGGGAATTCTGCCAAATTTGAGAAACGCTGTCGATCGGAAGTTAGTTCACCATTTACGAAAACTGTCAACGCTCTGCATATTAATCAATGAGATTTTTTGATTTTTTTTTTTTGTTCGTTTGTTTTTTATACAGTCAGAAGTCGCTCCAAAGTCTGTGCACTTCCTGTGCCCCCGGCTTTTTCCCTCTTGCCTGTTTAGCCCCTCGTGGGCAATTGGAAATTGTGTCACGCGACACGTATCAGAATTAGTTCGCAAACTGAAGTCGAGGCGTTCGAGACTACGAATTCGGAATTGGGAATCGTTTTGTGGGCATCGAAATCGGCATCGAAGCCGACAACGCATTCAATATGCGCACATTGTGCCAGTTACTGACTTGAGTGGCATTTAGTCATAATCAAAGTCTGTTTACTTATTGTTTATTATTTACCCGTATGGGCCAATGCACTTGACTTAATATACCCTGTACTGGGCGTCATCGGCAGAAAGGATTAGCACCTTTCTCGATCAAATCGTTCGAGCGCAAAGAGCATAAGATCAGTTGTATATGACGTGTCCTAGGTAAAATAAAATAAATAGAGGTAAATCTATGTGGAAACTGTGAACACAATTTGATTGATATATGTATAGTTGTAGGGTATATGTAAGTCGTGCGAGTGTCATTTCGATTTTCGTTTGTTTTTCCATGCGATAATCAGGCGACCTTCTGCCAATCGTCATGGAGTTCGTTGTTTCCAGCCAGCGGCGGCAATGGTGGCACTTTTTGATTGATACGGCGAAACTGCTGAAAGCACCGTTAAGCTTTTGCCATTGCTTTGACATTTCACATCTAACAGCCTGCGACTGCCTGCGGAGCTGTTTGTTGAAATTCTTGCCTCATTAATCGCTCGCAATTAAGCGCCACTTTATATCAAATTCACACTTTTTTTCTCGATGCAGCTGTTGTTGTTGTTGTTGTTGGTCTTGTTGTTGGTATTGTTGTTGGTTGTCAATTGTTTGCTATCGCAGCATCGCCATGGCCCTTTGTGCTGCGACAGCAATCCATTGATTTGTTGTCTGTCTGTGGCGCGTGTTGATTGTTCAGCGCTCAACGCCTCGGGTCGACAGTTTCACACTGAATATGGGCGCTAAAAGTTGGTCAGAAACAAAGGATCACCAGGCAGGGGCAAAAACACGAATTAAATTGAGAGAATAGCCGTTAGAAAATATAAAATTCTAAAAACTTATTCGATTTTTGTTCATATTTTGTATGAAAAGTCGAGAATACAAATGTTTGACTATCTATCAGTTGTCACATAGTTGTCTTGAATAAGAAAACGATAGAGATAGAGATAGAGAGCGAGAGCGAGAGCGAGGATAGAGAATGCGTAAGGAAAGTGGCAGAGTTGAAATCAGAGTTGCTATCGAAACGAAAAACTTAGTGAACGAGCTTGGAAATTATCTTTATTATTATTATGGATATAAACTTTGCTTTTTAAAACTAAAAGCCGTAAATTAAAACTAAAAGGAAATGTTAAACAGGGGAGGGGAGGGGCAGGGGGTATCCCATAGACTTGCACCAGCACTTACGCAGCGAACATTAGATATGTATGTTATTTCTCTTGTATTTATAAGAAGTAAGAATGCTGTAGTCGAGTGAGCTCGCTACGATATGCCCTGAACCCAGCTGTTGAAAAAGTGTTGCACCCAAATGTGGGCGGGTCTGCAATGCACTCATTTCTGGTGGCAGGCACAGGCACAGGCACCGGTGAGTAATAAGAAAACAAAGGCAGCGAACTATATATATATATATATATATATATATATATATACGTACAAGCAATCGTAGATAACGGGGCTCTGCAGAATACACACAAACATGCCGATTTCATGCCATCTCTTTCTCACACATGCGCTCGCATTTTTATCTACGCAGAAAATGCTTGCGGCTGCTGATAGTAATGAGATCAATATGGTAATTCATCTTCGACTATAACTTGTGTATTTCTTATGCGATCTCGATGATATTGTCTTGCTGATTAATGGTATTCATATGCATAGTCTGTACTAATTAGAAGCATCTGGTTTTGAAATTTGATTACCATCGATTTTTGAGGAACGGATGCAGTTATTAATAAAAAATAAAGAAAACTTGATCTGCGCGTGGCATTCGAGAATCTTTCTTCCAAATTTGAAGTCTCTAGCTCTTATAGTCTTTCAAGGTCCGCGGTCATGGCTATACCGACTGATCCAGAGTATATATACAGATACTTTGTGGGATCGGATACACTTCCTGCTGCCTGCTTATGTACATTTGCACGAAACCCACTTTCCATGAGTTTTAGGGTATACAAATGCCATATAATAAATATTATTCGCAATGCTAGAATCGCGTGACAGCAATTAAAGCCATACCAGCGCGACAGACTTAAACCACAAACGTGAAACGAACTTTACCTCATCAATACGCAAAAGCCAAACAATTTTCAACCAGTTTTCAGCACTACGGAAACGACCCGAAGCGACTTTTAAAATCGTTTTTGCTTTTCGCCTGACAAAAATCTCAGGTGCTGCCACCTGTTGCGCGGCTTCTTCTCAAGTTGGAAAGCCTGCAAAGTGCCTGCTGCCTGCCTGCTCCTTGTTTTCTTCTACTGCTGGTGCCGCTGCTGCTGCTGCTGCTGCCGCTGCCACTGCTGAGGCTGGCTCATAAATAACTAAAATGCTCTATCTATGCTACCGAATCAGCCACAGCCGCTGGCTGGCAGCAACTGCTGAATTATGATATGCAACGAGTGCGAGTTCACAAATACTTGCAGAGATGTTGCGAGTCTATGCTTGTTTATGGCTGACTACCTTTACGATTAGCCAACACTGGCCAACAACAATAGCAATTGGGGTGGGTATTCCTTAATCTACAGCTGTGTCGGGCCCCAAACGCAGTTGCAGTCGCACTTTTAATCTGGTTCTGGGCGCTGAGCGCATTAATTATGCGTTTTCAAGCAGCTAAAGCATGTTTATTTGTTTGTTTTTTTTTTTTTGTTTTTTGGCCGTGCAAGCTTTTCTTTGTTGTTGTGGTCGGAAATTCTTGGCACGAGTTGGCTAATTAATTTAATTAATGTTTTTCAAAGCGATGGCGGCGCTGCCGTTGACGCCACTGATGAGTTCGTTGAGCATTTTGTTATTGTTTTTCTTTTCATTTCTAACGGTAGCTCGAATGTATGCAGCAAAAGCAATATGAAAAGCATAAGAGAAAAATCTAAACTACAAACACACACAAACACACACGCACACAAATCTGCAGTTCACATAACATGCACTCTTGAAATTTCGACATAATTATTCAAATTTCGCTTCGATTTCGATCGGTTTTGCAATTAACGTCAGTTCATATTTTGCATTTGATTTTATTTTGAATAACCCAATCAGAAGTTGAATTGAAATTAATGCAGTTCCTAACCAACATTATCTCTACTACAGCTTCTACTACTACTTGGATAGTTTCTTCTTTTCGGCAACTGAAATTCATTTCAATTTGCTGCCTTCCAATTTGTCGCATCATGTGTTTCACTTCATTTAATTGGTCGCAAATCGATTTACATCATATCCACATCTGGTTGCATAATATGACACATTGTGCGTGTGAAAAGTATTCGGTCTAAACGCTAAATCCGAGCCACCAGCTGGGCTCTGAACACAAGTGAAAAAGAGATGATCAGATTAAAGAAAGCAACTTTGTGCTTCGGAGAAAATGCGATAGGTTATTTTAGGAAGTATTTGGCATCATTATCAATAAATGCGAAAATTTGATCAAATAAATCAACACTCAATTGCAATCTATTTTGGATGTTAGCTCTCAGCTATTATGTACCCATCTCGGACTGCCTCTTTCTCTCCTCCTGCTGCATTTGTAATCAACAAATTTGCGCATTTGCCAAGTTGAAGGCCGAAATGTGCGCATTGTGCACAAAAAATTGTTGCGGCAAATTTAATTTGTTGCCATTGGTGCAAGGAGGCGGGAGAAGCAGGAGCAGCATCAGCATCAGCATCAGCATCAGCAAGAGTTAAAGCAAGAATGCCGCAGTAGCGATTGTCGCAATGCCAACGCCAACGCTGACGACGCTGCCAGCTTCGCTGCTGCTGTTGCTGCATTTGTATTGATTTATGCGCAAGCGGCAACATGAAAGGCGCCACAAAGACAAGAGGCACGACCATCGAGTAGGCTTGGGGATTGGGCATTGCGATTTGACTTGGGATTTGTGGATGCCACTGCAAATGGCTTATGATATGCGCCACAGAGCGTATGCGTAATATGCCAAGGCTATGTAGTGTGTTGTTGTTTTTTTTTTGTTGTGGGGAATGGGTGAGGGCATAAGAGGGCTTAAATTAACTTCATAGAACACGCTCGACATGCTGCGGCAGCAGATACACCGCTACAGAGCATTGACACTAGCATCATTATCAGCATTTTAAGCCAAGGAGGTCCGCGGCAAGAGGGGAAAGCCCATTTGGTGAACGACTATTGACAGCCGCAGTTAACAAGCGCTTTTTGAAATTTATCTTTCAAGCATCATAAATCATAAAACTAGAAAATAATAAGGAAAAAAGAGTAGCAAAGCTAGGAAAACCAAAAACTTCTTTTAGTCAAGCAACTGGCGTCGTCTGTTGAAAAGTTATATAACAATTTTGGATTCTGTTGCACAATTAGAGGGTGCTCCAAGGTGGGGGGCGGCAGTTGAGGAATTAAGAATCGCGCACTTGCCATGCTTGCTGACTTAATTACCCAACTGAGACTCGACTCTGCCCCCCATTCTCCCCTCTCAGCTCCATGGCATATTTAATAATTACCTGAGGTAACTCTCGTGTACTTTGCTTTACTTAGTTGTGCATAGGCCACACCGCGAAGTTGCTTTAGTTTCTGTTTTGTTGTTGCTGTTGTTGTTGCTTTTATATTTATTCTTTTGTTTTGACTGATTAAGAAAATGATGAAAATGCAGCCAAGCGTCCAAAAATGCTGCTGATAAACAGCAAGAACAACAACAATACCAGCAATTACAACTAAATATGCGCAGCGAGTGTGTGCAGTCAATAAAACCAAAAGAATATATATATATATATAAGCTCTTGGCTAAAAGAATGTGTGTATATATACAAAGTATAAATATTTTCTATGCACTTCTTGAAAACAACAACAATGCATATGCAACATGTGCCGAAGGAGGCTTTTGCTTTATTTGACAATTTCCCTCAGCCAATTGGCAAATTGTGCAGTTTTCGACATGGCTGAAATGGAATTTGCCTCGACTTAGAATACGCTAGCATCAAGCTTGAGTTAGCGTACAACCAGTATGAGTATGGGTCCATTCAGCAGGCTGTCGTCTGCCGACAGTCGTATATATGTATGCATAAATATGAGCGACATCCAATCATAATTCAGCGCCTTATCGCAACCATGTGCATCTACAGTTTGGTTTGCTGCCGCAGGCCGACTGTGGCAAGCTAGCAACTTGTGGCAACTTGGCCAGTGACCGTAAGCTTGCAAAAAAAATGTCGCGTGCTCTAAACTGCAGTTATGCAACTTTATAATGCCTGACAACTCCCTGACGGCGTAGCCATAAAATGTTGCGCTTTACAACAAACAACAATAAAAACGAACGTGATGCAGAGGTGGTCTATCGATGTTATCGATTCTATCGATAAGCCCAGCGCAGAATGATGTTGACAAATTGCTGGCCGTGCCTGGAACTTCCACTTGGACTACACAGCAAACAATTTAAGCTAATATCGAATTCCTTTTCACACATAGTGGAAACATATCCAAAAATGATATACAACTTAAATTGGGAATCAGGATATAACATTTATTGGTGAGAATGTTTGCGAAAGAAAAACATTGAGGACTTGGAAGGATGTTGTTATATATTACAGGGAGTTTGGAATTGCATCTAAAATATTGTACTGTATGACAAAGCGAAGACAACTGATTATAAATGCTACATTTCTGGGTCAAGCCACCGGGCCGCTTTGCCACCTTGTTGTCTTGCCGCGTGGGTGTGAAATTATAGCCACTGGCCGTAGTTGACAGCTGAAACTGGAGCTGATGGACGTGGCAACATCCGCGCGTCAATGTCAACAAGTTGCGGCATGCGGCAAGCGTCAGCGAATGCGGCCCGCTGGCGGGCAGCAGCTTTTAATAGTTGCAACCTGATTGTTCAACTTCCAATCACAACGCCGCTGCCACCTCCTGCTGCAACCTAATAATTGTATTTTGCGCCGAGCAGCGACCATTTTGGTGGGCGTCGCAGTGGGCTGCTCTGGGCACTTTGACACTTGATGGTGGTGTATACTTAATGGCCGGCATTTTATATTCGCGTCGTCTCCATTGAGACAATCATTAGGCGCTGCCACATAATTTGACGAAAAAAAAAAGAAGAAACTGCAGAGTCTGCTGAATTCAAAGTCAAAGCCACATTCAAAGTCAATAAAACGTTTGCAGCAATTTCCAACTGCAAACGTTGCAACGTTTGGCGGCATAGATGAGAGACGCGACGCAACGCTAACTCAGATCCGACCACCAGCTAAATTAGTTGTCATGGGAATTTATTGTGCCATTTGTGCCAAGCTCAAAGTTGAATCCCCACGGAACAGCCGCCACTCCGAGATGGGCGTGTTGTGTTTGGAATATTATCAGCCCCCAAAAAGCACGAGTCTCGAGAATGACACAACACACACGAACTCGATGCCCGAAGCATGCCACTTCATTTATATATTAAAAAAGTGGCTGAATATGAACACAAATATTTGGAATATGCTTATGCTTAAAAAAGAGAACAAAATTGGTGATATTTTTTTTTTTTGATAAAATCAACTCATTTAATTTTGATAACGCCAATTTATGATACCAACAAATTATTATTATCTTTTATATGCAATTTATATTTCTATATATGTATACTATATACTACTTTCTCAGCGTTTTGCTCGACTTATTTAGCTCCACTCTAATCGTAAAATATCTGTCGAACTGAAATTATTTTCCATAGAATTTAATTTCGTTAAAGACAATATAATTTTCGTGCGGGTCGTGTTCAGACGTGAGGCACGTTGCCATCTGTGGTGCAACATTTTGATACAGTCAAGTGTAAGCGACTCTTTGCAGACTCCCAGACTGTGTGACTACAGCAATAGTCATCGCTGCACTTCCCAGTTTCCTCTTACCTTCTACTGCAGCCATCCTCTTCGACTTCAACTCCCTCTTCCAGGCAGCGATCATGCGCATGATTAGCCAGCAAAGTGGCAACGAACCGAGTTCTCAGACAATGTTTCAGATTCTTCGTCTTCTTCTTCTTCTTCTGCGGGTTCTTACCACTTTTTGTGGTTGCTGCTGCTGCTGCTGCCTGCCCCATTACCAATTTGTATTAGAGTTTAATTATGCAAATAATGCGAGATACACACATTCTCGGCCAGTGCTTTCTAACTGTCAACTGTCACACGCGCGCTGCCTGTAAAAGAATTAAGCATTTTTCTTTTCGTTTTTAATTATTATTATTTATTTTGTTTTGTGTATGGTTTTGGCTGCTTATTTGTCTCGGGGCGGCCATCAGCTCATCATCAGTTGTGTACCTGATGAACTCTGCAGAAGCTGTCGTCGCCATTAACGCAATCTATTATTAAAATACCATTAGAGCGGTGCAACAGCAGCAGCAGCAGCAGCAGTATCTGTCCCAACGGCAAACGCAATTATTGAATATATGTATGTATGTATGTGTGGACTTCAGTATTTTCAATATTTGCAGTATTTCATATATCATATTTCACGGCAAGCAACCATTCCATATTGCTAGCCAAAAACATCATATTTCATTTGGCAAATTTCATAGAAAGCCAAATATTTGGCGCGAGCAGATCGCGTGTCCCCAAGGCGATCCTATTTGTACAATTTGCAATGCTCTTACACAAAAAGTCTTTTAATATTGTCATGAAATGTGCAAACACATTATGATTGTGACCAAAGATAGCAAGCAATAGGGACAGGGTTTAGAGTTGAGACGATCTGTAAGCAAAACTATGTTGCTTTGGCTAAAAATTGACACTTTTTTCTTTAAGTGTTAAGCAAAGCTTATCAGAATCCATTGCAGTTCACTTTTCACCAGAATAGCATTTTGTTAATGTATGTCATTTTAATCTACTATTTACAAGAGTATTTCATCTTCAGCTAACTTTTCTTTCTAGTGTTCTGCTTTTGGCTGCTTGAGTTTTTTTTCCCTGTTTATTTAAACCAATTAATGTCTGGTCCATGTGCCAAGCGATCAGCCAGCGGTTCAGCGCGCTGCGTTTAGCCAAATTAAGACTTTGCATAATCAAGTGCCAAAATAAAAAAAAAACGAAACCACTGAAAAAAAAAAATGGGTTTGCATTCCGCTAAAAACCATAGACCATTAAATACAATTAAGTCTTAAGCATTTTCCAACTTCTCTTGGATATCAATCTGTCTCTCTCTCACTCTCTCTCTTTCTTACTTATCTTGTCGATATCTGTCGAAATTAACAGTTCATTAGCTAAAGCTCTGGCAAATATTTTGCTTCTTGCAAGCAATTATGCCCCCTTTGGGCCAACCCTGCAGGCATCTCAAAGTGGCGACCCTCTGATGATGTATGTTTTGCCACAAACACCTCTTCGTTCATTCCGCTGCCCATTCAAGATGCCACTTTTCCCCTCCCCCCAATAAGGTCAGCTGACACAACTATCGAAAGCCGTTATATAAATCTATTCGCACCGACCATTTAAGCTGTGAAACTGGCCTCAGGTCAAAGATGTTGTTGTAGACGATTAGTTCACTCTGCAATCAAAGCAATGGGCTCAGATATTATTACTGTTATATTGATATATCGTAATACTTGAGTGCAAATCTGGGATTTCTTATCTTTTATAATACTTGTCCATTCTTGTTTACCAAAGTCACAACATTTTTTTTTTTGACAGTATTATTATTATTGGATTTTCAGTTAAATTTGATCCTTTTGAGCATCCTCTGACATTCTGTATTTTTGTTTATCTTTTTCCCTACACATTCTCATTGTTATATTATCAATCCAATAAGTCTCAACACATTTGCCTTTTGCCGTTTTATTCTTTGAATTAGCATCTTATACATTATACATATATATTAGTTTCCGCTTAAATTATGGCTTACAGTTGAATATTAAGAATAGAGTCCAATTTAAAAGACACAAAGGAAAGAAATTATCTAATTACAATAACTTCGTCTATTTCGAAATATATTCAATTTCGTGCGAGCTCATTAAAAGTACATTAAATTTGCATAATGAGGCAAAAATTGTCAATATACCGAATAATTTATATTTCGCAATAAAAACGATCAAAGTGAGACCAAAACTTAGAAATGTAAATAAATAGTAACATAAATATGCATATCCAATATTTTATATTTCTTTTTTGTTTGTTGAGATAAAGCACGATATCAAAATGTTGATCATCAAAATAGTTTAGCTTATAATAATGAAGGCTTCATTCGCAACTGTAATCATCTTCTGGGTTGTATCTTATTTTGAATATATCGCATCTTATTGCATTGTACGTGGCACAATAGATGCATCTACTTATGGGCCCATTGCATACCAACAGGCGCTCGCCGACTGGGCCAGCAACTCTTTCAGGCCTGGCTAATTGGCATGCGTCGTCGTTGTCGTCTGCGTCTGTTTCTGCTTCTGCTTCTGCTTTCGTCGTCGTCTGTTGCCTGTCAGCCCAGGAATTTGTTCGCCCAAATTGGCAGCTATTGTGGCTGGACGAGCTGACCTACTTAGGCGCCAGTGCGCCTTTTGGCTTACATCCAAAAACAGTCAACGCAATGCACCCGCGTTCGATTTTGGGTTCGTTTGCCTTCATATATGTATCGAACAGATACTTTTTTATGTATCTTTAGATGCCTCACTGACAAATTATAATACACAGCACTCTTCATCGCTCCATCTCTCTTTCTCTCTCTCGCTCTCTCTCTCCCTCTCTCTCTCTCTCTCTCTCGTCCTCTCTCTCCATTTAAACCAAAACAAAAATGCGTTACCCAAAAAGGCTTTCATATTGAATTTTCAGAGACTGCGGCTGTCCGTTTGCGAGCGTTTAACTGATAATTGATTGATTTATTGCTTTATTGTTTGCTAAATAAGCCACAAAAAAAAAAAAAAACATTAAATAAATAAACGAATCGAAAGAAAATAAACAAAAACACACAACGAACAAAGCGAAACAAAACAAAACAAAAAATTAAATTGATTCGAAACGCAATGCATCCAATCGAAATCGAATCGAAACGCTCTCAGCGCCTCATAAAAGATAAAAACAAGATAGATTCAGCGTATTTGGATAGCCGATGATTAAATACTCTATCTTTTTCTTAATGCCATGCATCACTGTCTCCCTACCCAATGTCTCCTACTACAATTACTACTACTAGTACTACCGTTAGTACTATTCCCATTGCTATTATTACTACTAATATACTCAAAGTCCCTGTGGCTTATGAACCGTTAATATCCGTCTTTCTGCATCTCTATCTCGCTCTCTTCTTTACATTCAATATATGTCTCTTTCTCATTCTCATTCTCTTGAAATACTCAAGAGCTCCCTCTATCTCTCTCTCTGTCTCTATCAGTTTTTCATTCTTACTTTTGAATTGTAAGGATCCTCAATTCGAATTTAAAATTACAGGGTATACCAAGACAACAGCGAACGCTGCACTTGGCGCAACTCAATACGAAAGTCATGTCAAGTATTTGCATCCGAAGGGCAAGTGGGGGAGGGGTAAATGTAGTTTCAGTTATGGCATGATAAGTTGAGGTCTCTCTTTTTAAAGGTTGACATGCCAAAGGACATATTGTCTTGCTGACAACGAACTTAAACTAGTCACATAAACAGATAAATATATATATATATATATATATATATATATATTTAAATCAGATAATTCAAATTAAGAAGCTCTTCAAATTTAATTTAGATAAGATTCACAATCAATTTATTGAAGCGTTAACGTTGCTTTAATAGAAAATGTATCTTGAGATTGAGATTTGTGCATCTGATGGAGCTAAAGACATACAATACATACATACATATATACATGCATATATAAATCGATTGAAAATGTGTTTGTACTGGTACAGGAACCCAATCGTATTTTAGATTGAATAACAAAACGCTTGCATAAGAAATTAATTTGATGTATTTATAAAAATGCTGGAGTCTGTTGTAAGCAGTCGCTGCTGCAAGTTATGTCCGATATGCTAAGTGTTTTGGCAATTACGTAAGTAGCTGTGACTTGGAACCAAAGTGGCAAGCAGAGCAGCTGCGCCAGCAGCAAGTGTGGCATCGGCTTGCATTTATCTTGCAACTTGACTCAGTTGCATTTAATGACCATTACGCGACTCATTAACAACAGTTAAGGTTCGGAATTACAAGCGACTTTGCGAATGTCAATTGCAAATTGACCACCTGCAATCAGAGAGTTACCAGATGCATAGACATCAAGATGCAAGATACGCAGATACAAAATCGATTTGCAATTTGAGTTGATTCGAGTTGAGCACGGTTTATATAAACTGACCGGAACTGTGCGCATAAGCTGTAATGAGATGCGGCAAATGCTAATTGTTAACATCTCCCCTCCCCCAATAGCCCCCCTTACTGGCCCCTTGTAGCACTTAACACTTAAATGAGGTCTGGATTAAAAAATGTGCATTAATTTGAAATTGAGGCGATTTCTTAGGCAAATCGCAATGCTAATGACTTGGCCAATTGAACACTCGCTCACACAAACACACACACACATATATACACACATATAGATACATACACACATCCTGCTGGTAACTTGCAACAGTTGCGGAAGCATCATACACGTGCGGAAGTACGGAAGTTGCGAGAGTATGCGAAATTAAAATGCACTTAAACAAATAATAATATCAAACAACAGCTGTAAATTATAAACAAATGAGGGGCAATTTGAAATGAAGAAGGTGAAGAGGTAGGGGTAGTCCGGAAGAGGGTGGTGGGGAAGGGGGGTTAAAGGAGAGCAGTCGCAGTACCCCAACTTCATTTATTATGCATGCGACTCATTTGGATATTGTGTTAACACGAATTTTAATAGCCCGATTAAAATAAATTGTCAACAGAAAAGAATCAAATAAAAAATAAACAATAAACCCATAGTCGAATGTGGAATACCCTAACATAAATCAGCTGTTTCAAATTGTAATGAAATCTTAAACAAAATCGAACTAGGCGAAAGCTTGTGGAGAATATTTTGGACTTTAAATAAATTGGTCCAGTGAAACAATAGGTCAGGATAGATTACTTGAAATCGAGGTAAGTACGTCACTCATTTTCATGTCTTACGTTTTATGGAACGTTTCTGCTAAATACTTTAAAGATTCTCTTCTAATTTTGTCTTGGTATAACAAATATTTCAACTGTGGTCTAATTGGTATTTGATTTGTGAGATTCGCAATAAAAAATATCTCAATTTTGAACTGATTGAGCAATATATGAAAGCTGTGACTAAAATTGGAGCTGCAGATGAAGCTGCGATCTGTTGGCTTGCTGTTAGCTGGAAGTTGAAGCTGGTGCCAATTTGATAGGCTTCACTTAGACCGACTGTCAAACGCATGCCAACAACAGTTTAGTGCAACAATTAGTAACACATTTTCGCCAAAGTGCCACAGTCCAGAGACAGAGACAGAGGCAGAGGCAGACAAACAGACAAACGGACATTCACTTAGCCAGGCAGTCGGCCAAGAGGTAGAAGCAGATGGAGAACCAGAACCACAGCTACGAGAACGCATACTCATACCCATACCCAGACATCTGTCTGGCTAAGTGCTTAGTTGGCTGGTGCCTGGCCGCTTACCTTACCTGGTTGGTTCTTAATCAAGCGTTAATTTGCTGGCCAAGAGACAAGCTCTCGAATGGCAGCAACAGTGTTGCCATCTTCTATGTTTACGATGGTTGCATGTTTTTCCTCTCGGGATGGCCACATATCACATTATTCACAATAGAACACACAACTCGTCGTCAGATAAGAAACTGGAAAATATTGGGCGGACATTCAAGAAAATGGCAAACAATCTGTAATCATTCATTATAAAACTCACCAAAATTAATTCTTAAGTCACATGCTGTACTTTTCATATGAATCGAAGAACATGGCAAAATTAAATATATTTTAAAGTTGTGCAACATTTGTAAACGAACGAAAGTAGTTGAAAGTGCGAAAGGTGAAGAAGATGTAGCCAAAACTGTGTCCGAGCTGGCAAAGAGTAACTTAAAATAATGTCAAGTGTTATCAATTAAGCAGCACCAAATAACAAGAACACTATAAAGCCTACTTATCCTTTTGCAGCCTTAATAGCCAAGAAAATCTAGCCAGCTTTGGGTGTGACTCATCTGTAATTGAGTGTCAGCAGCAGATCCTCGCGGAGCTTTGGGTAGATTTGGTACTGTGGCCTCTGTAGACCATTTGGACACACGTGTTTGGCATTTGTCGCCCCTGTCAGTGGCGACTGCTGTGTGCGGCACGCCACTCGGCTACTTCTTAACTTGTCCTAGTTTTTAGAGAAGTTGCAAATTGAATTTATCACCGACGCGCTCAACGTTTAATCAACACATCAAAATTAAAAACAAATTCTTCCTACAGTCATTAGGATAATCATGGATTGTGTTAGATTTTTTCATATATATATATATATATATATATATATATATATATATAATGTTACGCTTGTTAATTTCAGTAGTCCGATAGGCTAAGAGATAGCTGGCTGTAGATGGGCAGGGAGAAGCGTTCGAGTAGGTTCAACAACCTGAAGAAGTAGACAATTCGCTGTTGCTATCATAGCAGCTTATAAAATGACACAAACCAATAAGCAAAAGCAATAAACAATTCACAAACAAACACAATTTGTATGCAATTCGAATTGAAATGCGTCCGCAAAACATTTTGCAAAATGGAAGAACCAACGAAAAACAAATATATACATGTATATAAACAATGATAGAGGCGGCCTCATAGATACACAGATGGATAGAAAGACGACAGCATTGGCACTTAAGCTTAAATTTAGTCAAAGAGACAAAAAACCAACATACCGGTAAAACATAATAAATTTTATTTCAAGCTTTTGTTCAATGTATTGTTATTATTATTTTTTCGGATATCTGACGAATATTTTGAGTGCGACGACTGCGTCTGCTGTTAAACAATGAAAATCAGGACTATTGTCTCGGCAATCTAAGTCAATACACTCCATTCCACGGCACACAATAGACTTAAGAAAACCAGAAACCAGACCGCTTATCTGTAAGTGATTGTGTGTTTGTGCCACACGTTGACAATTAAAACCGTTACAAAATAGTTCACCAGTTCATCGAGCAGCTTTTGTTCCGAATTCCCCTCATTATAAGTTTATTTTGATTTTTTTATTGCTTTTTTTTCAAATTTGTTTGCAAAATTGTAGCAAATTCATCAGACAAGATAACTTCAATAAAAGTTTAGCTAAAGCTTTGCAATAATTTATTGAAATAAAAATTATTAATTGTTGTAGCTTGCTATGGTAAAATATATAATAATATAATACAGAGCATATATAATTCATCTGTCCGAACTGCAGTTAGTTCGAATCATTAAACCATATTGAACCAGAATGTTTTGTAAAGCATTGGATAATAAAGTCCAAGAAATCTTGAATCAAAATTCTTTATTGAATGATATGACTAAGATTTCTGATCCAATAGTTGTATAAAAAATGAGATTATTAAAACAATCAATGAAATGTTTGGACATTATGAAATCAAATCCATAAATTTAATCAATAGATTTTGACAAAATGATGAGATTTTAATCTTTATTGAAAACAAATTAATAATGAAATCATTGAGATTTTTTACGGATTAAATCGATATCTATCTCTGATTGAAATGTGAATATCTGAGCTAAGAAGCTTTGCATAACGCATGCCAAATGCTAAAGAGCAACTAATTTATTGGGCCAAATATTAGCATCGGCTGTCAAAACTGTCAATATAATTAGCGTCGGATTTCGATATGGGCGTGAACTTAACGCCGCAGACAGTCGGACAACATCGGAATTCTATGCGTATTATAAAAAACTAGCAAAAATCTTCAAATATTTCGCAATAGAAAGAAACAACCAAAGATCGCAAGAAATATGAAGAGAAAGAAAGAGAGAGAGTTGGAGAAGGGAGGGAGCAAGGAAGGTGAGTAGAGAATCAAAAGTGTTGTACAAGTCTGAAAGAACCCAATAAAACTGTTTTTTTTTTTGTTATATATATCATAAAGTATCCAATTAAGTGAGTGTGTTGGCTCCTTCGATTAGTTCCGCATGTAATTTCTTGAAGTTATTACATAGAACACAAATAAGTAATACGGATACTACTAAGGATACCAATACTATAGTTAAAGCGTATGGTGAAAGTGCCCGAAAGCGTGTTTAAAATTCCATTTGCCATCTTTTTAGCATGAAAATAGATGACTAGAGAAAATAGGATTGATTTTGTATTTGAAGGCTCTTTTAAAGAACAAGACAGTTAAAATGAAATTTATTTCACATTTGGAACTAAAGGATAAATACAAAGACACTAAACAATTCGAAATGCCAACTATAAGCCAAATATTTGCATAAGTCCATTTATAAAACTTTCTAAGGCATATTTCGTGGCTATGAATTAATTTTAATTATGATATCTGAAAGGGCACCTTTCACTTAGTTGGTTGGCAAATAGGAGATAGACTGAATTGAATTGAAATAAACCAAATTGATCAGCTATAAATATATCATAACAATATAGAGCAAGTGCTTAAAGTAGTCTATAGATCGTGAGAAAGGCAGGTGACCAAGCCCATCCGCCCCTTAATTCATTCATCGGTCATGCTATGAAATATGAGTGCAGCTCGAAATCTTTCTCCTCTTTTCTACTTTTGAGACAATCAAATAGTTTAAAATACAGCCAAAAAGATTCTGTCACTCGTTCCCTCTGCGGACGGGCGCTTTGGGGCAATCTTAAGATACATAAATTGCTGTGAATATATCTATTTGCTCCAGTTGGAATTGGAATTGGAATTCATGCATTTCCAGTTCCCGCTTGCAAATGGCCTGCTATTGATATTCATGACGAAGGCGGAACAATGGAACTTGGAAGACTGAAACTGAAGTTAGACTTGATATGGATGGCTGTGGTAATGTTCAAGGTGTTGAAGCCACTTAGGCGCTGTTGCACTGCCGCATAGAGTTGTGAACCAAATAAAAATATCAACGGAACTAGATCAAACCTCTCACCTGAAATTAAGCTAATTTTCTAGGATAATTATGTTAGATTTGTTGACGTATTTAAAAAATTTAAAGATACAACATTTCATCAAATATTCATAAAATTTATTAATGACAAAAATGTTTATATGTCAAGTTGCCAAAAGTTGCCACGGGAAATGACCTTCAAGGGCATCAAACATCAAAGGGCACACCATGAATGATTGATTTATTTAAGAGACCAGTAAACAAATGGATAATTTGTAAAACTTTTTATGTTCAACTATTTGGCAAAGTTTGGCCATATATTCATAGTCGAAAATCGAGTTTATTTACTTGTTAATAAATTGTCGGAGTTTTAAGTGAGGCGTTTCTATGCCTCGCCCATTTAATAATCGGGCTGACCACTAATAATTGATTGGCATGTGTGAAAAATGTCTTTGGCTTTTGGTCTGAAGCTGGGCCCAAGAAAAAATTCCTCATGAGTGAGAAATGTTTTGATTTCAAACAAACAAACTCCACAGGAGTCGCACAGCAGCTCAAAAACTATTCCGGGCCCTATGCCGGCTTTGTTATTTGTGGGCCCTTTCAAAAATATTCAAATTTGTGTTGTTGTTCTCGTTGCTGGCAGTTTTGAAATACGAACGTGTATTTATTAGCGATTAAGTATCAAACATAAATATACATAGAAGAGTGGACAAACAGAAAGTGCCTGCCCGCTCTGTTCTGGTCTGGTCTCTGGGAGTCAGGGAGTTGATACTTCAACTGCCGGCATAGATTAGAATTAGGAATTTACTGTGAAATTATGCAAATCGTTACTAACAAATTTTCGAA